>JAJMGL010000011.1:0-519336 GCA_030568695.1 Suhomyces wounanorum
GGGGGGGGGCGGGGAGTTCACGGGGGAATACGCCTGCTACAAGCGGGCAATGGTAGAGATGAGCAAACCGACACAGAAGTGATGCCCACAACTATTGACGAAGGGGCCAACGGTGGCGGGATTTGGTTTCTGGCCGAGGGACCAGGAACAAAACGTTGTTGGCGTTGGGAGTGTGTAGATCTGGTGTTGACGTTTCGTCTGCTATTTCCCGATTGGGCCAAATGATCCTTGAACAGAGTCATATGATCGAAGCACACGTGATCATTTCACTCGGTGTTGGTATCCCAATTTGGGGCGGGGAGAGTGGCGAAGGGTCAGCAGTGAAAGGAAGGGGAACACGAGGTGGAGGAAGGTCATTCCAAGGGCCATGAATGATGAATGACGACAATGAGAGGAGATGAAGAAGTTGATGACGTTTGCTGGCGGATTGTGGGGGTTCGTGGTTGAATAGTGTGTGGCTGCCAGTACATTGCACTTTGCAAGTTCAGGTAAGGTGCAAGATAGGTGCAACTTGCAACTTGGAACATGCCATTTGCAACAAGCAACAAGGGTTGGCTGACCAGATCGGTTGACCTTGCAACATGTACCTTGAAACTTGGTTGGCCAGTTCCGCCACTTGGAGTGCTAGTGCTAACTTGGATGGACAGTTGGTTCAGCAGGTTGGCAACTAACAAACAATTGATAAATTTGATGAGATCGGCCGGTTGGATTTGCAACTTGTAGTTTGGTTGGTAAGCTAAATTTGCAACCTGCAATGGTTGGTAAGCTGAATTTGCATTTTGTAGTTTAGATAGGCAGTTGAATTACAACTGGGGTCGACACTTTGGTTCCAGTTGTCAGTATTCATAGGAAGGGATGGTTGAGAGAAATGATTGGCGAAATGCATGAAAAACAGAGATATTGGCTGCATAAACGGGGACTGGGTTGAGAGACGTTAATGGCGAAATGTACGAATAAAGGAGATATTGGTTCCATGAAGCAGCAGTGGAGAAGTTCAGTAAATGAAGTAGTGAAACATAAGATTTCGCCAGTGGCCGTTTAACAAAGGGACTTCAAGATATGGATAAAGGTCGATGTTAGTATTTCTTGACAGAACCCATACCTGAGTTTTGTCAGATCACCTGTGGAATGAATAACATTATATCAGTGATCTCCGCCGTCGATGATTTGCGAGACTTTCAAAAATTGATCAATTCATGGGCCCCTGTTCTGGAGCGATTTGATCCACCTCTCCAAGATACTCAATTCTATCACTGGATTCACCGCCAATTCTATCACTGGATTCACCGCCAATTCTATCACTGGATCCACTACCAATTCTATCACAGATTCACCGCCAATTCCATTTGGCAATCAACCCAAATCAGTAATTTACATCGGGAGTATCACCCTAGTTCTTGGGATCAATCGAGCCCTGCATTAGCATCACTGATATTTGGTCCCGGTGGTGGTCCCGGTGGTGGTCCCGGTGGTGGTCCCGGTCTTGGTTCTTGGATAGTCACGGCCTCCATGGCTCTTCAGCCCCACTCCACCAATCTCCACTCCAGTCATCATTCACGGATGGTATTGTTTCCCTCCTCAACCACAACCTACAGACCCATTAGGCCCCAAATATGGCCCTATTATGCATTATGGCCCATTAGACCCATATCTCTAGTACCACACTTTCTCCCTAGTCTACCCCTAGTCTACTGGCCATGTACATCTATTAAAAAAACCACCTACCGTTGAATTCACCTCCTTCTTCCACACCCCATAATCTACCATCATCTACGTCATTCCTTGTCATTCCATGCCATTCCGTATCATCCCATGTTGTGTCATCAGATCGCAGTGGGTCTCGGTGTTAGTCTCCATTTCCCTCCATCCTTCCCCCCACTCCCTCTCTCGGCCTCTACTCCGAAATCCAAGCCACTGGGGGCCACCACAAAATGACAAAAGTGTATCCCAGAATATGTCAACTTACTGACCCGTGTTGTTCAACTCAAACCCAAACCCCAAATGATGTACTCCTCAATCCACCTTCGCCATTCATTCCCCATTTCTCCCAATAGGTCCCCATGCTCATCTTTGTCTTTCATTTTGTTCTGGTTTCCCCTTCCATTAGGACTTTGTCCCTTTCCAACTGCCTCGCCGTTTCTGGGCTACGGATCTATCTCCACTATTGCCCCAATACCGCAACGTTTTCGGCCCTCGCTGGGGCCTGCCGCAAAAAACGTTATCGTAAGCCGAATGCGTTCTTGCTGCGAGTTTTCGCAGCCTCTAACCACCACTGACTGGATCCAGAATACTGCCCAGGCTACTGACTAGATTACTACTTCCGGTTATCACTCCGGTTTCAGGTTCCTAAACTCCCTCACATTGTCGCTATTTCCCTCAAACAATTTCACTCTGTCGCGAAATTAATCTGATGGCACTACATTTTCTCCCGCAATGGTTCGGTGGTGAAGAAAATCGCAATCACCCAAAGAATCTCCACCCCTCATACAATACGTTGATTAATTCGTGCAATATTCACACGGAAATCACCTTCCGTGTTGCCCCCCTTTCCCATTTCTGGTACCAGTATCTCTATTTCCTTCCATGGTTCCGTCCCATGCCCCCGTCCCATGCCTCCGCATTGTTTCGTGCCGCATAAGCCTTCCATACGCGTATCGGAATCTCTTACTGTAGGCGATGTTCGCATGCTCCTGCCTTTAGTACTCGATCCACCTATGTAATGGCTGATAAACACCTCAAGCCAAATGTTATATAAATGGGGTTGCCAAACACCTTTTCCTGATCCTCAGAAGCATGTCTGGTATGTGAACCGTGCCCCATGGTCACCAGCGAATTGCGCTGTTGTGAACCCCAAATTGCGGCCCCATCTCATTTATCTCATCTCATTACTAACCTCCAGTCGAATACAAATTCCATCCTAACAAAAAGGCCACCATCATCACAGCTCCATTCTCCGGTGGTCAACCCAAAGGAGGCGTGGAGCTCGGCCCTGAATACATCTTGAACGCCGGTTTCGAGAAGCAAATCAAGTCTTTGGGCTGGGACACCCAAATCGCCAACCCATTGAATGGCACTAACTACGAAGAAATCAAGTCCAACGAAAAGGACAAGTACGGTGTCAAGAATGCAGCCATCGTTTCCGAGTGTTGTAAGAAAATCCACAACGAAGTCAAGTCCACCTTGGACTCCGGAAGACTTCCTCTTACCATTGGTGGTGACCATTCCATCGGTTCTGCCACCGTTTCTGCTGCATTGGAACACAACCCTGATACATGTGTTCTCTGGATTGACGCCCATGCCGATATCAACACTCCTAAATCCACCGATTCCGGTAACTTGCACGGATGCCCAATGTCCTTCGTCATGGGCATTGACCCAGAAACCTACCCACCTGAGTTCGAGTGGATTCCTCAAAACTTGAAGCCAAACAAGTTGGTTTACATCGGTTTGAGAGATGTTGATGATGGTGAGAAGGAAATCTTGAGAAAGTACAAAATCCCAGCCTTCTCCATGTACCATGTTGACAAATACGGAATCGGTAAGGTTGTTGAGATGGCATTGGATGCTGTCAACCCAGACAGAAAGTTCCCAGTTCACTTGTCCTACGATGTGGATGCCATTGACCCATCCTTTGTGCCTGCTACTGGTACCAGAGTCGAAGGTGGCCTTTCTTTGAGAGAAGGTTTATTCATCGCCGAAGAAGTTGCACATTCCGGACTTTTGAGCTCCTTGGATATCGTGGAGACCAACCCAATGTTGGCCGAGACTGAAGAACATATTTTAGACACCGTTAGTGCTGCTTGTGCTATTGGTAGATGTGCATTAGGTCAAACCCTTCTTTAGTTATGAATTAATGATTTGTGAATAGATTCAATGTAGACATTTGGTTAACCTTCCAGTTTTTCCCGTGTAGTTCTGTTGACGTGGCATTCAGCACGGTTCTATGGAACCTTGATGGAACTTCATGTTGGCAAATATCCAATCCAATGTTCTATAACGAATCGTTGTTTGTGTTCCCCGTATTTGGAGATCTCACCTATGACGTAATGTTGAGATAGCCGCATTTCGTACAGAAATCAGTGAAAAGTCGACCTCAGCCTTCATGGTCCCATCACAACCGTCAAAACGCTCCGGAATGACAACATTGCTCCTTGGAGTAAGTGGGGGAATTTATCCTTCGAATTTGGAAACCTCCAAAAAGTTAGATTTGCACATGCATTTTTGTTTTTCGAAGAGATAACAAATTCAAAGTTGAACCCACAAGGGGGCCACCTTGGGAACTGCTAAAACGGCTGGCCTACTCTAAATGCACAACCAAGCTACCAATTTTATAGATAACTGTTTACTGCTTATTAATCAATATCATGCTCTATGATTATTCTCGATGCAACCCCCATCCTCGAATAATAAGGGCAATCAACAGTTGTGTCTCAAAAATTCCAACGTGTCACCATAATTCCCCATTTCTTATGACACAAAGCTTACTTCTTCCTCGAGAAATGTTGTCTGTGCAATAGACCAAAACCCTTGTACAACTTTGCCACCAGTAATGGGTGCTTTAACGGGGCGGTGTAAGGATGACCACCCACTTTCGCAGCAATCAACATACTGGTAGTATATAAAAGCGGGGGATGGACCACCACATGAACACATCATACAAACACACATAACTATCAATAATCAATAAAATGTCTACTATAACAGTCTCTCATATCCCTACGACTGTCGACGTCGTTAAAATAAGAGAGTTCTTCTCATTTTGTGGCAAAATTAAAAGTATCAATCCAATTGTAAAGTCTGATAAATTTCAATCTTATGAGATAGTTTTTGACTCTGAGAAAGCATTGAGCACTGCCCTTTTGCTCAATGATGCTGAATTGGACGGTGTACCAATCCAAGTGGTTGAATCCACGGGGGGTTTGGGAGCTCCTCCCTCTTACAGTGCAGATGTGGAACTGGGTGCAAGCAACACTATCACAGGTGATAGTCAATATGACGATATTTCTCAGGAAGAGAAACCCAAATACGCTATCATGGCTCAAATTTTGAGTCAAGGTTACGTTCTCAGTGATAAAATCGTGGAGAAATCCATCGAAGTGGATAAAGAAAAAGGTATCAGTTCTTCATTCAAGAATTTTCTCAGTGGCTTGGATGAAAAATACATTCATTCTCAAGAGCCAGAGTCCGCCGCTAACAAAAACCTTTCAAGCATGCAGAACACGCTTGGCTCATGGTCTAATCTGATTGCCAAATCTCCATATACTGCCAAGCTCTCCAAATACTACGAGAGGGCTGCTTCATCTTCAGCAGGTCTCAAGGTGCACGAGTTTTACAAGAGTATCAGCAGAGACGTACAGCTGATTCATGTAGAAGCAAAGAGATTATCGGAATTGAAGAAGGAAGAAGAGGCCGAGTCCAAATTAGAGCCTTCCGTGGCTACAGCAAATGCTGCTGCTGCCATAAATACTGCTAATGAGTGAATGGGTGCAAACAATATATATGTGCGTAAATTTTCACAAATACATAACTTTGCCAGTACAAATGAAATGGAAATTTGCCAAAGAAATCCATTATCTGTAACCTATCAAGCAATTAAAGAACACGAACAGTCAGCAGATAGGTGCCACCTTTTCAAGCGGATTGTAACCAACCTAATACTCATCGAACGCATCTTCGATGAGAATAGTTTTGCTAGTGATTACCGAAGGTATGTGTAAATCTACCATTTCATCGGCTTTGAAACAATACTAACCGCCAAGAAACGAGTACTTGCTTCAGTTTTTCAAAACTGCACTGTTCCAAGCAATTTTGGATTGTGAGACAGCTACACCAACAGGATGGATGTATGTACTCTCAGCAGATACACTTGTTAGAATGCATTTACAGTTCTTGAAGACACGTACAGAAAGGTGGGTTGAATTCAAGGGTTTGCCATTGTACGTTCAAGATTCAGTGAATTTATTGATTGAACAATTTTTCCAATTTTTGGAAATATTGTTCCGAAATCCCCAATATGTAAATCACGAAGTATCCATTCTAATGGTATAAGCACCATACTTGTTCACTTCAAATAAACTGACACGATGACGTACATGCTAACTTGGCCCCAAAATGTAGCTTCACTGTACTTCCACCAGTTCGTATTTATGGAGCTGGTGCTACAGATAACAAATTGTTGATTGCAAATTAACAACAGTCGAGGCTGGATGGCCCCGGAAAATATTATTTCAATCTGCTACACCCTGCGTTTCCGAGTGGTAGTTCGTGCCGATTATGAAATATGTTCCATTTTGGGCAAGTGTTAGTACAAGATTCCGAAATATTCTACATCGCCGACGATTGTTCTGCACCACAGGAGGTTGAAGTCCGAATTGGACCGGAACGGTGCAACCTCAGGATCCACATTAGGCCAGTAAAGAGCTTCATCAGCACAGAAACCGACCACTAGGTCTGGTCCATCAAAGCATCTGAAAATTTCACCTTTCACCATTCAAAGCTACACCAATATCATCAAAAACTCAATCACCCACAACCACCAGAAACATTTTACATGCTACCCACAATTCAATCCACCAAT
The DNA here is from genome assembly GCA_030568695.1 of Suhomyces wounanorum. Classification (NCBI taxonomy): domain Eukaryota; kingdom Fungi; phylum Ascomycota; class Pichiomycetes; order Serinales; family Debaryomycetaceae; genus Suhomyces; species Suhomyces wounanorum. Next base: position 6,578 of record JAJMGL010000011.1, read on the forward strand.
ACCACAAACACATTACTAAACACCAATGTCCAAGCCCTAATTTGTCCCTAATTTGTCTGTTCAACACCGCACCACCTTATCTACCAATGATTGATTCCCGGCTATGGAGGTATTTCCCCGGCCTACCCCGGACTATTGACTTCGAGTCACCCCCACACTCGGAGTTAATAGGACCGAAGGGCCCACGTTTTCAACCAATCACATCAACAACAGCCCCTTCGGAGCAAAACCGGCCCAGGTCCGACCCCCCACCAAATCAACTCCAACAAGACATCTAATGGGCCACCAACAGCCCAGCCACCGCACGCCCACTTCATCTCGGTAACTATGCTTCCGTTAGTCCTTGGGGAACATTTGACCCGCGGCCTGGTAATATGCACACTGCTCGCTCACCCTCGGGGCAAGGGAAGTCGCCAATTTCACAACCCCCAAGTGGCACCCCAGATTCTTATAAATAGTGCCAGTTGCCCAGCGTTTTATTGATACTGAAAAATCGGATTTTATTGTTGACCATGTCTACACAAAAGAAAGGAACCTCCCTCACAGACTTGATTGCCGGTGGTACTGCCGGGTTATTCGAGGCATTATGTTGTCACCCATTGGATACCGTCAAGGTCCGGATGCAGTTGTACCGTAAGTCGGGACAAAAACCGCCTGGATTCATCCGTACTGGTATCAACATCGTGCAGAAGGAAGCATTCTTGTCATTATACAAGGGTTTGGGTGCCGTGGTCATCGGTATTGTGCCTAAAATGGCCCTCCGTTTCTCGTCCTACGAATTCTACAGATCGTTGTTGTACGAAAAAGACGGATCCATTACCACTGGAAATACATTTATTGCCGGTGTTGGTGCAGGTATCACCGAAGCCGTGTTGGTGGTGAACCCAATGGAGGTGGTCAAGATCAGATTGCAGGCTCAACATCACTCCATGGCCGACCCATTGGATGTCCCTAAGTACAGAAACGCTCCCCACGCCGCCTATGTCATTGCCAGAGAAGAGGGGTTCAAGACCTTCTACAGAGGTGTGTCTTTGACCGCTGCCAGACAAGCCACCAACCAGGGTGTGAACTTTACTGTCTACTCCAAAATAAAAGAATACTTGCAAGGTTACCACAACACTGAAGTTTTGCCTGCTTGGGAAACCTCGCTCATTGGTTTGATTTCCGGTGCCTTGGGGCCATTGTCCAACGCCCCATTGGACACCATCAAGACCAGATTGCAAAAGACCACCTTTGCCTCCAACGAATCCGGATTAGTCAGAATCGTCAAGATTGGACGTCAATTGATCAAGGAAGAAGGTACCGCCGCCTTGTACAAGGGTATCACCCCAAGAATCATGAGAGTGGCTCCAGGTCAAGCTGTCACCTTCACTGTCTACGAATTCATGAAGAAGCACTTGAATAGCGACGATCCTATCGCTTCTGTAACTAAAAAGTTAGCATAGTTATTTATTAAAAGATACCAATAGCCTCTTGTAGTTTACTGTTGATCAGGCAATAGTGGAATGTTCCTCAAATTTTTACCATTTCGACTTCACTTTACAAACTTGATTTCAAAAGTGACAGATTTATTCAGAGATCAGAAAAACATACTCTAAACGCATCCAGCAAGTGAAATTTCCATCAAATCCAATAATGGTGTGGGGCCGAGATGACTCCTAGTCATTTTTCACATGGGCCGGTGGCCCGAGAGAGAAGACATATGCCGACGGCAGTAACCTTCGGATATCTGGAACGCGACACCTAGACAGAAAATGTCTTGACATCAACATTGAAAGCATTCTAGGTAATAAGCTTGATATAAGCTTGGGTTGAATTGAATTCTCTTACATGATCCATCTTCGGTTTTGGAGGGGGGGGGGGGGTTAAGATGTACTCTTCCATGGACGGAAACTCGCTTCAGATGGTGGATTATTAGTGGCCTCAATTAAAATCTTACTTAAATACTGCAGATTGCTAGCACACGTCAATATCATTTCTCGGGCCAATGACAGTATCTAAATAGTCGTTGGATGTTCTGTGTTCTGTCTATTGTGGGTCACAAAATCATGAGCAATATCCGGAATATTTTTCGAATGTAAAATCCATTGGTGAAAGTCGTTGAGCCGAAGAATAATTTAGAGTAGAGACATTATGCTTGGCTAAAATTATTTCAAAACCAATTCTCAACTATCATCAAGTTGCCGATTTGGTTCGACGGTCAGTTTGGCGAATTTCAACTTCTACCAGGAAAATCATGATACAATGAATTTTTTACCTTTGCCTACTAAAACATTTTAACCTCTCGCACGACCTAGTACGCGATAACAGTGGCCATCATACTACTACAGTATTGCCACCTCTTTGCCATTGCGTTTAGTTAATCACAATTCTCTATATCATGATGATCAGACGATGCTTTAAAAACAACTTGAAATGTTCAGGTCGCTTCATACACACGTCAAACACTTCAATGCTTCCACGTAACCGCACTAGGTTCACCAATGAAATCTCAGAGGAAGAAGTGCTGCGTTATAGAAGGCAGCAAGCACAACAAAGACAAGATCAAAATGCATATCAACAGGGTCAAAGGGAGTTTCCATATCATACCAATCCTTCTAGTAATTACTCCGAATTCCAAGGATCTCCAGCATCTACAGTGTTCAAAATTCCCCCAAATAAGAATGGGTTGATTACCCCAGAAGATGGAATTTACCAGCTTCTTAAGGAACCCACATTGGTGATAGAAAGACAAATTGAATTCATGAATGTTTTTCTTGGGTTTGAACAAGCAAATCGTTATAAAATTATGAACTCAATGGGCGAGCAAGTTGGATACATGGAAGAAAAGGATTTAGGATTATTGAAGATGCTTGGTAGACAATTTTTTAGATTACATCGTCCTTTCGACATTGATGTCTTCAACAATTATGGTGAGTTGTTACTTACTATTAAGAGACCATTCTCGTTTATAAATTCACATATTAAATGCTACTTACCTGGATATGATGAGAACAATCAAATTATGTTTGAATCTCTCGGCGAATCCATACAAAGCTGGCACTTATGGAGAAGAAGGTATAACTTATTTAAGTTAGAAGATGAAGAAACTCAAGACTTTGCTCAATTCGGTAAGATCGATGCTCCTTTTTTATCTTTCGATTTTCCAGTTACTGATGGGAATGGATCTGTGATCGGTTCTGTTGACAGAAATTGGGTCGGATTAGGTAGAGAAATGTTTACGGATACTGGTGTCTACATCGTGAGAATGGATCCAGCTTCTTTTGAAGGAATGGGAAATATGTATCCGTCGGTTGCTGGTCCTTTGACCCTCGACCAAAGAGCTATTCTTTTGGGTAACGCAGTCAGTATTGACTTTGATTACTTCTCTAGACACAGTAGAGGCCCAGGTGGAGGTTTGTTCAGCTTTTCAAGTTATGAATAATGTACATAGTAGATGAAATCATCTTTCAAAATATGACTGATAATCAGCTGTGCTCTTTTCGCGGGCCAAATTTTTCAATTGAGTCCATTCCTCATCAGTACTGTTTGTACTGATATCCTTGAGTAGTTTGATTATCAATTGAAGGTAATCATGCCTTCTTAACTCGTTTTCTTTCTTCCATGAATCTCTCTTGTCAAGTTGGTAGTTCATGCCATCTATATCGTTATTTTGTTGACATGTGTGTAACTTGTTGTCAGTAATTGCCAACAATGAGTATCTTAATTCACTTTCATCATATTTTGAGATTCTTCCTTTGATTACCTCAGGTAACTTATGATAAAACTCCGCCTTATTGGAACACTCAACATGCTTGATGGGATAAGATTTCAAGCCGTCAAACTCATAGATGTGCCCATTTTTGTGCATGTAACCTATAAAATGGAAGAGTCCATTGTTTTTGTCGTCCAGATTCTCTTTAGGCTTTTTGTTTTCGTTTATGATAAATGAGTTTGGGGAAGAGAACGAGTTATGCGCTGAACGGATCAAATCACTATTGGAAATCGTTTCTCCGGCCATTTCACCATCAAATCCTGTGACAAAAGATTTGAATTCCGACAAGCTGGAGCCAACATCAATCAGATCCAAGTTCAAAAGAATGTTCAATACCGCTTGGGTGGCACAGGCATTCTGAATAGTTTGGTTGGCAAAGAAGATTCCATTATCTTGATAGTTTGTGTCATACTCTCCAGTAATTGGCTTGTTTCCTTCAAGAGCATGCTGTCTGTCGAGCTTTCCATACTTGAACAAGAAAATCACCCCGTATACTGGATCCAATGCCTGGATACCATCTGAGTCAATGGCATATAGATCATTGAGTTCAATGTCTTGAACACCTAATTTTTCGATAAGTTCCGAGAATACACCCTGAAGTTAGAATTGTGGCCAAACAACTTATGATGTACTTACTGCATCGGAATCTATAGTGTTCCAGCCACTCATTATTGATGGAAGTTAACTTTGGATTGCGACATTTGAATTGGATGGCACTGCGAAGATCTTTCACAAATGCAAAGCTGAATAAATTATGAAGATATCCACAATTAACTAATAGAAATTAAGTGCACATTTATGTCCAAAGAACTTTGAATTGGTGACTGAGATGTGAAGTTGCGTTGATTTTGCCTTATGTTGGTCTGCTAGAAGTTGTCACTAAAAGTTTAATTGCAAGTGGTGCTCATGTTAGGAGTACTGCGACATTTTTATTTAAGATTACACTATGTAACCCTAAAAAATCTCAATTGATAAGAATATCAGATTAGAGCGCCTTCAAAACAAATTGAACTTTTACGAATAGGTGTAACTATTTCCCATGTCACAAATTGCTTCCTAAGTGGCTCTTTTGAAATTCCAGAGACATCAAACGGTAACCTGGCTAATGTCGCACCCATTCAAACGAACACGACCAACACTACTACTACATCAATCAACATGTCTGTGCAAAGAAACTACCAGGACTACGACAGAATATATCTGATTGGATCGTATGAGATAACCCCAGCAGGATGGACCTCCAATTCTACTGCCGCAACTGCCATTTTGCTCCTCATTGGTACGTATCTTTCACATTTCACTTGGACAGTGAAATACTAACCATAGCCTTCACTTCATTGACCTTGACCCTCATGAGTGATAAGAGAACCGTCTCACCAGCCTCGTATCTTTTGAAGGCTTTGGTTGCCTCTTTGTCCATTGGAGCCAGTGCTGTCTACGTCTCTAACTTTGCCGGTGTCTACATTTGAGCAAACCGAGAGCAACCCGAGAGCAACACCACATGTTGCAGGAATTCACGGTTCAAACCATAACGACGAAATCGGTCATGAAGGGTACCTTGACGGTATCATGTGTCCACTACATTTATATTTGAACGTTTGGACGAGAGACTCTAGATTTTCCTCTGTGGTTGTCTGATCCATGATTTTTCTATACCTTCCATATATACATGAGAATCGGAATACACATATAATTGTCAAAAATGGCCCGAAATCGTATAATTCACCTCAATTGGCATTCCATTGAGATGGATACGAGTCCTCTACTTCGTAGTTGCTTCTATTAAGATAGGCCATGTGATGGATAGAATTACCTGTATTCCCAGATCTGGCCAATATCGCACTTATTAGGACACATCAACTTCTTCATCTTCGCACAAGAGAAATACCTGGAAGAACCATAGAGCTGTCATTACGGAATAATTATGCTTCATAGAGTTCTATTCCTACTTCACCTTGTGGCGTTGGTGGTAGCACAGGCTCAGGGTGATGTCTACGCCCATGATACCAACATCTTCGAGCTTACCCCATCCACCTTTGACAAGGTGGTTCATAAGTCCAACTACACCACCATGGTCAAGTTCTACGCCCCATGGTGTGGGTACTGTCAAAGACTTGTTCCAGCTTATACCAAGTTGGCCAAGCTCATGCACAAGGATGGTCAGTATGCCATCAATGTGGCTGCAGTCAACTGTGATAAAGAATCCAACAAACCTCTCTGTGCACAATACCAAGTCCAGGGCTTTCCAACAATTATGGTTTTCCGTCCTCCCAAATACACAGAAGGTAACAAAAAGAAAGGACGCCATGCCGCCGAAGTGTACAACGGTGAACGTGCTTTAAAGCCAATGACTGCCTTCCTCACCTCACGTCTTAAGAACTATGTCAAGAAGTTCCCTGGATTGCACAGTCAAACGTTAGGCCCATGGTTGACAGAAGCTAAGCCAAAGTTCTTGCTTGTAACTAAGAGTAAACAAATCAGCCCACTCATGAGAAGTTTGGCTATTGACTTTTTGGGTGTAGTCAATTTTGGAGTTATGCCAATTAAGGAAGACCTGATCAACGGAAATGTCCTGATTGATGGGGAGGAAGTGCCATTAGAAGGTCAAGTACCGGGTTTATTCTATTACGACAAAGCCAATAACAAGTTTGTCCGTTATGATGCAGAAAAGTTGAAGAACAAGACTAAGATCAGTGAATGGGTGATGAAATTGTCCGATGCAAAACCCGTAGAGGGTCCTTTGTCTGTCAAAGAAAAGAAATACTTCTCTTTCTATCGTCGCAACAAGAAGCCTACTAAGAAAAGAGAAAACGATGAATTGTGAATTTATTTTCGAAAATATAAAAAAGGTTATACAGAAATTAAACTGTGAATACAGTTCATGTCAATAGATCAGAACCTTCAATAATTACAAATCTTTTAACATAAGTATATGAAAATTGTAGTTGGATGTACTAAAAGCATGCGAATCTAAATACCAAACAAACGATTCAACTTTGACATCACTAAATCATTTACTCGTGTTTTAAATTAACAAGTTTGTGCCAAATTCCAATAATATTAAACCGAACCTTCCTCTTAATGGAATGTTTTCTTTTTATCAAAAATGTGCTCTATCGAATAGTAATCTTTTGTCGAACTTGAACTACTTTGATGATTGGGAATGGATCAATTGAGACAAAAATACTGAGTATTTATAATATATTATGCGACTCACTAGGGTGCTTGTGTAATTTGCTGTATGGTAAAAATCCATACTCTTGGAGGTTTTGCGAGTTAAAATTCTCTATTCTATCTAGATCTCCAACAAAGGAATTGAATTATGTGAACGAGACATTCAAATTTAGAATACACTTCTCAAGTGCAAAATATCGGTAATAATCTTGATCTTTGAAGGATCTGAGTTATCACCGGAGCCATAATAACGGGAAAAATCTTCCTTTTCCTTGAGTTTGACTAAATCCTTTTCAAACTCAACGTAATGAATGACATTGCCGAAACCCAAATCAAGCGCTGCCTTAACATTGATTTCACTATCGTCAATAAACGATTGACGAGCGACAGCTTCCTTGTCATTATAATCAACGTTGGTAGATTGCAAGCACATATTGAAGAATTGTGGCATTGGTTTGCAGATAATAGGATATTTGCCATAATCACAGAAGGTTAATCCGTCGAAAATGTCACCCAAACCAAGGAATGAAATAACCCTGATAGCATGGTTTTTGTATGCATTAGTGATCAACCAGAAATAATCGTACTCCTTGGACTCACGAAGGGAGAGAAGCAATTCACGGAGCTTAGGACGATAAGGTAAAGCAGACTTTAGAGGTAAGGAATCATCCACTTCAGAGTTGTAACTTAAAGCATCGATGCTATGATTACGTACTAGTCCCTCAATGGCCAACCCATAGGTCTGGTAGTATTCCATATGCAAGTTATGGGCTTCGTTATCATCAAGTTCCAAGTTATTCTTGAAGAAATTGTGGATCTTCACTTGCATCATGTCATGGATCTTGGTTGATTTGGGGTACAAACAGTTGTCGATGTCGAAGAAGAAGATCTTCTTGTTCTTAGCATTTTCTGGAAGCGGTCCGAAGCCGTAAGGAAGCTCGACTACACAACCTGGAAGGGTTTCGGCAGGAGACAACTCTGGGTTGGTGTAAGTAACTGGGGAATGCTGGGTCATGGTAGCTTGTGTGAAAGGTAGGAAGGAATGTGTGGAAAGGGTAAAGTGCCTATTGAGCGTAATGGGCACGCGGAATATCCTGTGTATCAACACTGTAAATAGAACGGTGAAACTATAGTTCAGTTGAAACTCTGGGATTTGTGACTCAAGGCTATTTAAGTACTTTAGAGTATTTCACACCGATTACGTCAGCACACACGTTGATGGGATTCTCGGACCTGATTCAGTCAGGGCATATAACCAAGGAAAACAAGAGGACAGGATCCCAGATATTGCAGATGAGATGGGAACCAAAAGTAAAGATGACCGCAGGTCCCGGTGAAGCCGGATTGACTTCATAACTTGCTGATATCGTGGAAAAATTTGGAAATAATTGTTGACTAATTATAAAAGAAGTCTTGCGAAATTAAACGTAAATCCTTATCAAACCGATTATGAATGTAATTGGCTCTATGATATGCTATGGTGGCCCTACGGGCCAACACTTCTCGATGAAAGGTGGATGCAGTGTTGACATAGGTGATCATTCGGATGACGTTATGGAAGTAATTCCGGAGCTGATTGAGCTGCCCCACAATATCCTTCAACCGGCTAACATTTGAATTTCGGTTCGCTTCATAGGTTTTGGGATCAGGGTCGGTGCTTTCCAGGGTCATACAATCGTTCACATACAGTTGACGAAGAAGATAAGGTAGAAGTTCTACCCTGTGACAATTGAGAAAGAAAGCGTTGATCACGTCAATATTGTTGTTATCAAAGCTCTTCACAAGGTTAATTTCGGTGATCTGACCAACAAGCTGGCTGATGGTCAGCAAAGAGGGTTTAAGTTCGAATGAATTGTTCAAAAGAAGCGATTCGTCCGCGGTCCAGAATCGCAAGCTTAATGCAGCCACCACCACCTGAATGGACTCTTGAGAGGCAGCAAAAAACACGTTCAACAACCGAAGTATATTGTAATGATGCTCATATTCCATCAATAACACCTTTGATGACTCTTTACCATATGGAACCGGCCGAATGCAAAATTTCATGACGAGATAGAACCGGAAACAAAAATCCTGACGACAGTAACGATCAGTGTACACCAGTTCAGAAAATGCCGTCACCAACCTGGGAAACACTGACATGACGAACTCCTGTAGAAAGTCTGTTTCGGTGCCGTTGGAATTATAGTCACAGAGTACTAACATGAAGGTCTCCAAAATTTGGTCAAAATAGGTATTTGTCGGAGTTCCAATGAGATGAAGATTGAGTACGATTGCGGTACGAAGAATGCATAGTTTGAGGTTAGGATTAAAATGGGTCAATTTCAAAGGGATACCCTCACTAACTTTTCTAGGACTAATATAGTCCGTTTGCACCCCAATTTGAGATAATTGAAGCATCAATGCTTCAGAATTTATGGATTCACTCGGTATAGTAGACCTGGGCCATGAAGCAAGGTATTCATTAACCTTTTGAAGTTGTAGAATATTCGTAATGTTATTTAAAGTGTAATTGACAAACAGCAAAAGTACCGGCTGGAGCTGTTTTCGGATCTTTGTTTGACGTTGTGGATTGTTTATATCGTGGAAAAAGGAGGTTGGAACAGTATAAGGCAAGGAGGATGGTAAGCCTATGTTTTGGACCATATCAAAAAGATGGAAATGGCGATTGGAGGCATACCAGGAGCTGTGGTGCTTTTCTTCCTTTATAATATTTTCTACAAGATCACTGTCTTGTTCTAAGGAGTATGACTTCACTCCATTGGTGCCATTATCATTCAATTCAACAATGATTTGTTTCTTTTTCAGGATCAATTCATTGTAGTCAGTACGGATCTTGGATTCCTCTTCAAGAATCAGACGCTGAAGGTCCACCCCCATCTGGTGAAGGTGTTCATTTCTTACTGCATCGTGCTGGAATATGGCAGGGATTTCTAGTTCAAGTTCGGAGAGATCTGGAGGTGCTGTGGATATTGAAGTAAGGGAGCCATAATTGGGGACCGGTGTTGTTTGTTGTTTCTTTTTGGGTGGACTATGCTCCATCCCTAGGAGAGACATCACCGAGAAGTCCTCATCCTCAGAGCTAGAACCGGAGCTGGGGCTACTTGACATAGGTTGGATGTAGGGTAGTGTGCTTACAATTGAAGAAGTGCAATTGATCGGACTTTCAGAGATGGTGACATTGAGGAAGCGAAGTGGGCCGTAAGGAACAGAAATAGAGGCGGAATGACAAAATTTAGATGTACACAGTAATGGAATTTTGAGATGTCGATGAAGAAATATTGTTGATGCACATCTCTTCTGTGTGTGAAGCAAATGTAGGCCTCACCTGGTTAAGCTAATCAATTTTAGTGAGCATAATTCCATTACCAATACCGCGAGGTGGAAAACCTTTAACCATACCCAAACCACACTGAAGAACAGCCCAAAAAATGCCAGAAACCCCCCACCTAAAGTATACATAATATTATCAATAGGGCCCGTTATTTTATAAAATACATTGTCGTTTGAAACCTCCGGAGTTCCCTACACATGGAAACTTTTTCACCAGTTGTACCACCAGTAGTCAGCGCTCTCCACAGTTTTCAGTCAGACTCCACATTCTATCAACAAAAGAGCCACCATGCAACCTAAACGGCCAATTCCTTGGCCAGTTACTCGTCCACCTCTTGCAACACGCCTCCTATTCCCCCATATCCCTCCTAACCTTCTCACCTCATAACTCTAAGCCTATTCCCCACTACCACCGCGATGCAGTGGTGCTATACTGGTTCCCTGTTGACTCTGGCCCCACTACAACCGTCCGGCTGTAGGCGGCGCCGCTCATGGTACGGGAAGCAAGGACTGCACACCGCCACCAGTACCTGCCCACTACCACTACCACTACCACCACCATCCCGCGCACAAAATGATCCCATCCCCATCACTACATCTTCCACTTCCACCACTATTATGAGTTACGAAAAGTTACCATTAGAACCATTGTTCCAAAAAATCGACGAGTTGAAGCCTGCCTTCATTTCTCGTTTGGAAAAGGCGGTGGCCATTCCTTCGGTTTCTGGAGATGAGACCCTCCGTCCAAGAGTGGTGGAGATGGGTGAGTTCTTGATCAAGGAATTGACCGAGTTGGGATTCTCCGACATCCAACGTAAGGAGTTGGGTACCCAACCTCCACCAGTTGCTGACGCCAACTTGCAATTGCCACCTGTGATCTTGGGTCGTTACGGGAGCTCTCCAGACAAGAAGACCGTTTTGGTGTATGGCCACTACGATGTCCAACCAGCTGCTAAGGAAGACGGCTGGGCTACCGACCCTTTCACCTTGGTCCACGACGAAGTCAAGGACGTGTTATACGGCCGTGGTTCTACCGACGACAAGGGCCCAGTTCTCGGCTGGTTGAACGTCATCCAAGCCCACAGAGAGTTGGGATGGGAATTCCCAGTCAACTTGGTTGTGTGTTTCGAGGGTATGGAGGAAAGTGGCTCTCTTGGATTGGACGCGTTGATTGCTCGTGAAGCCAAGGGTTACTTTGCTGGTGTCGACCAAGTCACCATCTCCGACAACTACTGGTTAGGTACCACCAAGCCAGTCTTGACCTACGGTTTGCGTGGTTGTAACTACTACCAAATTATTGTCAACGGCCCAGGCGCCGACTTGCACAGTGGTGTTTTCGGTGGTACCATTGCCGAGCCAATGACCGACTTGGTCAAGGTCATGGCCACCTTGGTCAACAGTGACGGACAAATCCAGATCGAAGGTATCAAGGAAATGATTGCTCCTCTTACTGACAAGGAAAATGCCTTGTACGACGTGATTGACTTCTCTGTTGATGAATTCAATGCTGCCTCTGGTTCCAACACCTGTTTGCATACCACCAAGCAAGATTTGTTGAAGCACCGTTGGAGATACCCATCGTTGTCTTTGCACGGTATTGAAGGTGCCTTCTCTGGTGCTGGTGCCAAGACCGTCATCCCAGCCAAGGTCATTGGTAAGTTCTCCATCAGAACCGTTCCAAACATCGAGTCCGCCAAGTTGGACCAATTGGTGTTCAAGCATGTCCAAGAGAAGTTCGCTGAATTGAAGTCTCCAAACTCCTTAAAGGTCGAATTGATCCACGACGGTAACTACTGGGTTTCCAACCCATTCAACGAGACCTTCACTGCTGCTTCTAAAGCAACCCAGGATGTGTGGGGTATCGTTCCAGACTTCACCAGAGAAGGTGGTTCCATTCCAATTACCCTCACTTTCGAGCAAGAGTTAGGCGTCGATGTGTTGTTGTTGCCAATGGGTAGAGGTGACGACGGTGCTCACTCCATTAACGAGAAGTTGGATGTTCCTAATTACATTAACGGATGCAAGACCTTGGGTGGTTACTTGCACTACTATTCTAAGGCCTAAGTGAATAAACGATAAAGAGATCATGAAACTATCCGTAGGGACGAGTTATTCATATGTATTTCAAATTATGGAGATTTTTGAGTTTTGTCAGATTCCGCAGGTGTAGTATATTGACGTTGCGGCAAGTTATTGGCATTTTCATTCAAAGGACTCAATGAAATCCTCCTGGTGTAGTTTTCAGGACTTTTTCCCCGGAAGCATTAAATTTCCCGTAAATGGACCTGTGCGTTTAGTTGGAAATATTGATAATAGAATTATTTTGCAAGAATTGTATTGTTTGACATGCTGTCATAATATTTACCATTGAATTTAAGCACCGGGTTGAAGGTGTTTGGCCAGGAATAACCTGTCAGTTAATTAATTACAATAAACACAGTCACTCATGAAGGGTAGAATCTACTTTGCCTACAAAAGTTCTTGAGCCTTTTAGAGGGAATATCATATGGTAAGCCTCAATTCCCCACTATAAGAGTGGGGAAAGTAGTTTATCACCTAAAATAGACCCGTATGTAGGATGGCCAGATCTTGGAGACGGTGTGTTTGGAGACCATTGGCGGTGCGACTCCATGCGACACACACTAATTCCCACCATTTCTCACTAAATCTCTGCGAAATGCCGATGATTTTCCGCGGTAAGTGACCTTGTCGGTACGATTTCCGCCATGTTGGCCTAGCGTATCGCGGTGCAACATCAGAACCATATGGAAACAGTTTTTCCATAGTCACAAATAACAATGTGAGACGGCCAATTACATTTCCTCTTCAGCATGTAGAAAAAATATGACGACACCATCTATAGAATTTGTTCCACGTAAAGTAAATATTGTATACATAAAACGTTTGGCCCCAAATTGTTTAAAATAGATTCCCTTGGCTAGTTAGGTCGAAAAATTTTCCAGTGCGTATGTCGATGCGAAATCAAATTGTTATCTTCAATTAGTTGGAAAATATTGTGTCGACATCAGAAGGGTCATCAAGCTTCGGTTAAACAACGTCCATCAAATCCATTCATTGACATACACACCAGCTTCCCAAATTGTTGGATATACCTAATCATTAGCTGTGCTATCGATCTACCTTCAATCCAATTCATCGCAGTTGACGTGAAAACATCACTCAGCAGTACCATCACCTGTAACATTCATTCATAGTCAGCAGCCATCATGTCCGAAAACCTCAAGAGAGCCGAGTCTTTATTCAACAGGATCATGAAGACTGGGCCCACTGAACCCCCCAAATCTTCCGGGTCCCACAAGCCATATAAATCTTCCTATAAGCACAACGGCTCTAATTCATCACATTCCCACAACCATAGCCACAATAATAACCATCAGCATCACAACAGCATAGTACCTAGCGAGATCTTGCCCAAGAGAGACCCAATCAAGGCTTCGGAGGATACATTAAGCCGCATTCCTGTGGACCATCATATTCTTCCATATTGTTGGACCATATGGCACCATTCTCGTAACAAGTTGAGAGGTCAGAAGGACTCCACCAACCCCTCCGAAGAGGGCATTCCAATGCAGGTGGCCGGCGCTGCTGCGGCCGTGGATTCCTATTTGCAAACTACTCATGAAATCGAATTTTTATCGTTGGTTGACAGCCTGGCCATCACTTCGGTGGGTTCTGTAGAACAATTCTGGATGAGTATGTCTTCACTTAAGAGATCTTCTGAATTGTACAACGGAACAGAGCTTTTGATATTCAAAAGTGGCGTGAATCCTGTGTGGGAAGACCCCATTAATGCCAAGGGAGGAAGGTGGGTATTCCGTTTTCCTCGTCGTTCTAGTGAGGATGCAGATGCTGCGCAGAAGACTAGGAAACGTACTTGCTTGATTTGGGAGCGGTTGCTTTTAAGAACCGTTACCGGATCGCTTATTCCGGAGAATAACCCAGAGGAATACCAAGACTTGTTGCTCAACGACATATGTGGCTTGGTTTTAAGTGTACGTAAGGACGAAGATTATATCAGCGTGTGGAACTCCAACCTTAATTTCGGGTCCAAGAGTAAGAAAGATGACGAGAAGTCCAGCAAGAAATTGACTTCTTTCCAGGCTCGCAGAATCATCTGTGACTCTATCTTGAGGGTCATCCGGGAGTGCGATGCCATCCAGCAAGGGCAAGAGTCCGTGGAGGTGTTGGATAACCGTTCGAGCGAACGAGTATTTGGGGTGTCGTTTGAGTACAGGCTCCATGCTGACAACAGCAACCCAATCGAATCATCCAACGGAGGAACAAAATACAATAATGGGCATCATCATAGACGATACAAGAAGAATGAAGCTTCAGCCTGAGAGGGTAGGTCCAAGCCATATGCACTGCAGTCTATGTATATAGAGAGAATTGGATGCATTCTTGCAGAATAATGAAACTGTATAAACCTGTGATCAATCACACTAGCTAATTTTCTAAAGTTGTATTTATTTACTTAGATTTGTCTGTGGATAATTATTCATGAAAACACCAATTTTGAAGTGTTCATCCACATGGTGATAATTGTCGTCTTCAGTTATACATTTTCAAGATTCTAAGATCTGGTTGCTTGTAGGCCGCATTTGGATTAGCGCCCGCATATGAACCACCACACTCTGGGTATCAAGGTGTCGGTACACGCACGACCAGTTCATATTTGTGCGAGGTATACTGAATCTGTTCTCTTCACTACGATGAAGACAATAGTGGAGAGGGAGTTGGGGGCTGGGCTATGGGTGGAATCTTCCACCCCACCTCTACCACCACCACCACCATCAACTCCACTGTTACACACAGTCACCACTTTCAAGCCACAACTACTGTTGCTGGCCACTAGATTTTTGGAGGCTATTGAGTCGCATTATCTCACTCTTTTTTAAGCCATGGCACAGTGCGTACGAACAAAGTGGTACAAGAATTGCCACAAATACCACTTGGATCAGATAAATCCACCCACAACCCTTCCAAAGGTTCCCCAATATGATGATTAAGCCCCAAACCTGCAGGAAGGCAGTGGGGGAGCCATTTTAACCAGGTCTTTGGTGCCACGTGAAATCACCCAGCACTTTTGTGGCGGTGGGACCAGGGCACTTACCGCAGGCAATACCATTAGTGACAGCTGGAAAGCCGACGGCATACCACGAGGTGAACAGATTAGAAACTTGCGAAGCTGGCCTGTAGTAACTCAGCAGTGAATAGAGGCCACACATCATCACGTCGTCAATTATTGACCACAGCCGTGGAATGTGGGTACCATCGGCACCCAGCCACAAGGACCCCTCCAGATCTCACGATTGTCGATTGTCGGTATTGAGCTGGTACGGCGATGGCTCGTGTGAGGCCCAAGGACTCAGCCGCATGGCATACGGTCGCCATGGTACTGATGGTGGTACTACAGGTCCACCAACCAATATCACCGAGGGCCAATATGCTGGCATCAAGTACTGGAGAGTGCTGCTGATTCACAGTGTGAGATGTAGGAGGACAGAACGGAACTTCATGTCGTACAGACGTCACCAGGAATTATCCGATGACAGTAGGGTTTGTGCGATGGGTATTAGTGGGACCTGGGCGATGGTGCGATTTCGGAGCACCAGCGAGAATTCTCGCGGTAGTCGGTGGTAGCACCACAGTACTACCACCAACAATTTACGAACAGCCAGAACAGCCAGAACAGCCAGAACAGCAATAACAGCAATAACAGCCGGATACATTGCAAGTGAATTTCCCATTGACGTTGGAGTGGCTGATTACATTGTGATGACTTTACACCCTATTGCCTATTACCTACTGCATCAATAATGACCACCTGTGATGACATTCCATCACCTATTTCCCTGGCTGTTTTAGCGACATATTTTCCGTTCTGCTAAGGATAATGACTCATTGGCAGTAACATTTGCTCTACACACACTACCAGCATTGTTGCCAGCTCCGGAGCGCATTCTTGCGGCCACCATTGGCCTACCAAAGACCGAAGTCAAAATGGCCAAGAATAACCCACCATCCACCACCGTACGTAATCAATGGTTGCGGTGATGGTCCCAAGATGGTCCCAAGAAAATGGCCATTTTGTTATCTGATGCCCATGCTGGGCATATTTTTGCCCTAGTTACTGGGTTCAACCTAATCTTCCCCACCTGGCCCTAACGGTGCAGCTCGATAACCCCCTATCGGAAAGGTAAAACTAAATGAGCTACATCGCCGGTATTTGGTACTTGAGGGTCTAGGGCCCCCAACATCCACCACCATCCCCTTGCTGTGGTGTATCACATGTCGCTTCACACATTTTGGACTGGTAATTTCATCTCTTGTTTACCCTGGCAATAGTTACAGCATCCCAATTAGTCCGTTCTGTGCCCGACCACAGTGCGCAATCTGTCACTATTCCCACGAAAACTAGTTTTCGTGGTATTTCCACCGCGGGATAATTCGTGGCGTTCCAGCCAATGTCCAAATCATATCCTTGGCTCCTCCTGTCCCACCAGTTCCCACCAGACCCTGGGCGGGATCAACAGTGCAAAATTTTCCGTAACTTTAGCCAATGAAAATAAGCCCCTTGCTATTACATCACCAAAGCTATGACAACTCAATTACATCTACTCTCTATTTGTGCTCCCCACTGACCTGCGTAGTGCCTCCCTGTTCTGTTTAGAGACTTCCACCGCGACCCCGCCCTGAACCCTCTCCCTAGATTCGGCTTAATCATCCTGCACCCACCCAGTTACTCATTTTTCTGCTAATTTTTACTCGAACCAATTCAAGACCTTCAATCTAAACATCCTCCAACTTACTTTTCCCACCTGTTACTTTCCACTTCCCAGGTTCCTTCCCAAACTTCGTTTCACTTCACTTGTGCCCACAAAGTATCCACTTCTTTCCTTTCCTTTCCTTTCATTCCTAGCCCCTGTGCCCAGCATGTCTTCCCAGGACTTCGAAGCAGGGCCCTCGATTGTGGAGCTCTTCTATTCGGCAAAAAAACTCCTTTCTCTTCAGTCCAGAGTCGAAAACAGACACCTCCGTAAAGATAACGTCAAATGCCAGCGTCAAATCATGACATCCGAAAAGTCTGCTGGCGTTTCCCCCGACGGCACCCAAAAACGGGATAAGGTATTGGACCTCTTGTCTCCATTATCACTTTCGGACCTCAAGAACAGCCCGCCATACATCCAGAAGTCCACCACAGCAGTGTCAGCATCTTCTAGTAAAGATAGTGTATCCCGACAACACCAAAGTAACATCATCACCTCAGGCAAACCATCTAACTCGGCCACCATGAGTACCCCAACCAGCATGAGTGATGACTCTCCTCCACGCATCACAGAATCCAAGAAAACTACTCCTCCCAAACAGGTGGTTCCAGCAAATCCCCCTCAAGCGCCTACTAAATCAAACCTCACTTCGTCGCTCTTGTCGGGGCAACCCTCGCAACCTACGAAACCCACCGAGTGTTCTAACTGTCACACTTTGAAAACTCCTTTATGGCGCAAGGATCCACAAGGCAATACCTTATGTAATGCTTGTGGGCTATTTTACAAATTGCACGGTACTACCAGACCCCTTAGTCTTAAGACGGATGTCATCAAGAAGCGTTCCTCTAGAAGAGCATCTTCTGCCAATCCAAAATCCAACCCCCAAACATCTACTTCAGTTCCTATTTCCTCCAATGCAAATTTGCTAGGATCATCCATTTCTCGAAACAATTCGTTCACTTCGCGTATTGCACCAGCTGAACCCATCAACAGAACCAAATTCAATCCAACATACAATGGTAATACCCCAAACGTGTTCTCGAGCTCAGCTAATGGTAGGTACAAGAATGTATTAATACTACCAAAGCCATCGGGTAAAGGAGAAGCATCGGTTCCCTCAACTCCAAACACCCCAGGTGGCTCTTTCAATTCAAGATCGATCCCAATCCCTAACAATCAATCAAATACTAATAGCGAGTACAACAGTCCATCATCTTCATACACCAGCAATTCTGGAAGTTATCACGGGAAACAGCCATGTCCACCAACTTCACAACCACTACAGCAGTTCAAAAGGAAGAAGTCTGAGGTCAATATTGCATTCAACAGGGATAATGATATGACCCCAAGCCAATCCTCATTAAACAAAAGGACTCTTTCATCGACTGGATTATCGAACAGTTTCTCCAATAGCAATTTTGGCTCCGAATACTCACATGGGTACCATGGTACTCCCACAAACAATGTTACCATACCTAAGAGAAATTCCTCAGTGACTCAGCAGTTCCAGTCATCTTCATTCAATAGAAGAGCATCGCTGACAAATTTGGCCAGCAGAAACAACTTCGTGTCCACCACTCCACTGGCAAACTCATTAACATCTTCAAACATGAATTTATTCAACCAACGTTACATGACCTCTGGAAGCACCTATTTCGACAATCCGGGCCCCCAATCCACGATTTCTAGACAAAACAGCACCACCACCATGACGCTCAATACTAGCAATAGTTTTACCAACGCAGGAATCCTTCTTAATCAAACATATCTCACGACGGAAAATCCTCCTAACATCACCACTCCGGGGTCGGTAACGTCACATTCGCTGTACCTGGCATCACAAGCGCAACGAAGTTCCAACAAGTTGCCCATCAGTGGCAATCATAGCGATACGTCATCCAGCATTCCGGCCACTCCACTCAATTTGGAGGTGATACCATCTGCAGCCCTTGGAGACCACCAAAGCCAATACGAGCAGCTTGATGACGAGGTGGTGGAAATGCTTGGACGTGGCAATGAGCTATTGAGCATAGGAGAGATGCCCATGGATATTGATGGCGACGACCGATTGTTTGACTTCACCAAAACCACCGGACACTTGGTCAGTCAACCCAACGTGGGGGTCAACAGTACCCATGCCAATGCCTCTTCTACGAAGCCTACGCAGTCCTCGCTCACCTCTGGCCTCAAGTCCCAACTTCAGCAGAAGGAGCTGCAAGCCCTGAGCAACAGCATAAATAACGACGCCAAAGACTTGGAATGGCTCAAGTTTGAATTATAATAGACACGACCTTACGATACTCCAATATACGACACCCACATGTCCAGAAATGTCTCGTAATTGTCCTGTATACCTCCCACATGGCGGATAAATGTCGCGCTACTGTCCATCCAATGTGTGTCTAATGTCTCCTAATATCACCCACATGTCACTTGAAAATCACCCTATGTCAGTTGGATGTCAGTTGGATGTCAGTTGGATGTCAGTTGGATGTCACCCCTCCGCATGGCTCTGGATCACCTGGCGCTCTTCCCACCAGCAGGCGCTCTGGGCCCACTGGGCCCACTGAGCCTTCGTGCTGTCGTACCTCTCGTTCCTCGTTTGGTAGGCCCAACATACCCCTAGACGCACGTGCAAACGTTTGTCGAAAAACTATAAGAGTAGCCATCTCCCAGCCAAAAAATTTTCACTAACAAACACATCATCATTATGTCTGCTCCAGCACAAAACTTCAAAGTCGCCGACATCTCCTTGGCTGCCTTCGGTAGAAAGGATATCGAATTGTCCGAAAATGAAATGCCTGGTTTAATGTACATCAGAAAGAAGTACGGCCAAGATCAACCATTGAAGGGCGCCAGAATTGCCGGTTGTTTGCACATGACTATTCAAACCGCTGTTTTGATTGAAACCTTGGTTGCTTTGGGTGCTGAAGTTACCTGGACCTCCTGTAACATTTTCTCCACCCAAGACCACGCCGCTGCTGCCATTGCTGCCACCGGTGTTCCAGTTTTCGCCTGGAAGGGAGAGACCGAAGAAGAGTACCAATGGTGTCTCGAGCAACAATTGTTCGCCTTCAAGGACAACAAGAAGTTGAACTTGATCCTTGATGACGGTGGAGACTTGACTGCTCTCGTGCACGAGAAGTACCCAGAGATGTTGGAGGACTGTTTCGGTGTTTCCGAGGAAACCACCACTGGTGTCCACCACTTGTACCACATGCTCAGAGACGGTAAGTTGAAGGTCCCAGCCATCAACGTCAACGACTCTGTCACCAAGTCCAAGTTCGACAACTTGTACGGTTGTCGTGAATCTCTTATCGACGGTATCAAGAGAGCCACCGATGTCATGATCGCTGGTAAGGTTGCCGTTGTTGCCGGTTTCGGTGATGTTGGTAAGGGTTGTGCCATGGCCTTGCAAGGTATGGGTGCTAGAGTTATCGTCTCTGAAATCGACCCTATCAACGCTTTACAAGCTGCTGTTTCCGGTTACCAAGTCGCCCCATTGGATGAGGTTGCCCACATCGGACAAATCTTCGTCACCACCACCGGTTGTCGTGACATCATCACTGCTAAGCACTTCACCGCTATGCCAGAAGATGCCATTGTCTGTAACATTGGTCACTTCGACATTGAAATCGATGTCGCTTGGTTGAAGGCCAACGCCAAGTCCGTTGTCAACATCAAGCCACAAGTCGACAGATACTTGATGGACTCCGGCCGTCACGTTATTTTGTTGGCCGACGGTAGATTGGTCAACTTGGGATGTGCCACTGGTCACTCTTCCTTCGTTATGTCCTGTTCCTTCTCCAACCAAGTCTTGGCTCAAATTGCTTTGTACAAGTCTGACGACAACGACTTCAGAACCAAGTACCCAGAATTCGGTAAGGCCTCTAAGTTTGACGTCGGTGTCCACTTGTTGCCAAAGGTTTTGGACGAGACCGTCGCCAGATGTCACTTGGACCACTTGGGTGCTAAGTTGACCGTCTTGACCGACGTTCAATCCGAGTACTTGGGTATTCCAAAGGAAGGTCCATTCAAGGCTGACATCTACAGATACTAAGCGGTCTTGAATACTGTTCTTTCTTCTTCAGCATGTTTTATTTAATTTTTGCTTAATTGCTTCAACTGCATTTAATGATGATAATGTCAAGGTACGTCAGTACTATCTATACGATATTTTTTTTACACAACGGGTTCTAATTCTATTAGAAAGAGGAAAAGAAAAGAGCAGTGGTCTTTTATCATACATATACTTAAACTAATAAAAGGTATCCTCAACGGATTAAAAAAAAAAACTAATAATGTAAGCTGTTGTCCAATCCTCTACTCCTCGACACTTTGTCGTCAATTTATCAGTGGTGGCTGGCTACCTTTTGTGTCAAATTCTTGTCCGATGGCGGAGGAAGGAACAAAGTTATTCTGTGACCAGCATTTTCCAGGTACTGGTCAATGTGAATGCAGTTTCAAGCATCATGCCTATGCAGGTGGAAAATTCCGTTTCTCTAAATAAATACCTGAATACCTTTGTGAGTAATTGAGTATTTGAGTAATGGAAGTGGATCATATAAATTGAAAAATAACAAGTGGAAGGGCTGACAGCTCAAGGTTGACGTGATACTAAAGTTGGACCACCTTTCCATGCTCCACATCGCCGTCGCTGATAGTAATTCTTGTACTGTTATGGCCCGTCTACTATTGTTGTCAATGCAAAAACATTATGTATTACTCGATTTGGATACGCAACAGGTATGCACGTAATTAATCCAATTGTGTATACTCGAGATGGACTAGTGTCACAGTAACGATCTATGGAGCATTATAATAGAGTATTGATAGTCTGGGGCGGCAGTAGCCCCACTCAGCCTTGACTATTTATTTATGGGAGTTCTTCCACTTTTTAATCCCCATATATTTTTGCACCCACCTTTATGACCAGCTCCTTAGTGATATCTCTCGTTCTTCGGGGCATCCAACTCTCATGTACCGTGATAAACATGGCCTCCAGTATGGTACTAATGCTGAAGACTCCCATTGGACTACCTAAAGTTGCAGGTGTAGTGGCCATCTCTTGCATTTCATTGGTACACCTAATGGTGGTCCTAATTCCTCCAGCATTAAGAGCATTACCAAATATGGTGGTAGTGTCGATGGAATTGGTGCTATTAGTGCTTTGGATTCTCTCCTTTGTGTTTATGACTCAAGAGTTTGTGTCTTTTGGTGGGTGTGTCAGATTTAAGGGAACTGATCCTTCGAATATACCCTCGTTGTGCAGCTTGGGAAAGACGTTAGTGGCGTTTACTTTCTTTAATTGGCTCTTGGCTGCTGTCACAATGACATTTATTATCATTTATACCGTGATACCCGTCGTTCAAATAGTTGGTAGAAGTTATTTTTGCAAGCATTCTGAAAATGATTTCACATTAGGAGCTCTTTATTCTAGAGTTCAGATCCCATTACCAGGTGACCCCGAATCAAGTTCTGATAGTGATCAAGATGAAAAGAAAGAAGGAGAGAAAAAAATGAACGACGAAAGCAATGAGGGAGAAAAAGGAGGGAATAAAGCCGACGAAGCTGATAAAAATAATGATACAGAGGGGGAGAAAGCAGAAGAAGGCAAGGAACAAAAAGCAAAAGATGAGACAGATAACGGTTCCAAACGGAAGTCGCATGATATTTCAGAGAGAGATCCAGTCGTTAGGGTTCCTGGCCATTTTGACGATAACGTCTCTTTAAAGAGCAAATACTACATGGTGAAAATTAAATGTCTGCCCATGGACAATTAACATTTCTAATCATATCGCATATTTCACATAGTTTGAAGTGAGAATTATAAGTTACCTTAAACATACTATAGTGTTTCTATTGGTGACAGTAGAAGCAACTTGCTATTGTGAGACAAAAAAGGCCATTTTAGAGAAAACATTCCCAAGCTAAATGTTCCTGTTGTCAAGATGTGTCATTTGAGTGCAGAACTAGCATTTTACGTTTAATGATTTCAATCATAAATTTCTTCCTACAATTTTTAAATTTAAGTTTAATTTTGATTAATTTTATTCTTCATTGCCATGTTAGTGGCAACTTCTTTTTAATGCATACTTTTTTTTACAAGTATTTTATGGTGATAAACTCACTTTAAGCGAATGTTGAAGGTAGAATCACAAGATCCATCATCAATCTTGACGGGGATTTGAAGGCTGTTTCCACCTCCATGCGAGTTCTTTTTATCGAAACACCAGTTAGACTTGCCACCGTAGGAGATTTCTCCACTGTTTCGATCGTATTGGAATTGGTACTTGCTTGGTTGGTATCTAGAACCACATTCAAAGTCGTTTTGGTTGTTGAATCCACAGTAGCCCTTAGAGGTACGCAAATTGTAGCCACCAAATTGAGATTCCTCAACTCTGAATGTAGCACAAGTTCCTGTGCCATACCAGTTTCCAGCACTGATAAGACATCCAGGATTATCGGAAAGTCTGAGGAAGCCAGAGCCAACAGGGTCCTTGTTTGGTGGGTTGGGGTTAGAAGGGTTACCAGGGTTACCAGGGTTGGAAGGATTGTTTGGAGGACTTCCTTTGGTCTTTGGAAGCCATTTAATTCCATCTTGCGGACATCTGGAGCCCAGAAGACTATCAATTGGAATAAAATCTTGGCCAATGATCGAACCTCTCAAGTGGTGGAAATACCAAACCTCTTGAAGAGCATTGTTTCTGTCACATTTGAAGAAAACATTCTTACCTCCAAAACCTTGTGAAAGTGCATCCGCGATCTGTTGCTTGGTGTAAGTAGCAGATGGATCTGGCTTAATACCTGCCTTGGTTAAGAATTCGTAAGTTGGAACGGTGGCGTACAATGCTTCGGAAATCTTGTAGAAATCGTAAATGTTTTGATTTTCTGGAACATCACCTAAACATTTGGGTCTCAAAGTGTTGATACAGGTACCATGCTTGTTGTACTCATGCTCCCAAAGAGACTCATCATTTCCGTTGAAATTCTTCCAGTTTTCTGTCATTAAGTCGTACAATGCCTGATCGTTGAATTGATCCACGATAATCGACTTAACGTCTCCCTTCAAATTGAGCGAACTGTCACAGAACTGCGCATACGAACCATCACAGTTATCTGGCCAAAGACCATGCAACGTGAAGGCGTCGTCAGCACCAATACCGGGGTTGTAGTCCCAGAATTGTGTTTGAAGAAGAATACCACCTGGTGACTCGTAGCAGCATGAGTCTTGGCCGTCTGAACCCAGTAGCGAACAGGACACCGGGCTATCTACGGGACAAGAAGGGGCAGAGCTATCAAATTTTGCAAAGGTGTTTTTGTAGTTCAAGATGGCTTGGGGTAAGGCAGTGGCCTTATCCAACATCACGAGGGCCACAATGGGCCAAATAATTGAGTTGGTCTTCATTTGATAGTGATATCACCAGGATTCCTAGGTGCTTTTATACTCCACGATAACGCACGTTGATAAGCTAGGGGCACGACCTGTCATTCCTTGGTATGTGTATGTGGGGATGGAGATTTCGGGAAAACCGCGTATACACAGATGGTCGGTGATAGGGCCTGGAACTGAAACAATTTGGCAATCATGGCAATTATGGCAATTATGGCCGTGAGCCGACACTAACTGGAATAAACTATTCCTCGGCCATTTTAGCAAGCGAGATTTTGAAATCCGTAACGAAATTTGGAACATCTGCTACTTTATTCCGTTGAATTAATTGCCCTCTAACATTGACAATTGTTGCACCCACTAGGGTGCTGTATCTGAATTTTGTATTTATCATTCTGATATATCATTGTGATATATCATTCTGATAAAATATTGAATTTCGCATTCAGGAAGAATTTTGCATTCAGGAAAACACCACATTAGTTTGAATTGGGGTATCTAGATGGAAAGGCACAATAGATTGATCGTCACGTTCTAACCCACCTTGTAGGTCACTACACCGCACAATAGCTTAATAGCATGGTGAAATTGAAGCCGTGGAAGAATAAACATGCGCATTTACCACATTATGGAAAATGGCCAACACCAATGGTGTTTCAGTAAATTATCGGTCACTAGGCATTTGGGCGCAAAAGAAGCCGTTCCATTGATGGCAAAGGAGTTGACCACCAGTAAAGGCACGTGTATGCCCCGACTATTGATGCCTTTGACAGGTCTCTATCACCTTAATATTGTGGACCCTGGTAGAAATGCATGCATCTTGCCCAATTGGGGAGAATGCGCTGGTAACTGATGCGAAACCTACCACCTTTCAGAGAGAAAAGATTGTTAGACACTATGTCTTGTGTCACCGATGTATTGTTCCTCGGGATAATACGATGTAGATACTCAACGCGATACAATCAGCAAACTTTCCGACAGGAGCCTGGTGGAGTCGTCATTTTGTTTTGGCATTGTTTCATTCGCTGATTCTTTATTAGTATGATTGATTAATGATCGTCCAGCTAGCCGAAAGGCACGTTTTGCAGTCAACACCAGCGATAGAGGTAGCATTGAGTATCGCCTTACACCAAGACGGCAGTGCTGGAACAGCCAACGTGTGGATGCATCAATAACGGAAAACAACAGTCAATTTAACGAGCCCTTATTGTCGCATATTTAATAATTAAAGCTCTGTCACTGATGATACTGGAGAATTTCAATTGATACTAGGGAACATCACTCAAAATTCCAAAGTGTGTACATAGATTTGATAACCATCCTCGGTTTCTAAACCATCCAATAAGCCTAAAGCAAGCAGATGCTTGTGTTAAAGCTATATTATATTATATATATTCTGATGGACTTTTCTGACAAGAAATGGTTTTGTGGTCTAGTTGGTTATGGCATCTGCTTAACACGCAGAACGTCCCCAGTTCGATCCTGGGCAAAATCATTCCTTTAACATTTTTGCCTCCCAAGGTCTTCAAAAGAAAATTCGAGAAAATTATTCAAATTACAAGCCAAATAGACTCTCACTCTACTTTGCTACTAATTGATTTTTTAAATGTACCCTATTTAATGGTATTCGGTTGTGTAATCCAATTAGAATCTTTCTATCACAGGGCATTCACAATCATTATTCATTACTCTATTCATAACCAGACTCACATTCTTGCTTCACCTTTTCATACATGAAATCACTCAACTTTGGCAACCCACTAGTACCACTGTAGACTCTGTACATCACATTGTCCTCGTAGGCACCGGGTACCATTTTGCCGGCCTCGTCAACCTGAATGTAGCCAAATATGTTCTCTATTTCGGGGACCCGGGCATAACGTGGGGTCTCTCTGAAGTCGTAGATTGGCATGAACAGCAGTGCATTCATGCCTCCTTCCATTATGAACGAAAAATCTTCGGTGATATTGGCTGCTACTGTTTTTTGGAGCAATGTGATAAACTCAGGGTTGGCCTTGAAAGTTTGTGCCGTTACCCTTCCTTGTTGCTCGGTTTGACCAATATGCACTGCATCGGGGCGGGACGAAAAGGAATACTTGCATACACCGGAATCTAACTTGTGAATGAAGATTTGCTCATTAGAAGGATACCGAGAGAGGAAGCGGATGGTACCTGATATGGAACGAAGGGGCGAGGGAAATACCTTCTTTGCTATGCTGGGAAACATCAGGTTGATCAGTGTATGTTGGGAATTTTTCAATGAGCAGGATTTCTGAGAAGCCGATTAGGTAATCTTGGGGCAAATTTTCGCGAGGATTTTGGGTTATGCAAAAGGCATTCCAAAGGATGCCAAAGGCATCGACATTATTGGAAATTTTTAGAAACAGCTTCAGAATTCTGACATAATAAAATATGATAATGAGGGGAAGGTATACTATTGATTGAGTATTTCTACAGCAATAGAACCCACAGAAATTAGTTGCCTGGTACTTGCGGCATGTTGGGTATCATGGTGGAGGATCGTAGTTTGAGGGGACGTTAAAAATTTGTCTCCGAATGATACCAGCTCAAAAAATAGAAAGTGTGGGGGACTTATGGAAACCCAGAACAATAATCTAGAACTGAGGGGAGCGGAGATATACATTCGGAGGGCTGAAAATGTCTTGGTTCATCATCACGATTGATTCCAAGATGATGATTCCCCATATTGTATATATCCACGGAGATTGCAATTCTCCACCTGCTGAATGAGCATTTTCACTCGCCCTAACCAGGAAATATGCGAAATCTCCGAAGTAGAACTGGTTTATATTTGTTCGGCCGGAAGCTACTACCAATTCCGAGGCAAAAAAGTGATCGATTTGACCCCACATAATTCACAAAAAGCACCCTTGTGATGTAATTACCATGCGATGGGACCCGCTTCCGAACATACGGCGCCGTTTTCGGCACCCACCACTGGATAGATTACGGCGCTATCCAAGGTCCCAAAATTCCACAACAAAATCTGGAAGCGTTGAAACGTTCGCCGTTTCTGTGACTTGAGTTGGATACTTTCCCTAGATTCGGGGCTGTTACACCTCTATCGACGACGAAATCGAATGTATGTTCCATCTCCATTACACCACGTCAAAGTACACCATCCAGCACCGACTGGAGTGTTAAACCTCCGACCATGAAATTCTCATCCAAGCCATGTTGGTGAGGGATGCTTTTCTCCTGGTAACAAAATAGATTTGACAAATAATAATTCGCATACACTTCTTGAATGTCAAGAGCCGAAAACGACAGGGAATTTTTCAGCTGGGCCATGGGCCCCAAAAGTTGACATTGTGGCATACGGCGACATGAGACTTCTTCGCGAAGCCATCTCCCTCCATTTAGTGTCATTTAACAACATTTAGCGACGTTGGGCGCTACCTTGTGCCACAACACGTCCTTTAGAACCATGCCATGACGAGAGGTAGTTTCAGTGAGCGAGTCTACGCCGACTCCCTCTCCAACACCGTAAACAGCATGACGGTAGAAACTGCTGGAAACGGCGTGACACCAACGTCGTCATCGAGTTTTGGACTTGGAATGGGGTGGTTTGCCACCGTGTTTAGGTGTATTGGTTATTAGTTATTGGTGTTTAGGTGTTTAGGTGTTTAGGTGTTTGTGTGTATTGCATTTTAGCAATATTGCCTTGCGGGTTGCTCTCCCCAGATCCCTTGCTGTTTTGCCCATCCATTGTTGTCGTTTCTCCTGAACCTGCTTGTTCCATCCTAATGGAAGATTCCTTCACACCGGTGCTCAATACACCGGCGAAAAGTGTCCAAACCTCGGTAATTGGTGCCCTGAACTGGCAGCATTGTTGTCAGATCTGGTGGTTCTAGGGCCATTTGCATCTGGCATCCATAAGCCGCCGAGAACCCAACTTCCTCACCACCAGTGTTAATGTTAATGCTGACTAACCCCAGCATCGGAGTGCCACCGATAATTATTCCCCTTATCGCATGGTTGTGCAACGCCCTTCCATCCAACAACCACCTCAGTGTATTTGACGTCATTAGCGAATAGGGTTGTCCTTCCACAAAATACTGTGGCCACTGTCCACATCTCCAGCTTGTTGCCACAAAACCCCTATTCTTAGCCTCTTTTGCCAAACCCAATCACTAGCGGTGGCCAGTCTTATCATGCCGACCCCAGGGGACCAAACCAGGACCTCGATGCCATGGTCATGGCAGGGAGGCCCGCCTTCCCCTGGCCCACCTCCGACCACCTCCCCATCTTGGGTACACCTTCCGTCCACCAACCGTTCTCTACTGGTTGTTTCATCCAATCAATGGCCTTCCCGATAAGATCATATGTCACAGATAAAACTCTACAGGTTGTGCGCCTGTAATTCAAATAATAGCATATACGAGGCTTACCCACCACGCCAATCATTTCATGCCAATCACCTCCACCACCTAGGTTTGCCCCTCCTACCTCACATGCCTGATCTGGGCATAGGTGCAAAATGCCTAACCTCCACCAGACCTAGGGTGGCCAATTTCACCTCCCTTGCTTGCTTCAGTAGTCCGGTAGTGTGTCCTGTGTTAGCCCCAAGGTGTATTCATGCACCCCCACTCGCTTTTCTTCACTGAGTTCTCAAAGGCACAGGCGCACGTACATATAAAAGACCTTTCGCACCCATTGCCATACCGACTGCCATAGTCTGGATTCTTCCTGTTGACACCTGGGCTCTATCAGGTCATCTGTACCAGCCCTGCACCATCTATCCGGCCTCCTTCGATGCTGAACACAACATTTTCCATCTCACCCTCGCATTCGTTTTCCACCTCATTGGTACTGTCTCCAACCCTCAGTGGACTCATGTTTGCCCGCCAACAACACCTTCCCAGACTCCCCAATAGATCGCCCTCTCCCATGGAACCCCTTGAGTTTGCCATCTCCAACTCCGCTCCCAAACCCGATTCCGACCCCAAGCACAACAGGGTACGGACGGGGTGTTTCTGTTGCCGCAAGCGTAAGAAGAAATGTGATGAACAACGACCGGCATGCCTGGCGTGTATCCGTAATACCATCAAGTGTGTGTATCCTCTAGTCAAGAACGAGCCCCTTCCAGCAAACTTCCAAATCGAACAGACCACCTACGACTCCATCCCCATCCGCCGAAGCAAGAAGCGGAAACACACCAAAGACAACTCCGCAACCATCAAGAACACGGAATTCAAGTCCACCAAAGCAAACATCGAAAACAACCAGAACTTGTTCAACGTGATACTTGCTAACCCTGTCTCTGCAGAAGCAAGCAGTGAAAAAACCAAGATCAAGTCGAGGAACCACTTACAGTCGATGTTTGAACTTGATACCAAATCCCCTTCATCCACCCCTTTCAACGACTACGAAGAATTTTCCATCAAGGGAAAGTTTAACGAAGATATCTCCGATATATTATTACCAGAAAACATCGAGAATATTAACAATATAGCAGCGGACGATACGGATATCATAGAGGAAATCACCCGTCAAGATGATCAATCAATCCTGTTCTCTCCAAATAACAATCCTTACATCGACTCATCTTTGGCTGTCTTCTCCAAGCTGTTCGCCAACATTAACTTCACCCCACAGGATGCCGAACTCTACTACAACTTCATCTCGAACTTTATCCCTTCAATCTCACTTCCGCACTCCCATCCCTTGCTCACTCCAGGTCATATTTGGGTCCAAATGAGTTCTGAATCCAAAGTTTTAGTGGACATCTTCTTGTGCTGTGGTGCTTCATTCTTATACTGTTGCCATAAGCAAAACCATGAGAATGGAGACTTGACTAACCACTTCAAAAAACTAGCAGAAAGTAAGTACTATCTGGCGCTTAAATCTTTAGGTGAAGCTATAAACTCTAAACAAGTTGACATCGACAGTGACTGGATCATTGGAGCGGGGTTGAATTTGTGTCTCAGAGATAGATCCTTTGGTCTTAATGGTTCGAGATGTGCAAAACATTTAATATTTGTGTACAATTTACTCCGGAGAAGACATTTCCAAAAGAAACTTCTTCAAAATCCAATGTTGTCAAAAGACAGTATGAATGGTCCGTTTAGTCAGGATTTGACCTTATCTCCAAACTCAAAAATCCAGACATATGTCACTCCTTCAGAGAAATTGTTAATGGACAGTTTTGTCTTCAACTATTCTGCCAACTTGCTTTGTTGCTCAAAGCAAGATCTTTACACATTCCCATCCCCATACAGCTTCTTCCCAGAAATGAAAGAATGGTTAGATTTTCCTGTATTCAAGGATTGTGAAATGTCTTGGATGAATAATCCGGTTATGGGCTCGGCACTTGAACCCTTTGAACTTCTAGCAAAATTAACATGGCTATTAAGGCTTCACTTTGAAAGCAGCCCAATTGCAATTGTTGACAAAGAAGATAAATTATTTATGAATAATGAAAAGTTCTGGTCTATGGTACTTCCATTACAACAAAGAATACAAAAAATAGACATGCAAATTCAAACCTGGAAGCGTGATCTTGATCCTTTGAAGTACAACAACAAGCACATCCTTCCTTATGATAATTTAAGGACCAGTTTGGCTGTTGCCACAATAGTTTTGCATGCTTCAAAAATATTGTATGAAAAGTTAATCAATCCAATCTTGCCTGCATATTTACCAACTATCCAGACTTCTGTGAATATTGCATTGGATGAATTGGCAAAGATCCCTCTTGGTGATCATTCAATTTGCTTGTCAGCCGTCAGTTTATTTTTGATAGGTACTGCCACTAAGGATAATGTCCAAAGAGCAATCTTGTCACATAGATTAGGAGACACATCGATTGCGTCGGCTTCAAGTATCGGAAAGAATGTTTTGATTTTATTGAATACGG
The DNA here is from genome assembly GCA_030568695.1 of Suhomyces wounanorum. Lineage (NCBI taxonomy): Eukaryota > Fungi > Ascomycota > Pichiomycetes > Serinales > Debaryomycetaceae > Suhomyces > Suhomyces wounanorum. The sequence continues at coordinate 37,903 of JAJMGL010000011.1, forward strand.
CATGGGAAAAGGAAGAATTTGAAAGGACAGTTTTGGACATGGGAGACCAAGGCTATAAAACTTTCGATCTTATATTCGAAAGAGAAAGTATTGAGCGGGTATCATTCTAGCATGGACACAAATGACAAAACTCGTCCACGAATTATTATATATAGATAAGTACTAATTATATCTCAATGTGAATGAAACTTGTTTTCTAGATTTCAATTTATTGAATAACTAGATCGTCTATTTATATGTGGTAATTTCGGCATTTTGCTGACCTAACCCAACATACTTCTCTTCCTTCCTCTTAAACGGACCTCATCCAACTTCCGTAATGTTTCCACCAACTTTTTACCACCTGCTTTGAATTGGCCCTTGGTATGAATCTCTTCATAACCATTCAATAACCACTCGATATATTTGTCAGAGTACTTAGAATGGGTACTCAACATGGCTCTTTCAAGGACGTAAATATCCACCGCCTTATCTTCTGCAAGACCAGAGTAAGACGATAATCCGAAATCAATCAAAATTGGTTGTATGCCTTCCAAGAGAATATTGGAACTGGTTAAGTCACCATGAATCATGTCATTTAAATGCAATTTACCGATAAGCTGTCCGACATTTTTACAAGCCCGTTCGACCTCAGGACTCAAACACTGGGATGGATCCTTCAAGTCCTTTTCAAAGTACCAAAGCCAGTTTTTCAAAGAACTGACGTTCCCATTGGGTAAAGTTTTACCAAGAAACTCCATCCAGATTATACCGTGTTGAAAATCTGCCAGTATTACAGCAGGGGCTCTTATGCCGAGTTTGGTGAGTTTGACCATGAATTTAACCTCACCAATGGTCCTATTCTTTGTAATGGAAGCATCAATCTTGGGATGTCTATATGGCTTTCTTGGTCTGAACTTGATAATATATGATTCTTGGTTGGATAAAAGAGGGGTAGCATGGTAAGGGTGCACGTTCGTTTGAAATACCAACGCTTCTGCACCTTGTGAGACTACCTGGAGTGGAATATTTGGTAAGTGGCACTCCACCTGGCTTATAATATGTTCAGTCATGGATTGTTTTAAGCTCTTCTAGTAATTAGTAAATTTGATGGAGGCACACGTGACCTCCATACTAACAATCTAAGAGATGGAAACAATCTTAAACTTGGGTATTTTCTGTAAAACACATGCTGAATGTTTTGTTAGAGTGTAGAGAATCCTGTTTATTGCACATGGGATCCAGTAACAATTTTGATTTATTTCTTAATTACCAATATAGTGTTCGTGATCAGTTGTAGACCAACTACATTGATTATTGATAATACCTCAGACGAAATACAAGAAACACAACTCTGTGATATCAAATTTCCCCCTCTTGTGTAGCTGGTATAGGCCATTTCCGATATTGCTATTTTACGGATAATTTTTACAGACTTTCCAGATCCATTTCTCACCTAAGTGTGTACCTCACTAAGCAAACCTGCACAGATCCTTATCGTATTCCTTACAAGAAGACACCATGACTCTAACGTACATTATTCCACCGTATCTCCTCAACACTTGTCTAGGTAGCGAGCTTCAAAACAAGCTTTCTTTGAAGAATGAAGAATTGAGCCAGCTAAATGTGATTTCAACAGAATCCAAATACTATCAAAACAGTTTACCCTCAACTTCGACCCTTCACAATTTCTCTAATGACCCCGTGTTGAATGATATTATCAAGCTCAAGATCTTCTACAAGCTCCTGTTACTTGGTGTACTCGGTAACAACCCCAGCGAGGTCAACATCACAGAGACATCCTTGATATATGAGTACTACAAAATGTTCGAGGACCGCCTCTTACAGGAGGAGTCTGAATGGGAGAAAGTATCCACCAGTATGGAGTTACGAGAACTAGCTCTCAACTTGGATTCGATAAAGGGCCCGTCTTCGATTTTCAGCTCGTCCAAAGATGGTGAGGTGGTGGTCAAAGTTCCTCCTGCTTATTCGGATTACATGAAGTTGACTTTGCGACAACTCATCCAAGAAATCAAACTTAATGAACATCGGAGATTTTCAAGCTCGTCCAGTTTCATCAAATTCGACGATTCCTCTTACTTTGACTATCCTTTACCAGTCTCTTGGACACCTTTGATCGAGAACAAGTATTTGGATTATCTCACTGAAGTCTACAATTTGAAAATTGAATGCAATGAAGGATACTCGAACATATCGATGGGAATCAATCAAAGATACAAGTCACCTCAAAGCAATGAGGAAGCTCAAGAAGATGATGATCAATTCAACGAAGATAAACGCTACTATAATTTCATTACAGAAAAGCCTGTTGCTACTTCCACAGGAATATTTTACTACGAAGTTGAAGTAGAACAAGATATCACTGAATCAACAGATTTTAACCCCATTATCGCCATGAATGACAATTCACTTTCGTCTGATTGCTCATTGGTTCTTTCTACTGGATTCACAAAACGTTATGTTACCTTGGCACCAGACCACTCGACCCACACACTTACTGATCTGCATATTAGAATCGATTTGGATACTTTGAAGCAAAGTCTTTTTAATGGCAAGTCACACGAGGGGTACGATCTTCAAACGAAACCAGGTGAATTGAATGGCAGTTTTGCTGTTAATTTTGAAGATCTGACTTTCTATAATTCTATCAAGTGTTTGGAATCTATTCAGAGAACAACCATCTTAAACATGAATAGAAGATTGTCATCATTGAATAGAACAAGTCTCAATGATGCAGAAAGTGGAAAAGTGGACATTGGTGTTTCATTTAAAACTCATTTGATTACTGATACAAATAAAAGGAAACTCTACAAAACCGATATAATTGGATGTGGTATTAACTTCATCAATAATTCCATTTTCATTACCTTGAATGGTGTCTTGGCTAAAGTGATCAGTCAAGAAGAGTTAATAAGTTCGCATCCATCAACGAATAATCTTTTTGGTTCTGTTAAATCAATCGATCATTCAGTGTATCCGGTTATCGGTTTCAAAATTAAAAAGGACTCTACTCCTAAACAAGGATATGATCCTTCAAAAGTTTCGATTAAATGTAATTTTGGTTTCAGAGAATTTCGGTTTAATATTGCTAACTATGTCCAAAATTTTAAGCTTGAGAATCAAAGGTTTTTGTATCTTAGCTTGTTAGAAAAAATGGAAACTAATAAGCAAAGTAATTCTGATTCTGACAACATCATCGAGAAATCATTATTGAATATTAATGATGATTCCAAAATGCTCAACCTGTTGATCAAAGGTTATCTCAATCATCAAGGTTATTTGGAATCTTTTAAATCCTTCAATAATGATTTGAAAGACTTAGCTTCGCAGACGCAATTTGATGAAAATATTAATCAAGAGAAGGAAGAGGAATCTTTAAAAAAGTCACACGCTATTAATAGAAGTGTGATTAAAAAGTACTTGAAATCAAATCAATTTGACAATCTCTTGACATTTTTGAAGATTAATTATCCAGACTTGCTAGACGGAAACAATAAAGATGAACCAGATATCGCTTTCGAACTTAAAATGTTAAAGTACACATTTCTATTGAAAAATTATATTGACAGGAAACTTAATTGTGAGGAGTTTAAATTCGAGTTCGAGAATCCTGACAATGAAGCAGAAATGTATGAGAAGGCATTTGAGTACAGAAAAGAGTTATTACTGGGCAAATTCTACAATGAATCTAAGACACAAAGATTTGTTAGCCTTTCTAATGCTTTGCTTGTCAAAGATAATGAAGGTTTGAGGAATCTACCTGGAGTGGTGGAAGCGTTTGACAATTATCAAAAAGAGGTTATTAAAGTGTTGGCTTTAATCAATGAGAACATTTTGAAGAAAGTTAATTTGAATAGAACTTCTAATTTGGAGCTGATATTTGAGAGCGTGGACAAAAATATTAAAGACTTGAGTTTTGAACTCAAGGATGATAAATTTATGTTGGTGAACTTTGAAAAGGATCACATGGACCTTTGAATGAAGATTTATTACAAGATACTGGGTATTTAGGTAATAGTAATGATAGGATGGTTATTCATTTAGTTTTTGTACTAGATTTTCTTTTCTTTGTAGTGGACTCATCACTTTTAATTGGACGCTTCTTGTTATTGTTTTTGACGGGGATTTCATCTGAAGTTGATTCTTCCTTTTTTGGTTTTTCGAGATAACGAACCAAGTCAACTTCAGAATAATCGAATGATGGTTTCACATTCATAAGCTTATCTATTTTATATATTTCATACATCTTCAATGCCCATCCACCTTTCTCTAAAACATTCATGTCTGTTTCATTATGCTTGAGAATATTGATGAAGACTGGAACGAATTCTTCGACATATTCTTTGACATTGTATTTGATTTTGGTGCCTGGACGATGGGCATCAACAACATAATATAAGAAGCTTTCATCACTGAAAAATGGAGGTGTCAAATTGGGGTTGATTTTGTACAAAAGAGAGCCCATTAAACTAGCAGTAGCTGGTCCCACTCCTTTAAGTTCACAGAATGCTTTGAATGATTTTTTAATAGAGTCGGTATATTCCTTTTCTTGAATGCTAATAACCTTCTTCCAGTTCAAATTCTGTTGATTTTGAAAATGTTCGAGCAACACCTGAAATCCTGCTGTTGAAAATTGGATCACATCTTCTTCTGAGTTTGATTTGATCAATTTGGGAAGAGTAGGTCTGAATTTACCTTTCGCAAGCTTCCAGTCCATAAGCAATAGAAGCTCATCTTTGGTAAGCCATGCTTTCTTTTCTTTCTCGAACCGCTCCTTCAATTTTCCAGGTAATGTTGAATTTCTCCACTCTTCTAATTGTGAGAGAGTCCATTGATCATTGTTGTACTTCTTGGTTGATTGGTCACTCAATTCCTTGTTAACCTTCGGATAAAGGGTCTTGTATGAATTGATTATATGCTGAATAGACATTACTCTAGACTACTTTGATTTCTCACTGGTAAAAGGTTCTAATACAGTTCTGAAAACCCCACAATTGATTATCAAACATCCTTCATATACGCAATTGCTGCACACAAAGCGATCGTATGTGACTAGAACAACTATACATTGAACAGATTAGTCAAAGTTGTATCCCATTCATCAGACCTTCAGTGCTGAAATACATCCGGGATACACTCAATATATATGAATCCGATTCTTTTCGGAAATCTGCTCAATGGATGTGAACAGCAGCTGAACTTCAAGCATGTTAATAGTGAATGTAGATATAGTTATGGAAGTTGGGTATTACGTGCTAAAATTAAAATTAATGACAAGTTGGTCGAGATTTTCAAGTCTCTTTTAGTATTTTATTTTTATATGTACATGGTGACTGGACTCTAATAATGGTTCAAGTTAAAGTAAAGTGCATCAGGAAATCTATGGACGGATGATAACATCCTTTGCATTGGTGTTGGCTTGTTTGTCGCCGAGTCTCTTGTTTGGAGTGTAGCTGATTGGTATCTTAAGATCCATGATGACATTTTGAATCAATGAATAGACTTGGGAGCTCAACCAATAGAGCGAAAGACCGGTTGGGGCATGCAAGGAAATGGCCATCATGAAAACAATAGCCATTCTGGATAAATTCGAGATTGCATCGGTAATGGTAGGTCTCAATTTACGTCTTTGGGTCAATCTCAGTAATTCCAAGGTCTTAAAAGTCCATTCCACGTTACACAACGCCGTGACTCCCAAAATCAACGGAAAGATATGATATGGATCTGAAGAAGCCAAATCATTGAACCAAAACAACCCTTCGTTGTGTAATGCCTCATCCAACGGCTTGTTTCGAAGACTTTCCCATGTGGACCATCCACACAAGTCCCTCATGGTGAGGGACATGCTGACCCACAAGGGGATCTGGAAGGCAGGAAGCAAGAAATTTTTCCACAATTGAACGTTGTGTTCCTTGAAGAGCTTTTTCTGCCTCTTTCTGGTTTCTTTTGAGGTTAACACGAGGATTTCCTCATACTTCATCGAAGCTAAAGGCGACTGGATATTCAAGTACGACTCAGTCATGGGCTTATCACTGATGCTGCCGGACATATTAGCATCCTTCACCACCTCCTTGGACTGTTGTGCCTTTCTTTTGGCGGCTTGGATCCGTTTGGCTAGGTTAAGCTTGAGTACAGGATTCATGGCACTGATGAGTGGCCGCAACGTCGATTGCTTCTGGATCCGCTTTCTCTGCAAGATGGCCAACGGCAAAGTCCACGCCGTTCTCAAACTGAATGTGGTAATGGGAATAAGGGCCCACCAGGGAAGCCCACTAGAGGCATGGATGGCTTGTAAACACTCGGTGAGTGTAGAAACAACCACATGCGGATCGAGCGAGAAAAATCGATGGCACTGTCTTTGAGGGGGCTGCAATGCTATCATCAGCCGTCCTCTGGCCGAGCTTGCTAGTACCTGCCGTATCATGGTACTAGAGGAAAGGTAATGGTCAGATATGTTAAGATAATTCTTGTGCCATCATGTGATCTTTGGCTCACATGACCTCAAAAGTCAATAGATTTTGGAGAATTTCCATTCTCTAACTCCATCCATCACCAACATGTCGTCAAGAACCGAAAGGGCGTGCATGTTATGCGGTATCATCCAACCGTACAAGAAGTTTGTGGAACGAGGATGTCCCAACTGTGAAAGTGTGTTGCACTTCCAAGACAATGAAGATGGACAAGTGCAAGATTGCACATCACCATCATTCGAAGGCCTAATGGCGTTGGGAGAAGACAACAAGGCGTCATGGGTGGCCAGATGGCTCAGAATCGAGTCGTTTGTCCTGGGAATATATGCCATCAAAATCAACGGTAAATTACCCCCTCATATTGTGAGTGAGTTAGAGGAGCAAAACATTGTTTATAGACCAAGAGATGGAAGTGCTGAGGATTAGGGTTTAGTTCTTGTATGTTTAATAAAAGTATTTGATTGTTTAGACCATTTGGCCTGGAGTGCGTGCTACGAGTGTATTGATACAATGAATTAGGGTGGTATATTTACCGTGGTTAGTGGAGAAGACTCAATTCTTCGCCCAATTTTTCAATGGTTGGGGTTTTGTCCCAATTGTTTCTGTCAGCCCACACAATTTCCATGAACTTGGCCATCAAGGCCTCCAATTCTTCCACGGTGTAGAACTCAATGCATTTGGCCAAATCCACATTGAAGAACTGGTTCAATTTGGCGTGGTCAATGGCCAATTCTCGGTCCAACTGAACCTTGAATTCCTCTTCCACCTCAGATTCGGATTCTTCTGAGAGTGGAGTGGGAGGCGCTTCTTCATGATTGTTGTTAACAATCGATTCTTCAGTGAAGTCTTTGCTAATGATGTCCGAGATTGGTGCAACAGGTGTTGGAGCAACAGGTGTTGGAGCAACAGAAGTAGGCTCAACAGGTGTAAATTCAACTTTAGGTGTCTCCGATATGAGACCCGATATTTGCATTGCAGATGCTACTCTGTGAGGGATCATTGGTGCTGTTTCTGGTGCTGATGCTGGTGCTGAAGCTGCGAATTCAACAGGTACTAGTGTTTCAGTTTGCGATACGTTTGAATCTGGTCCCAGGATCTGAGCTTGGGCTTGGACTTGGACTTGGACTTGAGTTTGATCTTGGGAATCATTTGGTGCAGCAGAGATCTCCATTGCTATCGCTTCCTCGGTTTCTGTTTCTTTGCTTACCTCTACAGTATTTAAAACTCCATTAGTCAATCCCTCTTTCAATTTTCCATTAAGTTGCTCTTCAGGTATGACATTATTTTGTTCAATGTTGTCTTCAATAACAACCACTTGTTCTTGTTGCTTCTTCAACTCGGTCTCCAATTTCTCATGTTCTTCCAAAAGCAACTTCTGTTTCTGGATTTCTCTAGTTCTCACTTCCTTACATTGCCTCAAAAAATCTGCAGTGCTGAAATCGTCAATTCCAAATTGAGCATTGGTCAACATCTCATTTGCTTTAAGTAAACGTTCCCGATCTCCAAAAGTAACTGAATCTTTAACAATCATCCTAATGTCTTTCAAAAATTGCTTTGGTTCACTATAAAATCCATTCCAAAGCCTCTCTTCAATAATATCCAAATCCATATTATAGTAGTATTTTCCGGTAGTTAATTCGAGCAACATGTCTTCATGTTCTAGATCAGTAGACTTCTGGTATAAAACTTCATATTGGTTCAATGGATTCTCTAGAATAGCTGGTTCGAACAAGTGAACCAAGAGATTTTCATCAATTACTGGCTTCTTGAATCTTTTATACCTAACCTTGAATAAGTCCATTAAAGCAGCAAGCTTTAACTTCAACACATTCTTGATCTTAGAATCGGCATATTCTTGTTGCTTCAATTTCTTTTTTTGCATAGAGTCAGTATCATTATTCACTATATTCTTCACAACCTTCAATTCCTTCAATTTTCTTTTTGGTCTATTCTCGACATCATTAATAAATTCGTATGGTTTCATCGTCAATGTCTGCTTCAAGGAATTGAAAAATTCTAATTTCTTTTCAACAGAGGGAATAGTTAAGCTGATGTGGTTGTTATTTCCGAAGACTTTGGTGATATCGGTATCCAAGCTATTGTATGGAGAGTCAGAGACTCCTAACAAAAGAACTCTTTCGGTACTCTTCAAATTTCTAAGTAATGTTGTCAAAGTTACCTGCGTTGAATAGTTGGCCACTTTGAACCAAATGTCAATGTTTGGAATAAATATAATTGATGGTTGATGTCTTCTTGCTTCAACAAATGCTTGAATAATAATCAGTTCAGGGGATTGGGAAGGTTCTCCAAACATCTTACCCAAATCTAAGGACTGAACCTGATAACCTTCCAAGTAATTTAATATAGCTGAACTCAAATACTGTTGGCCAGAACCTGGCTCTCCAGTAACAAGAATATATGGCTTGAATATTCTAGAGCTCTCCAAATTTCTCAATAAAGTATGCTTGCTAAAACCACCGTCTGCATCTTTTATAGAAGGATCCAAGTATAATGCATCGTCGAGGGCTGTCAACTTTTTAGTTTTAGCTTCGGAAAGACTTGGCATAATTTTATTTAATTTCAAGATGATATTATCCATATTGGCTTGTAATATTGGTCTCAAATGCTCAGGTAATGGAGAAGAAGCTGATGACGTGGATCTTGCACTTGAAGGTACAATCTTTTCTAATGCCCTCATAAAGTCTTTGGCAATAACCTTGATTTTGGACGGATTGACTTGTAATTTATCATTTGTCTTATAGATTTGAGGATACTTTCTCTGTATACTATAGAGAGCTGCCTCAGTACATAAAGCTCTGAGATCTGCACCTCCATATCCTTTTGTGAGATCAGAAAGCTTTTCAACAAACTCTGGCGATAATGGTGGCTTCCATTTCTTAGTATGAATGCTCAAAATTTCTCTTCTAGCTTTCACATCTGGTAGAGGGAAATAAAACTCTCTATCAAATCTACCAGGTCTTCTCAATGCAGGATCGATAGAATCTGGGCGATTGGTTGCACCAATCACAATAACTTGCCCTCTATTATCCATACCATCCATCAAAGCCAACAAAGTTGAAACAATACTGGCATGGATCTGTTCTTGTTTAGAAGATCTTACTGGTGCCAAACCATCGATTTCATCAAAAAAAATGATAGAAGGTTGTTGATTCTTAGCTTCTTCGAATAACAATCTTAACTGTCTTTCTGCTTCACCAACCCATTTACTTAAACAATCAGCACCTTTTCTCATAAAGAATGTGATTTTTCGTTCTGATGTGGAACAACTTGAAGCCAATGCTCTTGCCATCAATGTTTTACCAGTACCAGGTGGGCCATGGAAGAGAACACCTCTAGGTGGTGTAATATCAAAGTTTTGATATAATTCTGGATATAGTAATGGTAAGGCCACCATTTCTTTCAACTGATTAATATAATTGTCCAATCCACCAACTGCAGTGAAGTCAATGTTCATATCGACACCAAGTGGATCTGTATCACTTAGATTATTCTTCTTCTTGCCTCCAGATGCTTCATCAGAACCACCAGTGATGAGTTTGGGTCCATTGTTGGGTTTCTTCTTGGAAATAGTTGCCTCTCCATTGATAGGTGTGATTTCATCCTCGGAAGAATCTGAATCTATAAAGTTTTGACCAACTGGATTCAAGTTATCATTTTGAAGTCCAGGTAAAGGAATTCCACCTGGAGGAATATTTGTGCCGAACAAGGAGATAACATCGCTTCCTCCAAATGGACCAGCAGTTGGAAACAAGATTTTTCTATAATCACCTTTAGTGGGTTTACGACTTCTTGATCTGCTGGAATAAGGAGGAGTTGGACCACGCAAAGATTCAAGTTGATTGTCTGTAGATATTGGCGGAGGGATTGTGTAGTCAACCTTTTGAATCCTATCACGCAATTTATGTTTCACAGGTGTATTGGCAGGAGAAGAGTCGTATAAATCTTCGATCTCTCGCTTGATGTCGTCGACGTCTGAATTTTCTTCTGTAGGTGATGTTGGTCCATCTTCGATATGCGCCCTACCTGATCTAGTCAATCTAACACCAGGTTCAGCGGAGCGGGTTCTTGATCTAGATTTCTTCTTCTTTTTAGGAGGTGCGCCATAACCAAAGTCTTCCGAAGCATTTTCATCATCTTCTGAAGCAATAAATTGCTTCTGCTCGAGTTTATCTATGAATTCATCATCCTCGCTCACGATATCCTCATCATAAAACTCATCATCTTCAGACTCAATCTTTGCACGACTCTTTCTGTTCCTTTTTCTTCTGGACAGAGGTTCATCATCAACGTAATCGTCACCATCATCATCCTTTTCTTCTTCGCTTGGAGTGAAGATCTCCTCTTCGGGCTCAATGGCACCAACTAAGGCAGCGTCGTCCTCTGTTTTCGGTGCGGTGGTGGATGCATCGTCTCCGTAAGCCCCATCTTCTTCTTCGCCATTTTCTGCATCATCTTCGTTGTATGAGGCCACAGTTCTGCTTCTTCTTGGTGGTAAGTCCTCTTTCTTTTCAAAGTCCAAGTCTTCGTCATCGTCATCAATGACCCTTCTACCTCTTCTAGACATGGTCAATCAGTAATTTTCCGGAGTAATACAAATAGGATGGATTAAGTTCGGTTACCTTGAGCCAAACTGGAGCTTTTGCAGGTACTGTACACTTGAGCTAAGAATGCTAGCGGGCGTTCGGGTATTTGTTCGTTTGGCTGAGCTCACCTAGTAGTATCAACACAGGTTGTTGACAACGGTTTTGTGAGGGAGCGACTTCGTTGAAACGCGGGCTATTCTGGCAGTGTCAGTACTAAGGATTCAAACACAAGTGAGTAGAATTGTAGAACTGGATGGTTGTAACGTCACAGATCCGTAAACAGTGGTATCAATTATGGTTATTATGTAACCGTTGAGGCGACAGTTTGGGTCGCGAGTGGGCGTGCGCGCACCGACTTTGTTCAATGGATGAACAGCATAACTAGCAGTTTCACTTGGTTAAACAATCAAATAGTGGTCAGAAACTGGCTATTTTATGGTTTGAGTGGTTTACGCTGGACTTTCTGATCAAATCCATGCGGGTCTTGGCCCCATTTGACGCTTTTATCCGAGTTGAGCCGGAAAAAACGCCGGATTGGGCAGCGCCGCTGCCACAGATTCTCCGAGCACCATGCCATTGCAACCATCTGCAACAGGACGAATTTGCAGCCATAAACAGTAGGCAGGTTGCAGAAGAACCTAAACGCGATCACGTGTGGGTGTTTATGGGCTGAAAGATGGTTATTGAGGCCATGGCTACTGTTGGAATAGGTTCCGGTTGTATGCAGGCTATATCTTCAACCCAGTTACTTCAAAGTGACTGGGTGGGTAATGGTTGATTGTGGAGTTGTTTGATTTCTGAAGTGCGTAGAAAGCTCGCTATAGTTAATTTGTGGGTTGCTGTTTTAGTACAGTTTGTAGATGTGGGGTATTTACAGTTTGAGAATTGGGACTGAATAGATGGGTACAAGATTGACTACAATGTGGAGGCAAGTATGATTGTGTAGCCAGTGGTTTATTGGTTTATTGGTTTATTGGTTTATTGGTTTATTGGTTTATTGGTTTGTTGGTTTGTTGGTTAGTTGGTTTGTTGGTTTGTTGGTATTGGGGTGTATGTGGTGGATTATTGTTGTATTTCGTGATTTTTGGAATTTTTCTCAACTTTTCGAAAATTGCACACACCAATGATCAAGAACACCATGAATAAAAATGGTTAAAAGGCGTATTTACTCCCTATAATAATAAGATAGAGTACATGACCCCATAAAGGATATCAAAGTGTATACTACATACGCATAAGGTTAGATGATGCTTTCATCACTTGCTGTTGGTGTGAGAATTGGGGACACAAGAGTCGCTTTTTCGGTAAATGGTAGTGGGTTTTAAAAGAATTGATTCGAAACCTCTTCTTCTAAATCAACGAGATCTCCAGTTCTGTAGGCATAAATAGCTTGATTTTCAACATGAACAAAGGTCTCTTTCTCTGCAGAATTTGTCATCTGAAGAATTTAACCTAACAAGTCAAAAGTGAGAATTCTTAGGATGAAGTTTGTAACCTTTTGCCAAAGCCAAAAATTTAGTTGTACCTAATAGGGATGTTCTGGAATATATTGTAGCTTGAATGAAATTTAGATTAAATATGTACAATAATCGACTATATACAAGGATTAGCAGATTTCTCTCATGGGTACTCTTTCTATAGGAATTATGTGCTTTTTAGAGTTGGCATCTGACCCGTATGAACAATCAGTACCAACAGATGCAAATGCAGCATTACGACGGGAAGAATCTACATCTAACCTATCTAATATCTTTTCGGCCAAGTTGGGAATAATTGGACTGATCAATATGGAACAGATTCTACTGCTCTCTGCCGCAAGAAAAACATAGTAATTCTGAAGTACTTTATAGCTGTGGTCATCGGTTTCCTTGAATTTCTTTCCATAAAGCCAGGGTTCTGCAGTTTGGAAAAATAAGTTGGCTTCATCAATGATAGACCACCATTCTTGTATTGCTCTCATTTGATCAAACTTGTCAAATCTAGAGTCCATCTTTGCATACAAACCATTCAACTTAGACGTTAAACTATTTTTGAGTTTAAGAATGTCTCTGGTTGTGTCCGGATTGATTGCGTGTGTTTCGATGATTTCGTCAATATTCTCATACTTACCTTGCTTAAACTGTTCCACACTTTCTTTAATGTTGAATTTTGCCCCTCCACATCTAGTCACTAAATTGGCATATTTACCAATCAAGGTATCTCTACTCAGACTAAACGAAATTTCACTGAAGTTGCAATCAGTTTCAATATTTGAATATTCTGATAAGAAAAATCGTAATGCATCAAGTCCATAATGCTCACAAGTATCAATAGGATCCACTACGTTACCTAAACTTTTTGACATCTTGAACCCTTCACTGAGCCAATGAGAATGTACAACAACTTGCCTAGGGAGTTCCACTCCAGCCGCCAATAAGAAAATTGGCCAGTAGACACAGTGAAACTTGATTATATCTTTGCCAATAACATGAGTTGCTGGCCAGATACTTTCGTTACTGGAGAATTTGGATTCTGATTTGGAGAACAAACCAGGAAACCCAGCAGCTGTTAAGTAGTTTAACAATGCATCGAACCAGACATATATCTTTTGAGATGGATCGTTGGGAACATCAATACTCCATTTCAAACGAGAAGATGGTCTTGAAATTGACAAATCAGATATTGTGGACAGCTGAAGCTCTTTCAATAACTCATTATACTTTGATTTCGGGGTGATGAAATCGGGATTGTTGATGAAGTAGTCGATTAATTTGTCTTGGTAGGCTGAAAGCTTGAAAAAATAGTTTGTTTCTTCTTGAAAAATCACCTCAGTCCGACTTTCTTTGGAAATCATCTTAGTAACACCATCTACAGTGATTTCAGTAATTTGATTCTCTGGATAGAAAGTCTCATCACTTACGGAATACCATCCACTATGCGACCCCTGATAGATCAAACCCTTGCTTTCCATCAAATTCCAGAAGTATTTCACCGTTTCAACATGATCTGGATCTGTTGTCCTGATAAAACGATCATATTTTATATTCAAGTCTCTGGCCAAATCTTTAAAGTTTTGCGATACCTCGTCGACCAATTGTTGTGGATCCATACCCCGTTTCTCAGCCGCTGCTTGTATCTTGAGTCCATGTTCATCTGTTCCAGTTAAGACGTAAGCACTTTTGTTCGGATTCAATTGTTCCCATCTGGCTCTGGTATCACATAACAACATGGAGTAAGCATGACCCAAGTGTGGTTTGGCGTTAACGTAGAAAATGGGACTGGTGACATACAACGGCTTAGTAGAGTAGTGCCGTATAAGCGACGTTGCGATTCTGTTGGTGACTGGATTCATTGGAGTTGCTTCACTAGAAGAATCATAGAATAGCCCTACCAAGAGGTTACTCTATGAAACAATTTGGGTTTTGGGTGCGGGTAACCTTTACGTTGTACATAGAAGCTTTTGCAAAGATAAGGGAATGAATTATAGATGATTAGAGGTTAACGAAAGCTATCCAACTTTTATATACAACTAAATTACAGCTTGATGTCGGTCTTCTCCACAAAGATGGCCATTAATGCAAAAACGGTGTAGAACACACCTAATGGATAAGCAATTAAAGGTCTGACGTTATGAAGCTTTAATACTGCCACGAAGAAGCCTGAAGCTGAGTAGGAACACCACAATACTGCAAAAGCACTTAATAAATATCCAGGTAAGTTATCCAAGGACACAACGACCCCGAGAACACTGATCAACACCAAAGGCAATAAACAGTAACCTATTACAGAGGCGGAGCGGGCAAAATCCAATTGAATCTCACGACTCATGAACTTGAAGAGGTAATGCAAACTGATTACACCGAAGAGACCAACACCATAAATGTAGCCAAATTGCACTTTACCTGCTAAGAGTAGAAGGGTACCGAAAAGAAGCACGAATAAGATGGGACCGGCCATATCTGAATCGGCCATAATGTCAGATGAGATGTTGCGGTTCAAGGGATTCAACACGGCCCAAGTTTTGCCCTTAATATGCTGGAAGTTGATGCCCAATTCCTCAAGGAGAGGTGGCTCTCCTGGGTACCCAGAGGTACCAAATGCTGCCAACAAGCCTGTACTCAACTCACCACTACCCATGACACCACTCACGTCAATCAGTGATGCGAATCCTGAGTCCATGGCCCCCATATTGGAGTTATTGCTTATATTTGAAGTTGCTTGTTTTTGAAAAGAATCTGCATAATTGGACTGATAGAATTGCATGTTTTGCGGGTCGTTCACCTGCTGTTGATAATATGCCATGCTGTATATGTATATATGTGTGTGGTTGATGGGAAATGTACTGGGTGGTCTTTTCAAGAACAATCGATTTGAACTAGTTGTATAGGTGTTGGGAGTGCTCGGATTTTAAGGTTGATTCAAAGGGCGTGCACAGTTCAATATGGATTTGTTGAAAATTTATGCGACAGGTTCCCAAAACCTTCAAATGGGGTCTGAGAAAATTGTGATTTTGGGATATAGTTGATGTTTTTGGTTTGTTCACAAACTGACACTTATTAACACTCTAAAGATTTGTGTAAAGTTTTTGAGTCATCTTGAATTTTTTGAGCAGCTTTGAATTTTTTTTGCAGACATTCTTATACTTTGTATCATTTGAGGTGACCATAGAATTGGCATGGCATCCAACTGGGGACTTGGGTGTATTTCACAACAATTAATTCCAATAAGTATATTATGAGGTTATAATATAAGTGTAATTTTACTAGGAATGTTTAATCAAGCAATGGTTAATCCCATTCTGTCTTCAATTTAATGTTGACGGGACGTTGTTGTTCTTTATATTTTCATCCAGATCCCAATACTTGAACAGATTCTAAGAGAAGACCATCTTTTTTGGATTGTATATTGTTTAAATCATATTCAATATCTGTAATTCTGCCCAACAGAGGACAACATCTTGTTTATTACACTGGTGTATCTTGTCTCTGCGCCATCAAATGCTACCTATTAAAGAATGAAGCTAGTAGAAAAATGCGATGGTAAGGAATTTAAAGAAGAATACTCAAGTATTTAAGTCAAGTTAGTTACGTACCCCAAAAATTTCCTTGATTGAGTATACTTGACATTAATTAACTGCTTGTAATTTACATTTAGTTATCACGTACCACAACTGAAAAATTTGATGACAGTACATCAAAAGTCCCAGTGGCCGAGTGGTTAAGGCGACGCCCTGCTACTAGCAGTTTAGGCGTTGGGTTTTACCTGCGCAGGTTCGAATCCTGTCTGTGACGTTATTTTTTGGGCATGTAATTTTTGCTATGGAATCAACGAAATCCTGCACCACTCAACTCCGCCCTACCAATACATCACACTTTTCCATCAACAGAAGGAATTAACGAAACAAAGGCGACCATAACAGATTCACATCATGTCGCAATCGTTGATAATATTCAAAGGCTCTGGAAAAATCGAATATCAATATAATACAAAGACTAACGCATTCAATGAGTTCATACACACATTAGTCAACGAGACTAGTATTGAGTTGGAGAAGAACTTCTATACCAACAATTTGCATCAAAAGAGATTCTACGCATACAAGAGAGACTCTGTTTACGTGGCCCTTTACATCGACGCTGTCACTACACTCGATGGTGATAAGGTGAAGAACACCTTACAGGGTATCTTGAAGACATACGTAAAACTTGCAGAGGAGGACGATGAAAAGACAAACCAAGACAAATTGAAGCAGTTGGTAGACTTGCAGTTCAACCAGTTAATGAAAACCAAACCTTCCGAGATCATTTCAAGAGGTGGATCTGCCACCCCAAGTGGTTCTAGTACTCCGGTCCGTAAACCTGGCACTCCCGTACAGGCCAAGGCACTCAACAAAAAGATGAGAAAGTGGGATGGTGACCAAATTTCCGATGATCTTGGAAGCTCCAAGGCGCTTGACTACTCGGTCATCGACGATAGTGCCGTTGAGTTGACGGGCGACACTAGCCACTTATTGGGAGACAATTCTGCATTCATAAAGGAAAACGAATTGGTGTTGGTCAATGAGTTAAATGATATTTTGGGCGAGTCTGATGATGAAGAGGACCTGAATGAAGTCCAAGCAAGTAAGAGAGACTTCTTTGGTAAGTTGACATCTTATTTCGGTGGAAACATCGATGTGGATGAGGTTTCGAAAAAGTTCCAGGATCAATTGGTGTCGAAAAATATCACCCCTAGTACTGCTAACACCATCATTGAAAAGATCCAGAATTCCTTCAATAATAAGAAGAAAGTCACCATGACCATGTACAAGCAAGCATTGACCGAAGAATTGACCAAAATCTTGACCCCAAATGTGTCCACCGACTTGTTATATGATATCAAGCGTAACAGAGCATCAGCACGTCCTTACGTTATCTCTGTGGTAGGTGTGAACGGTGTGGGCAAATCTACTAATTTAGCGAAGCTTGCATTTTGGTTTTTACAAAATAACATGAGTGTGTTGATTTGTGCATGCGATACTTTCAGATCTGGTGCTGTGGAGCAATTGAAGGTGCATGTCAACAATTTAAAGAATTTAACTGTGGATGATGCCAAGTCAAGAATTGATATTTTTGAGAAAGGTTATGGTAGTGGAGACCATGTTGTAACTACTGCCAAACTGGCTATCCAATACGCCACAGATGAAA
Source organism: Suhomyces wounanorum (assembly GCA_030568695.1). Classification (NCBI taxonomy): domain Eukaryota; kingdom Fungi; phylum Ascomycota; class Pichiomycetes; order Serinales; family Debaryomycetaceae; genus Suhomyces; species Suhomyces wounanorum. Next base: position 55,642 of record JAJMGL010000011.1, read on the forward strand.
GTTTTGACGTTGTTTTAATCGATACCGCAGGCAGAACACATTCCAATGCTAAACTCATGGCACCATTGAAAAAGTTCGGTGATGCTGCTAATCCAGACAAGATTATCATGGTGGGTGAAGCCTTAGTTGGTACTGATTCTGTGGAACAAGCCATCAATTTCAACAGTGCCTTTGGAAGTAGAAGAAGCTTGGACTTCTTTATCATTTCCAAGGTCGATACCGTTGGAGATTTGGTAGGAACGATGATAAATATGGTCATGGCAACTAAGGTACCTATTTTATTTGTCGGTACCGGGCAAACTTACACTGACATCAAGAGATTAAGTGTCAATAGAGTAGTTGAGATGTTAATGAATTAATATGCTTACCATTTACCCTACTACCATCCATGACAAACATTTCGATTGTTCAAGTTATCAAGTTACAAAGTGTTGCTAAAACCATTGTGTTATAGCAATTACCCATGCCTCATTCAGTAAGCACCGTGACCTTCGATGGTCTCTAGTGTTGTATTCATCTGTTTTGCAGGCGATTAATAGAGCCTGTCTAAATTGCAAAGATTTTTGTGCTACTCAAGGGCCATTAATTGAAGCAAATTACAATTACCCAACACATGTCATCAACCTAACATGGCCACTGGCTTATTTAGTCAACAAATAAACAAAGAATAACATACAACAATGGTATATCCATCTACTGTAATGTTTCTTTCAGCTGGTATTTATCCGAACCATACAATTCATTACTATACATCTATTCGCTTAAGTAATCTGGTATCACCTTGCACATTAACTTGCAGATGCGTTTTGCAAGGTAGCAATGCCCCCATCTTCAAGTTCTTAAGGATAGTCGTGTGTTGATCTAGGTGGAAGTATCCCTGCTTAGATGTGGCAACACGTTTGCTAAGTGGGTTACCTATTTGGTGGAATTATAACACATTTTGGGTCCTGTGAGTACTCACTGAATTCCCTTCGTTGCTCTCGGTGGACTTCGTGGTGGCCAGGGCGAGGGTGCAAGCGAGGGTGCGCAGTATACGGAACTAGCACCGCCTTAACGTACTACCAAGCCACTTTCCTCACTCAGGCCAACGGTGACAAACTCTATAAGTTTCTTATATAACCTGAAATATAGCAAGGTAAAATGTTCATGGGCCAAGAGAATTACCTCAGTCCATACGGACAAAGTGGTGTAGCGGTTCCCCGGAAGCACCCAAGCCTTCAAAGCCCAGGGTCTTCATCATTGTCGTGGTTATTGTCGTTGCCGCAGCATCGTCATCGCCGCGGTAGTATTGGTAGGGTGGGACCGATTGCGAAATTATCTCCTTGGCTACAACTACCGAGAGCCAATTCGTTGAATCCATCAATTCCCATCAAAACTACCATGAGGTTTGGAAGAAGGGTCAAGAAGGCATCTTCTGAGGTGGACCAACAGCTCTACATTAAGATTAATGCCAATCGGGCTGCAGATTTGGTCCCTGATACCAATCATGACACAGCAATCGAATGTGAAGCTTCAAAAAAACCTTATTCATCCAAGAAAGCCATCAATTCGTGTTTGGTGGCTCAAATCAATGATTCCAAGAAAAGAACATCCCGTCAGCTCAATACAAACCAGCCAAGTTGGAACGCAGAACTTCTCCTTCCCTTGAAATATGATGACTACTCACAGACGATAATCTTGACCGTATGGGACAAACATAAACGTTACAAGAACTACTTAGGAGAACTTCGAATAATTTTATCAGAGTTATTCTACGTTGACGGTAAATTTGTAACCACCACAGATTTGAAGTGGTACAAACTTTATTCTAGCAAACAATACCATAGTTTCGTCACTGGTTCACTCCTTTTATCTTTTGAATTACAGGTGAAAAAGGTTAAAAAATGGAGGAAGAAGAAGGGATCTAAGTTCAATGATAAGGAATCAGAACGGAAATCTTCTCCAAAGCCAGAAGTCCCTGGTATTGTCATTGAGCCTCCAACAAGACAAACGACGGCCGTGGATAATGCATTGGGCTTTGATCGCATCTCAGATTCGGTAATTTCAAGCGAGTCTTCAGACAACCTAATCTCCAAAAATGTCTCTTCCAAGCTAGAAGCTCTTGAGCTCAGTAACTCCTCAAAGGTAGAATCTGTGGAAACCCCAGAAATTGTTATGAAATCAATGTTCGACAAATGGCTCTATTCGATAATTTACAGTGCTTCCGGACCTGGTATTCGACCAGATGAACAGGGATTCTACTCAGATTCTAACGACGTACCAGCAATGATGGATACTTCTGATATTGAATCGATTGATACATCAACCAGCACAAAAACCCAAGACGAAAGAGATAGTTCAAAAAATTTAATGGATAACAAGTGGCTAGGTGTATCACTCGATACAGCAGATGGAAGCTCAATATCAGATGCATCTATGTTTTCTTCGGACGGATTTACTGATACAAATGAACCCCTGAAATCCGGAACTAAAGCAAAGAGAAAACACAGGTTACTTAATAAACTTACCAGACAAAAATCAGATAAATTTGAATTAGGGAACAGAAAGGTTTTAGGGGTTTTATTCATCGAAGTTATTTCATGCTCCGACTTACCCCCAATTCGGAATCTTACCAGAACTTCCTTTGATATGGACCCTTTTGTGGTCGTTACTTTTGGAAAGAAAACTTTCAGAACTAGCTGGAAGCGTCATACACTCAATCCAATATTCAATGAAAGATTGGCATTCGAAATCTTGTCACATGAAAGAAATTTTGATATTCAATTTAATGTTTTAGATAAAGAACAATTTTCCTTTCATGATAAGGTAGCAGATGTTGTTTTACCAATAAGTGATATACTTGAGATGATTGATAATGGTAAAGAGGATTCACCTTCATACATGCCTATTAGCCTTCAAGATTCCGATCTCGAAGGTGGTACTAACGGAAATGGTAACTCGTCTGTTGCCCCAACTACTCCTACAGTCAAAATAGCCAATCGCCCTCAATCTTCTAATTTGAAGACACCTCTTCATCCTTATTCTCTCCAGGGAACAGCAAGTGATTCCCAACATTCCAGTATTCAAATTCTTGATGATGACAATGTAATACAGTCAGTCAAGAAGAAGAAGTTCACCAATCGTAAAAAAATCACATATGAATATGCTGATACCTCTAAGTTCAAGACAATGAATTTATCGCTTATTCTTGAAAATGCTAAGCTCAGAGATAAATATCATCCGCAGTTAAAAGTACGGGTTCGATTCGAGACATATGAGGAATTAAGAAAGAAGTTTTGGAGACGTTTGCTTGAACAATTCAACTTAAACGACTCCGAATCGTATGATTATTTCGAATTGATATCCTTCTTAGATACACTAGGAGGTACAAATAGTGACGAATTAGTCTCTTCCTTTTATGAAAAGTTTAATAAGTCTGCATGGGGTGGTGATTTGTTAACTCATGATGAAATTATTGAATCCTTAGAAAAGCATATTTCCGATGAAAGTCACGATACAGAGAATCGTCGACTCTTTGAGATCGAAAAGTGTCCAATATGTCTTCAAAAGAGATTCTCAAAAAAGCAGGACTTGGATATTATTACTCATTTTGCAATCTGTGCCTCTAAAGATTGGAGTATAGTGAACAAATTACTTGTTTCTTCTTATGTAACACCTCAAATTGCAACTAAGAAGTGGATAAGTAAATTTTTAATTAAACTTACCTACGGAAGCTATAAGCTTGGAGGAAATTCCGCTAATATTTTAGTGCAGGACAGGAGAACTGGTATTATTATGGAAGAAAAGATGGGTATCTACATTCGATTAGGAATAAGATTGCTTTACAATGGATTAGATAAGGCCAAGTCCAGACGGATTCGGATTATTTTAAAAAAGATGAGTATTAAACAAGGTATCAAGTTTGACAATCCTAGCCTGAGAAATGATATTGAATCCTTTGTTAAATTCCATAAGCTTGACATGTCTGAATTCAAAGAAAAAGATATAACAAAGTACAAGACCTTCAATGACTTCTTTTATAGGGCTTTGAAGGATGGGATGAGACCTCTAGAGGGTGATAATGCCAATTACGATAAGATTTTAACTTCTCCAGCAGATTCCAGATGTGTTGCGTACGCAAACGTTGACCAGGCTACTGAATTCTGGATTAAAGGTAAAAACTTCACTATCGCCAAATTATTCAACGGGAACTTCAACAACCTAGAATCAACAGACTTGTTCAAATCAAGCGCATGTTCCTTGGCTATTTTCAGACTCGCCCCTCAAGATTATCACCGTTTCCATTCTCCTGTTGATGGTAAAATTGGACAGATTAAATTTATTGACGGAGAGTATTACACGGTTAACCCCATGGCAATCAGATCCGAACTTGATGTATTTGGAGAGAATGTCAGGGCAATTATTCCAATTGAAACAAAAGAATTCGGGACAATAATTATGATTCCGGTGGGAGCAATGATGGTTGGATCAATTGTATTACTGAAGGAGCAAAACGACGAAGTCAAGAAGGGGGAAGAAGTTGGATACTTCAAGTTTGGTGGCTCAACAATTATATTGTTGGTGGAAGGAAAAAACTTCAAATTTGATTCTGATTTGGTGAACAACTCCCTTACGTCAGTGGAGACATTGGTTAGAGTAGGACAGAGTGTCGGGCATACCAAGGATATTCCGGAGTTCAAGAGAGATAAGATCGACTTCAATAAGCAAAGTAGAGCCTTCAAGGTCAATTTGATCCGTGTTTTAACTGGAGGGGATTTGTCGGACACCCACGAGTTGAATAATTGGGAAAGCTCCAACATGAAGCTCACCTGTCAAGATTTGGATGAAATTGCAGAGGATGACTTGAATGAGTATGATAGTTATGACGAAGACAGCGATGAAGATCCGGATGAAGTATAGGCCAAGCTGACCACAATCCTCCAACATCAATTAATATGGCTATCTCATTTCAAATAGCTTCTATTGAATATGATAATTTCACACTTATGACTTGATGGAAATGGATGCACAGATATGCCAACCATCATTTTATACCAATTTATAGCATTTTACGTCAATTCTACGATAGGTCATCCAGGATGTATATTGAAAATACGGAGGTTCATAAATTCATGCTAAGGGGTGGAGAAGGTTTCATGGAGTTTTTGGATGGGCACCAACGTCTCTGCATCTTTGAGTCCCAATGCCTCTTCCATGAACTTAACGTGCCATCCCAAGTAGTTGATATTGTGCCTGAGGTCGTCTACTTCATCGATCCTTGACTGCACATACGCTGGGAGAATCACATACTTTGTGAGCACCGGAGGTATAAGAAGACCAGTACAAAGACCCACTATTGCCGGGTTTCTGAGCAAAGACATCTGTTATGGATATGGAAGGGGTTCAAGAAAAATGGATTTACCGTGAAAGTAATGAAATAACAAATCAACAGTTTGAATTGAGCAATTTGTGGCTTGTCTGTTATTTCCAATTGTGTGGAGAAGTCCGGGGTAGTTGTACAATGGTGTGATAGTAACGCCAGGGCTGCAACTTGCCACCAGTTTGGTTACCACCAGATAACTTCACACCTACAACTCAGGGTATTTTTTACCGGAGGTAATCAGCACATATTAAAATGTTGAGCTACAAATTAGAGCTGTGATTAGGGCTCACAGATTTAGTGTTGACAACTTTGATAGGATGCTTTTTAGCGCAATTGGTAGTAGAGCTCACTTTCTATAGGGAAGAATTCGCTTAGCAACGTGGCACTACGACGAGGTTGGGGGTGCGAGAAACTCTAGAAGCTTGCGAGGTACTAGGGTGTTTATGGCATCTTCAGAAACTTGTGGTGTAGCCTGGGAAAACGCAATAACACACTGTCAATTTTGGGTATTACCTATTCATTTAGATTAAGCTTGTATTAGTTCCATTTCAATAGATTAGTTCTTAACTTGGTGAGTGTCCATTGGTAATTTCTTATCACTCCAATATCCAGGAGTTGAAATCTCGTCAACCTACCTTACAACGCACAATTAACTGGTGATACCGAGTCGTCAAGTAGAGTATACTATCCAGTAATATTGCTGAAGTGGCACCTAGGGCTTCAATAATTGACTGAAACTCGTCCATTGGGTTCTTTGCCTATTTTCGTATTACTTGAATTACATGAAGGTAATTTGAACTTAGTTCAATTGCGGCATCAATAGCAAATCAAACTTTGTGTATAAATTTACAACTGGTAATGCTTCTCATTACTTCAACTAACTCCTTTATACAAATATCTAAAAACCTATTTTTGTCCTCCGTACATGCTTCTCCATTCCTCAATCTTCTTCTCGTCGATTCTTTGGAACAAATATTGAGCCTTACCAATGTTGTGGCCACCTTCCAACACCAATTCAAACATGTCAGTGATAGACAAGTCGGGAGCTTGCAAAATCTCCGAAATTTGCTTTCTGGTTTCTGGCATGTATGGAGAGATCAATGCACTGACCAAGTAAATCAAGTTCAACCCAACACCGACCACAGCATCGGACTTCTCAGGAGTGTTGGCAAACAAGCTGTTATCCAACTTGTTGTCTTGCAAAAATTGGTTACCACGGGCACTGACAGCCATGGCGATTTCCAAACCCTTTCTCAAGTTAACGGCCTCCATGTTCTCAATGTAAGACTTCAACAATGCGTTGACTTCAGTCTCAAATTGAGCATAATTAGGAATATGCTTAGGATCAAACTCAGGAATAACACCGTTGTACTTGGCAATAGCGAACTTGACCAATCTATTCACAAAATTACCCAAGTTGGCCAATAATTCAGAGTTGTTCTTAGCAACGAACTCATCCCAGGAAAAGTGGGAGTCAGAGCCTTCTGGACGAATGGAGGACAAGTAGTATCTCCAGACAGAAGGAGAAACACCGGTCTCCTTGGCATTGTTACCAAACACACCAACACCTCTAGACTTGGAAAATTTACCTCCTTCGTATTGCAAGTATTCGGTGGTACTCAAATGATGCAACTTAGTCCAGTCATCTCTGGTACCGATTTGACTGGCTGGGAACACAACAGAGTGGAATGGAACATTGTCCTTACCCATGAATTGGTATAAGTCGACGTTCTTTGGATTCTTCCACCACTTAATCCAGTCATCATCGACAGCAACCTTTGAACCAGCTTCTCGAGCAGCCTTGAAGTAGTTGGCGGTGATGGAAACATAACCAATTGGTGCATCAAACCAAACGTACAAAACCTTCTCTTCGTAACCCTTTAATGGTACTGGAGTACCCCAAACCAAATCTCTAGTGATACATCTTGGTTCTAAACCTTGCTTCAACCAAGAGTTGGTGATGGTCTTAGCGTTCTTAGACCATTTACCCTTTTCACAAGAGTCTTCGAACCATTCCTTCAATTCACCTTCCAAGTCTTCCAACTTAAGGTAAATGTGGGTGGATTCTCTGACTTCAGGAGCAGCTTGATCAAGTTTACAACGAGGCTTGATCAATTCCAATGGATCCAACAAACCACCACACTTGTCACATTGATCACCTCTGGCATCATCATAACCACACTTTGGACATTCACCTTCCACGAAACGATCAGCCAAGAAAGATTTGTGGGTTGCACAGTACAATTGTTCAGTAGTTCTCTCTTCTAAGTAACCGTTATTGTAGAGCTTGGTGAAGATGTCTTGAGCGATTTCAGTTTGCAATGAGGTGGTAGTTCTACCGAAGTAATCGAAACCAATATCGAACCAGTCGTAAACTTCTTTATGGAGCTTGAAGTATTTGTCACACAAAGCTTGTGGAGTCACTTTTTCTTCGAGAGCCTTAGTTTCAGTGGCAGTACCATATTCATCAGTACCACAAATGTACACAGCATTGTAGTTTCTGTTCTTGACGTATCTTGAGTAGATATCAGCAGACAATACCGAACCAATGATGTTACCCAAGTGAGGAACGTTATTGACATAAGGCAAGGAGGAGGTGATCAAGATGTTTCTTTCGTTTTGCTTTGGCAAGATACTTTCATCTTGGGACTTGACAGAGAATCCACTCTTGACCTTAGAGGCACCGGTCTTAGCAGGCTTTTGTCTTTCGACGCTGGTGATAGAAGTGGCATGCTTAACAGCTGCAGCAACTGCCTCGACAGAACCGAAGGTTTGGAACCAGGTCTTCAATGGAGATTCGATAGCTTGCTTGGTCAAAGCTCCATACAAAGTGGAGAAAACCACGATTTGGGCAACAGATGGCTTGGAGGCGTCGAATCCAGCTTCAGAAACGAGCTTTCCACCGATTTGCACAAGTTCGTCGTCGGAGTTCTTCTTAAGGGCGCTGTACAAGACATTCTCTTCGGAGGAAATAGCTTCAGAGGTGCTGAAATCGTTGGCCAAGTATTTAACGATGGCATTTGGTTCCACGAGTTGGAAACCAGACTTCTTATCTTGCAAGCTCAAGGCTTCATCGGGGTTGATTTCCACCTGGACTTTAGAAAAGAGTGCGGCAGCAATTGATAACTTCAAGTTATTGGACAAGTCCAATGGGCTGGAGCCCTTGGATCCAAAGATTTGGATGGAGGTCATATTGGTGTTGGAATTAAATAGGTGAAGGTGAAAAAAGATCCATCTGAGTCATGAGGTGCGGGTAGACCACAATGACGCATAAAGATGTACAACAGAAGTTTTTTCTTCTAATTTATTAAACCTGGAGAAATTCAGATGGCTATGGGGAGGTATGTTGAAAAATGGGTGTAATTTTAACTGGTGGTGATGGAGTTGGAAGATGTTTTAAGTCATTGTATTGGAGGTGTGGCATTTTAGAGGGGACCCACGTGAAGTTTTGCACCCAAGATCCACACTAATGGTGCTATTGATGTCTTTAGATGGAGTTCTAAAGTGTTATAGAGAAGAGATGAGTTTGTAGGAACTCTAAGTTTTGATAGCCAAATTTGAATCATTTTTAAATGATTTTTTAAGCAAATAGAAGAGGTTTTGATGGTGAATTACGTGATGTTCATTATTGATGATGTGTTAGATAACTACCAAATAAAGTCCATCTTAAGGATTTAGCTCAATCAATAAAATTCTTGCAAATAATAACACCTTCTGAATTTCTCATTTGGAGTATCTCGGAATTAATATTCGTGGTGGTTCTGTAGCATAGTCAGTAACCAATCTCCAGAAATTAGTTGTATGGAGAGCATTGAGAACAAATTCATCATCACAAACTTCTAAAATGATCAAAATACACAATATACAGTAAACTAAGAACAGCACAGCCAAACATTTGGATTTAGCTCCACTCATATAGGGCTATTGCATAATTTCGCAGTCCCTGATGTGAAAATAAATTATCGCCAACTTGCGGAATCTAACCAACCATGTTAAGGAACACCAATTCCAAGGTTGGCCCCCAACTTCGAAGGTCCATTACACGATCCCGTATACACGTTTCATTTAGATGTTATACAACAGATCCATGGAATGCAGTCATCTCTAACAATTCCAACGATATGGAAGTCAGTAATAATTTTTTGGCAGATGCTGAAAATGCTTTTCAAACAGCACCGGAAACCCGGTCAGACATCTTGAAAAACACCACTTTCATCGTAAAGGACAACATTGTCACCACTCACGAACCAACCAGCTCGGCGTCAGCAACATTGGCCTCTTATACCAGTCCTTTTGAAGCCACGGTTGTCACACTTCTACAACAAGCAGGGCTGAAATTGGTGGGAAAGGCCAACCTTGATGAGTTCGGCATGGGGTCTTCCAACATCAATAGTCATTTTGGTCCTACAATCAACCCCAGGTATAAAGAAAAAAGGATTGCTGGTGGTTCCTCTGGAGGTTCTGCAGCAGCTGTAGCAGCGGGTTTGGCTACATTCAGCTTGGGAACAGATACCGGTGGTTCGGTAAGACTTCCAGCTAGTTATTGTGAAGTCATAGGATTTAAACCTTCGTATGGCCGTATTTCTAGATGGGGTGTGGTTCCATATGCTCAGACATTGGATACCGTGGGGATTTTGGGTTCTTCAATTGATGTGGTAGACAAAGTATATCAAGTATTGAACAAATGGGATAGAAAGGACCCTACTAGCTTGTCGAAGGACATCAGAGAAAGAATTGTTTCCAGAGAATCTCAAGAAACATACACTATTGGTATTCCAGAAGAATTAATAGTCGAGGAGTTATCACCTTCCGTTTCTGAGCAATGGACTTCTTTGCTCTTGAAACTAGAAGAAGATGGCCACAATATCAAATTGATTTCTATACCCAGTATAAAGCAACTGTTACTGTGTTATTATACATTAGCTACTGCTGAAGCAGCATCAAATCTTTCAAGGTATGACGGTATACGCTATGGTAATTCAACTGAAATGTCTGTTCCGGCTTCTCAATTAATTAAAACAAATAGAACCCATAACTTTGGAGAAGAGGTTCAACGAAGAATCATTTTGGGAAATTATACTTTATCATCCAATTCTGGAGATCATTATCTCCAAGCAACTAAAGTAAGGGAAAAGCTAGTCAATGAATTTAATGAAGTTTTCAATTTATCATCTGTGCTTTTTACAAAGGCATCACAAGCTTCTCACTATAAGTGTGACTTCTTATTATCACCTACAGCATTTGGTCCTGCGCCAACAATTGAGGAATTCCAAAACGAAAATAAGAAAAATTTCCTTCATTCTTATATTAATGATCTCATGACAGTGCCAGCATCCTTAGCTGGACTTCCAGCAATTTCTTTGCCCCTTGGGAAAACAGGATTTCAGGTCATTGGACAATTCGGTGACGACTTAGGAGTACTCAAAATGGCCAAAAAACTTCTCAGTTAACTGCACTGTGAAGTCATCAACTTGTATATATCAACTTCATGAAAATGAACGACGAAACACGATAAGTGAAAGCCGTAATTTAATAATCATTTCATCTTCTACAATAACATAAGGACTATATGTTGAATATCATAACATCATAACTATACTTAATGCTTACGAACAGTTGAAGTTCGTGCACACACACACCATATTCAGGTTCAAATATTTCAGTGGGAAAAACATCTAAATCCCATATCTAACATTGAAATATTTTGAAGTGAACATGGGATTTTGTGAGTACATTGGATTTTTGACTCTTGCTCTGAAAATGATCATTTTCTGCCCAACAAGGTCAAGAATTCTTCCCTGGTCTTTTGCTGATCTCGGAAGCATCCCAACATACAGCTGGTAGTGGTGGAGGAGCCAGTCTTTTGAACTCCTCTACTGACCATACACATATGGGTTGCTTCAATCACGACCGCCACACCACGAGGTCTCAAGATCTCACTAAGGGCCATGGCGATCTGCTTGGTAAGACGTTCTTGCACCTGGAAACGTCTGGCATACATCTCTGCCAAACGTGCAAGCTTACTGAGTCCCAAAACCTTTTTGTTAGGGATGTAGGCGATATGTGCCTTACCAAAGAATGGAACCAAATGGTGCTCACACAAGGAGTAGATCTCGATATCTCTGACAATAACCATTTCGTCGTGGTCCTCCTCGAACACAGCACGCTTGATCACATCTCTGATGTTGTCTTCGTATCCCTTTGTGAAGTACAACATGGCACGGGCATATCTTTCTGGAGTTTCGAGTAAACCTTCACGGTTAGTATCTTCACCCAATTCAGTCAAGATGGTCTTGACAGCGGCAGCGATGCGTTGTTCACGAGCAATGGACTCCTCCGGGGTTTGCTCTATGCGTGCTCTAGCTCCATTTGATGGCCAGGACAACCCGTCACTATCTATCGGAGGGTTTAAGGTATATGGGGAAGCAACTCTGGTCAGAAGGGGAGAATAGGCAGTAGCGAAGCTTGAGCCTCCAGCAAGCTTTGATTTTTTGATTGGTAAGACTGGCAATGGATCCTGGGTACCATTTAAGGCCTCAGGGATATCAGAAGACTCATTTTCAGAGCCATTGGGATGTTTTCCATCTACCATAGTGATATAGAAGTGAATAAAGTGACTAATTTTTCACCTGCTAATTAGGTGTGCGACCACGTGACTACAAGTTATTATAACGTCGTATAATTGAATCAGAGTCAATTTAAGGAAAAAAGAGAATAGAGAAGAGAGAAGAGTAATATTATGATTATTTATTATTCGCAGAGGACTCGTAAATTCATTGACACGAATTGCCCATCGTAAGAAGAATTGAACTGACACAATTCAACCTTTTTATTGTTCTTCAGCAAATGGATTCAATACGCGCACCGTCAAACAAGGAAGTGCCATTCCAATTTCTGCTCTGATAAGCACCGGCACTTGATGTAATTCCTTGATAACTTGTACGCAAGATTCGCCTTCAACACGAGTAATGAGGTTTTGAAGATAAGGAGCCAAGGTTCCCAGAGAATCGGTCAGACCGTCATTCTCAAGCACCGAAGACGAGTTGGTTCTGGTGCTTTTGGGGAAAGCACCTTGAGTTGGAGATGAAGGCATCGATCTGGCCGAATCTTTGATTTCTTCATCAGTGCTTGACTTCAATTGTGGAACCGCTACCTTTGGAGGCTCCAAATTAAGCTTGGCCAACTTATCAACAATAGAGTCGGTGGTAACATTTTTGTTTTCCAAAATGGTCTTACTTTGCATTTTGGCAGCTTGCAATGCAGAAGCTCTATGTTTGTTCTTGATAGATGTTCTGTATGATAATGAAGACTTCTCGTCAGGTGGAATATAGGTAGCAGCATCAACTCCCTTTTCCCAGAACAATTCTAAAATACGTTCAGTTTTATCGAATTCTGCCTTGACTAATGGAAGTTGATCACCATGAACTCTCTTTTCAACACCAAATTCAGGTATAAACACGTCAAATGAAGATTCATAAACTTGAACAACAGTTCCTATGACTAGCAATTGTCCAGCATTCTCGCTCATTTCATTGATCGTTTGAGATAATAACAAATGAATTGCTTGTTCTTGAGCATTTGCTGCACAATCCTTTTTGAAGTTACAGTAGTCTGCAATTGCTTTCAAAGAGTCAATATCTTTTTCTTCTTCAATTTTGTTTAATACCAATTTCAATTGTCTGTGAACAATTAAATCTGAATATCTTCTGAGTGGAGCAGTGAAATGAGTGTATAAAGGCAAGTTGAAGTAGTAATGTCCAAAGCTGTCTGGATCTTGTTTTCCTGCAACATAGTACTTTCCTCTGGACATACATTTGAACAACAAAGTTTCAATACTTTGTCTCTTTACTGTATCTTCAATCTTCAAAATAGAATTCTGCAAAGTAGATGAATTTGTAGTGTCAATCTTGAATCCTAAATTGGTAGCTTTTCTAACAAATGTTTCCATTTTTTGTAATGTTGGAAGAGGATGACGACGCAAAAATGCCAGATCACCCAAACCAGCGTGAATCTTTGCAGCAATAGCATTATTAACTTTATGCGAGATTTCGGTGATCACGTCAAATGCTAAACTATCTTTGAAAACATTCAAGTTCAATCTTACCTTTTCATCATCTAACTGATCTAATAATGTCAAGTTTGGTTTGATGCTGAGTTCCCTATTGTCTAAACGTTGGCGACGGAATTCTTTGGCAATCAAACTGAAAGTCTTGAGGTAATCAGATGTGGCAGATGAAATGCTATCAGTGGGGCTTCCTTCTAAGACTATATCGAAGGAATCATAGTTAACCAATTGCTTTGGAACAACAATAGATTCATGAATGTATAAGTCTTCAACTTCAAAATTAGTTGTGTCAATTTCAAAAACAACAGATAATGCCAAATTTCTACCTCCTTCTTTGAAGGAAATTGCATCATTAACTTGTTTTGGATACAAGTGTGTAACCTTTTGAGGCAAAAATACCGAAGTGAATCTCTTCTTTGCTTTACGGTCTAAGGTTGAACCTTGTGGGATAAAACATGAAATGTCAGGAACATGGAAACCCAATTCAATCTTTGTGTTTGATAATCTCTTCACATGTAAGGCATGATCAACGAATTCATTGGTTTGAGTGAAGGCAATAATATAATCATTAATGTATTCAACTCTTTCCATGTTGTTCAATTCTGAATCTATGGAAGGCAAATCATAAAATCCACCAATTGGAGAATCATCAGAATATTCGTCACACAAGAAATTGTTGTCTCTTAAAATGGAATCTATTTCAGTTCCAGAATCTTCGATTCTTCCCAAGTTACTGATTAAAGTACCGAAGGGATGTAATGAAGTGATTGGCCATCTCTTGATGGAAGCAACGAACAATTGGTCAGCATATCTCTCATGGTTCTCCACAAAATCTTTAGGAGCTTGATCAGTTGGAATGGCAATCAAAGGAACTTTTTTATCAGTTGGTTTGAACCAAACAATTTTTGGAGCTTTTGGAGTTTGGACGGAAGATTCCTTACCACTCTTTTTATCTTTAGCTGCTTGAGCTGCTTGGGCTGGTCTCAACAAGCCTAAGGTACCAGCAAACAATTGACCAGGAATACGATCAACAACAGCCACCACATGACCTGCGTACAAGGGTTTTACGTCATCGTTAATTTCTTCCTCTTCGACCAATAATAATGATTGACCTTCGACTTCGACATCATCATTCTTTTTCATGGTTGGTCTTTGCTTCAAAGAACCTCTTCTTGCTAAACCGGAACCGGTACCTGATTCTGAATCTTGATTGTCATCATTGGAAGGTACAATCAAATTATCAGATGTTGGTGCAGAAGTTGCATCATTGTGGATGTCATCATTAAGTACTGAAGTTGTGGGTGATTTTGAATTTAATGTGTTGTCTTTTCTTCTCTTTTTCTCTTCTTTTTCTTTTTTGGATTCCCAAACTTCATCCACGACCAATAATTCAACAGCAACCAAGTCTCCTTCTAAAGCACGATTACGATCTTTGGAACCACAAATGAAAATATCAGCATCCAATAAACCATCAGTGGACACATAAGCATCAGATCTATTTTTCTTGTTCACTCTTAAAGTACCAGTTACCAAGCGACCTTCGTTGATGAGTTCAGGTAAGGATGATTGAGGCAAGTAAGGTGCGAAAAGGGACTTCCGACCATTGCTGTTGTTTTGGTTTCCACCCGGAGCATTGTTTGGAATGAAATGGGACAAAGATGAAACAGAACCACCACCATAAGAGCTGTTACGTTGCCTATGACCAGGAGTGAAAGCACCTTGAGGAGGTTCCAAGGTAGATGCTTGTCTTTGATGGGCACTATTACCATTACCTTGTTGAGCTCTCCAATTGGAGTTTATATTGGAGTTGTTGCTATCAAAGTTTCTCGAGTTTGTTCTATAATGAGAAGAGCGTCTTTGATGGCCTCTGTCAGGACTGTGAGTAATCGAGAAATTAGGGGTTGGTGGTAACAAGCTATCAGGAGTAGCACCTGGTTGAGGTGGAGCTGCCGGGAACTTAAAGGATTGTTGACCATAAGCCAAGGATTTGGAACGATTGTGAGAATTTGGAGGAGGACTAACAGACTCGCTGCTATCATGGGCTTCGGGAGAGCCGGAGGCAGGGAACTTGAACGATCCAATGTTATCGTTGTCGCTGGGGTTGGTAGGGGTAGAAGGACTAAAGGAGGTTCTATTATTTTGCCTTTGATTAGCTGCAGCCTTGATGGCTTCATTCAATCCCAAGGAGTGTCTTCTGCTGTGGCCAGGACCGGAAGAAGAGCCGGTTCTGCGGTGTGTTGCAGGGACAGCGGATATGTTGGAGGAATTGGAGCGGGAGTGTGAGCGATAGCCACCGGTTGGGGGTACCAATTCGGGGCCGGTAGAAGTACCAGCACCACCCATTGGGCCCATTGGTTGTGGGGGGTAGGTGAATTGACGCAGCAGCAGCTGGGTAGCCATTTGTTGCTGCTGTAAAATCTGCTTCTGTTGGGCCTGTACTTCCTCCAACTGGCGCTGGAGGTTGTACTGCTCCACCATCAAAGTGGTCAATTCACTGGGGGAACGCCGGTGAGCAATGTGCAAGTTCTTGGGCTTCTTCATTGAGCCCAGCGTGGACACGGATTCTTTGTCGGCCATGATGCACGGGGGACGAAGTGGTGAAGGAGGTGGCGACGACGACGACGACGGCAGGCGACGGCGGGTAGGAGCAACGAAGGAAGGAGCGGGTCAATTGACGAGGGAATGGACGGGGCAGCGGTCAATGGTCTGCCTAATGATTGGCGGTTCGACTGTTGTGGATGGTGACAATGATTCCCTTAGAATGCAATTGATGGAGAGACCATACACGGGAAGGATGGAAAAAAGGGATATGACAAAAACTCAAACTAAAACAGGAACATAATTGAAGGCTTGCTCAAAAGTTGGCCAAGAACGACCTATTAATAGTCATGGGCTCACAGGGGGAGGGAGGTGCGAAGTTAGGGAGGCCAGTGGCTAGTGAAGATGTGGCATCGCGGTATGGTGAGGCGGTGGCTGGCGAGAGAGTCACCGACCATCAGGTTGCGCTGGACAATAGTCTACCGAGGGTTGTTAACAGCCCCAGCATTGAGGGTTTAGCACGGCATACCTACGAATGACGGAGGTTTGTGGAGCCACTGATGCGGCTACAAGGCATGGAACGGTGGAGGACACCATAGGTTTTGAGACACCAGTAAGGGGTTGGGCAAGGGAATGCAAGTGGTGGTGGGATTTATTGGAGGCCACTAACCGAAGCGAGCGTGGTGGGGGAGTTTAGTGGGTTTCGCGAGAATGGCACAAATGGATGAAATAGCCTATTGCGATGCCACCAGGGGATAATCTCGGGGATTCAGGGTGCAAGGGTGCAAGGAATTGGAATTGAGGAATTGAGGAATTGAGGAATTGAGGAATTGAGGAATTGAGGAATTGAGGAATTCAGGAATTCAGGAATTGAGGAATGAGGAATGAGGAATGAGGGAAATTAGGCGGTACCGACGGATTCAGGGAGTGTGAAGTCGGGGAAATCGGGGAAATCGGGGAAATCGGACAAATATGGACCAACGACCATGGTTGGTGGGGCTAATAGGGTCACATATTGAGCACAGATGGTGATTCACTTGGCTGTTAGTGTGGTGCTGGCTGGGTGGGATTTGGGTTCATCCGCAGTGCGGGAGAAGCAGTGCATCTGTAGAACGACGTCATAGTACGGGGAGCCACGGGTCGATTGGGAATATATTGGGTGTGCAAATGGCCCGCCAAGCGATGACTACTTTGGTAAGTGTAGCGATAAAAGTGTGGATTTGGTGGGACATGAAATCCCATACTGCAATGGAGCGATGTGGATGCCATGTTGGTTTAATTGTTTAATTGTTTTATTGTTTGGTGGAGGTAAAAGGTGTGTGTAAGAGCTTTGGAGTCTACGAGTTCCATGACAAAATCCATTGGCCAGGTTGAGAGAGCTGTTCAAGGAGAATATGCGATGCCTTGTATTGGTGAATTTTGTTTGGTATGGCGAGCCTCTGGCCACCATGAGGCTAAACCAGAATATTTTGCCATGAACCAATATAAAAATAGCACTGGAAAATAGTGGTAATTATTATGCGACTATCCAGGATGCGGTAACATCGATAGTCTAATGCTTGACTGCGATGACCATGAATGAATCTGACATCTTGCTGGTGGTGAAGGCATTTTTACAGGATATTTTTCTCCAACGGTTCAGCCACGGTGTTAGTATTGAAACAGCAACACCACATTGCTGGTGGCAAATGGAAATTATCGCCCCAAACTCAGTTCAATTGTAGTTTGTGCACCCGATAAGCAACATTTGCGGGGACTCTTCCCACTAATTGTGGCTATTCCAGAATATGTACCACCGCAAGAAATTGCCATTGCTGGCCCCGGTAATATTCGCTAAGTTGAAGGCTTTTGGCATGGATGAAATGTTTTTCGCAACGCACAAACAAAACCCAGAGTTACAATTTTCTAGTCAAAGTTGCTGGCAGATTCCTGTGCTCCACCTGGTTTAGCTTATTTTCATACTAATATGTGTTTGTAATGCAATTGGCAGGGCAGACAATTGGCTGAGTAAATTGGAGTGTTTCCTACTACCAAGCCACATTCGCATTTGCGCACTCGTCTCTCTGTAGGCTCTCTAGAGAGAGTTCCACTTCTAGAGAGAGTTCCACTTCTAGAGAGAGTTCCACTTCTAGAGAGAGTTCCATTTCTCAGGTCATAGTTCTATCAATTTTGCCATCAAATGTGTTACGCCACCTATCCAACATTTGGTACTGTAGAAATCTGTAAATTTCAAATGGGATGTTTGGTGGGTCTATCTGGTGGCTAGTTCCTTGACAACCACAATGTGGTGGACCTACAGCGAAGAACAGAAGTCCACTGCGGCTGGCTAGGGCGAGTGTCTACTTCGCACTGCAGCTACCGGCGGAAGGAAGTGTCCCCGTATGTCGTGTGGAGTGTCATTGGGTGCAATATTGCTCAGCCAAGGGCTTCGGGTTTCAGATGGCTCAATTTCAACGAGTAGTGGGTCGGTTCAGTGGAAAATACCACCTACTTGAGCTTCACGAGTGGTGGTTGCTTGATTGCTGAAACATTCCACTGCTGAGTGCTGTTCTATAGAAAGAGATGTAGTAGTGGTACGCGAGGGTTTCGCTACAGAACACCCCAATAATGTAGCCCATGAACAAAGTATAGAGAAACACCATAGGCCGACATAAAACTGGAAATTCCGGCGTCCGAGTATTGCAGCGGAAAATCCGTTTTTATTGGCCATTGGGCTATTTCCCGTGGATTGTGTAATCTTATGCTTTGTTCCTTGAGACTCACTTTAATTCTTCCTATGTTTTCGGAGTCTATTTTTCTCTTTGCTTCAAAGATCGCTGGTACAACTACTTTTGAACAGTATTGGTAGGTATGTATCAGAAAACGCTAAAAAGTACTATGGTCCCTTATTTCCGAATTTTTGGGACTAGTTGTAGATTTCTTTTGTTGTTTGAATTCCTATTCTTCTGGTATTGTGAGTTTCCAGACAATAGTGGAGATATCAGTGGCTTGCAAATGAATTGACGCGTCCTACTGTTCACCCTCGATGTATTTGCTGAATTGAAGTTGATAGATAGTTTATCTGTTCACAGTGGTAACTATTGCCTATCTCTGATATCAAGCCCTCGGAAATAGATTGCTAACAGCAATTTTGTAGTACTACTGGTGTAATTATCTTACAGTGATTAATTCGCACATTACGTCATAGAATATCACCTGTATTTTCACAATCCAGTACGTTATGAGGCTTAATCAGGGTATATATTGGAAAGAAGCAATTTTATCAACGAGGCGGCTGAAAAAAACTGGACTATTGCTCCTTTTCTTCAATGTTACTTCATTTTAAATATCCAATTTCATCCCACTGGTATGAAATCAGTCCGAAATTTATCTTGTCTACTCTAGGTGACTGAAATCCTATAGATTCTTCACATTTAATTGAACCACCCTGTATTACATAAGTTTGCACAGGGATCAAATTAATTGCTCGGGATCTATTGAAGGGGGTCCGTAACACTTCTATGAAAAAATCACAGATTCGGGTTTTGTTGCACTGCAACATTCAGCGGCTGTGCACTTTTCTATTGATGGCTATATGATGCGTTTCCTTCTTTACGAGTCCCTTGAATATTATCATTAGCATATTCTGCAAAAACTTCCATTCCAATGTTATAATTCGATGGTAACAACCTCAGTGTTCAAATTGTCTAAATCCAAGAGCACCAATTGGCCCGTTTCACTGAAGCGAGGGATGGTGACCAATTTGATATTGTGTTCTAATTCTTGAGTTTTGTAGCAAAATGATTTCTCGCTGTATTTCTTCTGGTTCCCAGTGAAATACACATGGGGACTCTCGTCACCAAACAAAAATGGGTCAAAATCTTCATATGGATAACAATAGAGTGTGTCTGGTGCAGTTGGAATCAAATTCTGCCATTTAATTGTACCTTCCATGGCCTTTATTGGTGTTTCTTCATCAATACAACTACTAGGTAGGTACTTTAAAATATCTGTAATATTCTGTCCTGATGTACCCAAAACTCTTATGCCGTCAAAATCAAACCAATATGGATTCGTTATGTTTTGGAATCTATCACCGTCCATGAACCCACGGTTAGCTGTAAACATTGATTTGTGCCATGGTTGTTGTGGGAGACATATCTCTGCTGGATCGGTACTACCAGGCATAAGGGAAACGGCCATAGTAACGAGAACTTCGTGCAAGAAACTATCGAATTTAACAATCGATTCTATATTGTATTTCAGGATATTTTTGGACCCATAATTGTTGGTGGTAATGAATTCACGACGTTCGGATTCAGTTTTTCTTTGTTCAAGGGATTTGATGGAGTCACCTGCTATCACCAATCTTGAAATAGTCTTAACAAGACTAACGTCATCATCCAGTCCTAATTCACCGGATAAATATTGCTTAAGAAGTTCTAGTCTGAGATCATCATTGACATCACCAATATCAAGACCACTGATAATTGCAACCTTGCCTCGTTTCCTGGGGATAATTGGCAAGGGTGGACATACCTCAGGATACACCACATCCATAATTTGAAATACACCTGCTTGTATCTCCATGCCAAGTACTGCTACCACACATCCTGTCACCAAGATATTCTGATATAAGAACTCATCGTTATGTAGAACGGCCCTTCCCGATTCATCTTCAAGCATTACTGACATATTTGGCTTACCATCATCTCCTGAGTCCACATAAGTTTCCGGCTCAACTGGCAACACATCGTCTTGACCTTTTTCCACATCTTGCAAGATATTTAATTTGTTTTTAAGATCACAAAAAACGGTCCCGATAACCCAACACAATTGACCACTTTGAATATCCAAAATCTTATCTTGCTTGAAGATCTTTTTTTTATCTATGATTTTTGTTCCATCACCCCATTTTTCTATGGCAGACTTCAATACTCTGTCTTTGAGGTGTTTGTACCTGTACTGATACATGGAGAAAAACTGGTGGTCATATTTTCTTTCTTTCGTATTCAAACGAAAATGATCTTGTTTTGGATAATACTTGTTATTATCTATGGAGCTTCTTGTAGTCTCATCACTGGAAAGTTTCCTATTTTTCTGATCCATCATGTAGTTCCTGGTAAGTTGCTACACGTTAAGACGCGCCATTTTGATGAGGTGAATCTTGACCTGCACATAAAATTAGTACCCGATGTTCACCCGCATCATAAAAGACTATTCAAAAGCCTAGATTCCGCGAATTGGGCAGTCGATTCAATTATCAATCGAGAGGTTGAGCTAACATCAACTATAATGTTTTGAAGATTTTTCATAATTCTAAATTGAATAATTCAAAAAGGAGAATAACATCGTGTGACGCAAAAGTTACTCTAGTATATGCTGATTTTGTATGACATGAAAGTAAAATCTAAACAAGTTGATATTACTGGTTTGCAGTACACGACTATTCTTCTGATGCAAAGTATTATCTTTGCAGGACTGCAATGTGAAGGTTCATTACTGTCTGATGATACAAGTAAGCTTAATTAACTAAAGTAATATGTATAATATTTGATACACGGGAACAATGTATTTCAAATTGCAACATAAATCATTGCGATTTCTGTTCTCAAGTAACTTGCGAATTCCATGACTAATTTTTTTAAAATTTGAAGCTATTATCTGTTGACTCAATTTCGTATTTCGTTTTCAAAATTGTAGGTTATATATATAAATTCATTTTTATTAACTATTAAAGGAAAAATAAAATTCAATTAAACCTGGCCCGCTGATTTTTGGAGAAAATCTGTAACCCTTGTAATTAGTATCAAAATCTGAACTTAATTAAGAAAGTATTTCTGATGCAGAGCTAAATTCCAAACTGACAGTTCAAGAATTTAATTCTTGAGGTGTATCATTACTAACCACCGAAAGAGAATAATATTCATCCAACAGCACAAAATTACATTGAAACATCTCAATACATAATCATGAGTACTAAAAACATGGATTTTGATTTTTACTTTTATGTTTTTAAAATGAATTAGTTTCTATCAAATATAATTGATCATCAAAACGGGATTGGTGGTCAGTCATTAGCAACTAGACATTTTATTGTAAATTTTATATGAAAATTGCTATAAATATGCTCAATGTAGGATTGATAACCATTTTAGCAAATATGACCTTAAAGTGTATTTAACAACTTGTGTTTACTTCTTCCAAAGGTTTAAACCAAAAATTCTAAGACTCTACTATCCAATTTTCAAAACATGGTAGACGAGCTTTCTGCCGAATCAAACATAGTTTCAACAAGGAATTCAAGAGGGGGGTCTTGGTGAATGTACTTTAACTGTAACTGTAGCAGTGTTACCTCGAGCTTTTGTTCTGGCAGTGGTGGATGTGAACTTTTTAGATCATGATGAAGTGATTGTAGTAGTTCGAATTGGAACTTGCACCACAATAGTCGTTTTGGTTCTTCGTATTGTTTAAAATGGCAACGTAGTGAGGTTTCTGACGTATTCTGTGTAAGTCAAGGTTTTCACAACAGCAGCAACAATACCTCCTCCAGCATCTTCTCGTGTATAAGGTTGGCAGCATATATCTGAGCTGATTGTGTTTGTTTTCCGTCATTCACATATTCAATAATGTGATTTCAATAGACTACATTTAATTCAAGTTTAATGGATTGCCTTTTAGTATTTTCTACCTCTTGTGTCTAAATTCCTCCACTGTCTGCTCAAGAACCAATTAAAAAAGATCAACTGGGAAAAAATATAGGTTGTTGCAATACTTTTGCAAAATAGATTCGTCTGACTAATAAATCGTTTATTATCGCCAAATTTGATTTGATTAGTATCAATTACCAAAAATATTGGGTATGAATTGTCCAGTTCGCTCAACCATCCTCAGCTTTTGTTTCATCATAACCTCACAACATTATTTCTGCAGATCTTGAATCTTTACATTTTATATAGAATAAAAATTCATGTGTTTTGATGAGACTATTTCAAATACTCTCCAACGTTTGAATAAAATATTGCAGAATTAATCGAAGGCCGACCACTTCCTTTTATCCAATAGGAAATATTGCCTTCGTAAGCTTCTTGTAGATCAAGACCTGTGAATAAAAACATGGAAACTTAACTTCAATATAGATTTCTTTCATACGAAGATTGTAAAAGAATGCTTAAACCAATCTGTTTTGAATAAATGGATGCATCGTAGTCATATTCTTTTATTGTATAATTTCCCTTTATAGATATGTTAATTTTTTAAATAGCTAACAACTCTTTGGTTATCGGTGTCAAGAACAAAAAAATCCCTGGAGTACCAACAGTGACAAGACCTACAGAATCGAAACTGAAATCAGTTCTTGTAAGATTAAATTCCCAGTATCCTTTCCGAGAATGGCTCGAATAAGATGTGTTATTTGTACAAATCACATCAAAATCAGATTAGACCGAAACCAGATGTGATTCTTTTTTATTAATGGAATCTCGGCGGCATCGTAAACAAGAAATACAATATTTTTGAAAATATTTAAGGAAGTATTTCGTAGGGGATAGAAATATTCGAAATTGTCTCCCTTGATATATTTTCTACTTTCTTCAATATTCACTATTGAGTATATCTGTGCCTCTTATTACCACTCTCTTGGTTTAATTAAATCAAAGGCACCAAACCATCAAAATCATGAACATTACAGCTAGACTTGAAAAATAGCATAAGATTTCCCAAAATTAAGTGAGAAGGGACCTTGATTAAGGCTCCGCCAAAAAAAACTTAAAGACGATTAAATTCGATAGTGCAGCAAATGGTACTTATTAAGTTAGTTTGAGAAGTACAAGCAAGCTTGAGGCAATCACTGACTATAAACGCTTGTATACACTTCAGTTCAGTCTCATCTCCAAAAGCTAATTCCCCTTCATAGGTATTAAAGATTATCCACAGAAAATTAAAATCACCTGGACAATAAATTCTCGAAATATGAATAATAATATAAACTTACAATAATATGTTGAATAAAGCTAGAATGTGAATATTTACGTCATGTTTCACATTTTTTACTCTGATGCAAATATTTCCGTGCTTACATGAAATTTATTGATAAGTTATTATTGCGTTGATTACTTCATTCCACGAAGTCTCATCTTACTCCTGACAGCCCCCATCCCCTAAAAATTGGAGAAAAAGTATAACCTTTTTATATTGAGTTTATATTAAAAGTTATAACAAATATTTTCGAAAACGTCATAATGCTAATAGAGGCATTAAAAAGGTACGATATTAGACTCATCTGTAAACTTAACATTTGCGATATTAACAGTATCTTGTTCATGACATACAAAAACGTAGGCATATCTTAAGAAACCTGGACCCAAAGTATTACCTCTATCGATTTTTAATACTGTGTAGTCACGAGTATTTCCAAAATAATCTGTCAGAGGTTCAAGAAATGATTCTAATGGCACCTTGATTTCGACATCGCCAAATGTGAACAGGATGAAATAACCCTGAACCATTTCTTTTGAAACTATCCGGTAGCCGTACTCATCTTCATGAGTATATTCTTTTTCAGGGATCATTCTTAATACTTCATCGTATAACACGTCAGGAAGTGATGTGTATGATAAAGTATCGATGATAAATTCAATCTCCGAATCTAGCTTTGCGACGACCTCATCGTTTCCGATAGAAACGGAACTTGTTTTAATCTTTATAGTTTTCCTGCCCCACATTTTCAAACGTGCCATTTTACCTTCGATCTTGGCCTTATCATAGGCTCCGAATAAAATTACACCAGAATCTGCATTTTTGGAATATAACGAGAAACACTCACTACGTAGGGTAGTAGTACTTCTTAATTCCTGCATAAAATTTAGGTACCTAGAAAGACGACCTGCTGGACGGCCGACCCCTAATATGCCATATGGAAAACTAGCTTGATTTGCAACACCGAAGACCATATCTAGAGGCTGCATTCCAGGAATCAGCACTTTATCCCGAACAAAATCAAATTTTAAACTTTGAGGGCCAAAAACGAGTTTATAATTAGTGCTAATACTTTCTAAAGTTTTGGAATTTTTTGGATGAAAATTCTCGAAGTCCTTCTCGTCCTTAGGTTCAGTATGCGACGTCTCACCAGTATCAGATAGAACTACTAAGTCGGAATATAATGTGTCGAGAATAACACGAACTTTCTCCTGTTCCGAGCCAATGTGCATGGTAACCACATAATATGTATCAATTAGTGGCAAATCATTTTTGATATATCGATCCCCTGATCGTCTTCGAATGAAACCCTCTTTAAGTGTATTACTTTGAATCACGTCAAACTCAAATTGAGCAAATCCAGGGTAGTCCGTTTCATTAACTGGACTGGTGGCAGTCACCAAGGAAAGAAAAATACTAAGATAAAATGTATACATGGAAAGCATTTAGTGAGAGAATCTCCATAATTATTCTTTATGTACTTTATATACTTAGAGATTGTAGTCGACAAAAGGGATTCTTTTCCCCATTTCCTTTTGTAGTTCGACCAGACAAGCCAAGACGTTTCATATTCCGAAACATCTGCTTTCTAAAAAGCAAAATATTCCTTGGTTCATAATAAAACCCAGGAAAACCAATACTGAATAAACTTGATAACTCATGTAAATCCATTCAATGCTCTAATATTATTGTACTTCATATAATGGATAAGTTTCTTCATTCGCAGCTCAAGCAGACTCTTGTATGAAAATGATTTAACTAATAGTTTCCGTTACCTCTACAAGAGTAGCAATAGCCGCTGATAGTACATTGTATGATCAGACCTTATTTGTCCTGGCAACCACCTCAACCACTTGAACAGAAAAGCTAAG
Organism: Suhomyces wounanorum; assembly: GCA_030568695.1. Lineage (NCBI taxonomy): Eukaryota > Fungi > Ascomycota > Pichiomycetes > Serinales > Debaryomycetaceae > Suhomyces > Suhomyces wounanorum. Next base: position 81,434 of record JAJMGL010000011.1, read on the forward strand.
AAGTATAATATTCATCCAATGCAGACACTTTTCTCCATATGCCACAGGTTTTAAGAACTTCACCCCCACCTACACAAAATGTATGAACCTATATATTTCTGGCAACCTTCGATGAACTTACATGACGATTACTATGGTACTGCAAGTGTCGTGAAAATTTGCAACTACTGTTGCGACCCTCAGAAGAACTTTTACTTCATAGCTAATGAATATTTCGCAGCCATAAAAAGAGATTCTTCCCAAAAGTGACAAATACCATGATACATGGAAGAGGAAACCGAGATTTGAAATTAACTCGCGTGACCATCCTTTAAGCAAATATTCAAACGAAGGAGAATCCAGATCCTCCAAAGTCTATAGTGTTACAGAAGAAATTTCAACTAAAAAGATTCTTGGGTCAATTCATCTGTTCTTGTAGAGACGTTTCACAAAAAAATGCGTGGCTTGCGCTGAAAATCAGGCTACTTGATCAGCTAATTCGCATTGAATTGGCTACTAATGAACAAATTACTAATACCGAAAAGTTTCATCTCAGTAAATAGGAAAGACACAGGAATTTCAGAGATCTCAAAATCTCTTGGAAGCTGTGTGAAATTCATAAGCCTTTCTCAGATCGATGTAGTTCTAGGACTCATTGCATTCAAGTAACAGAAAGAAGCCAACAATCTTTGTAAATGCAAGATGAGAGATAATCAGTTGAATTTATCAGTCATTTTTCCCACAAGAAACAGTTTGCATCTATTCCAAACCCAGTCTCTTACAGAACAATATTCCCAAGGAAAACGATTTTAAAAGGATTTATGAAATTATATCTGTTCATATCTTTGGATGCCCCATTAGACAACAAAAATGTGAATGGTGATTTAGTTACAACTTCTATGTGGTTTTTGATGAGAATGGTTTGAGTACTTAAGATCTGTGTTACTTATTCTACCATTTTGTACAATTGAAAATATTCATTTGAACAGTCTTGTTCAGAATCAAGTGGACTTTTGTGGATTTTTTATCCTTGTTGCACTTCAATGAATTTAAATGATGTATATTTTCAGAATCGGTAATCATTAAAAGTAGCAAATGCAATAATTATGATAAATACTTGACTATATCATTTTAACGTAGACTGTACATTATTTATGTGACATAAATTCAATCAATGATCTTCTTATTAAAGTGGAATCCTCGCCTTTTGTATACTACAATTGAATATAGTTTTCGATAAATCTTCAAATATATAGACCCTTCTTTTGTGTTGGGTAAAAGCATCAGATTAATCTGACTACTTCTAAGCATAAGATGACGAGCCCTTCATTTGAGTTCCAATTGAATCCTCAAACATTATTTTCCATATCTATTTCATCTCTTGCATACTTGAAATATTTAATTACTTTGTACCAATCTTTTACAATCTTTACATTTACACATTCAAACTAGCTTCACATGGCTCGAAAGAAAACATATATTCAAGTCATAAAATTTCTAGGGACATAGTGCTGGTATTAGTCTAAAAAATGGCTCCTACAATGGTTCCTAAAAGTGAAGAGCCGAATCCTGTCGAGTTTTTGGAGGAAGATGGTAATGATGGACCAACCTCTGCACCCTGGACGGAATTGTACATGTCCAAAAAGATTTCAGTGGTCCCAATGATGGAGTCGAGTCTAAAGAAGTTTGAAAATACAACGGTTTTATTACATCCTGATTGAGGAACCCCATTGAATCGCTGCTTTATCCAATTGAAGGCTGCACCAGAACCTGCAAGTGCCTCCTCAATATGTTCTCCATACCGATCCTGCTGGTACTGAATACTGACCCCGGCATCACACCACTTTTCGTACAATCTGTCACCATCGCTAGCTGGAATCACTTCGTCAGTTTGTGAGTTGTAGAAGAAAAGTGGCACCTTTGGGGTAGTGTTAAAGTTCATTAAATCATTCTCTTGAAGAACCTTTTTGAAAACAGGATCATCCACGATTTTTGCCCCCAAAGGCGAAAACTCATCCCATGTGGAAAAGGCATTGTTCATAATATTAGATACCAAGCACTTGTTATTCGCATCGAAAAGTCTGGACTGAACCTCTGGGTATACAGTTTTTTTCATATAGTCCATCAATTCTGGATATTCATTAGAAAGACCGTTAACGGCATCAACAATCAATCCAGCGAAAACCCCTCCCACTGTGCTATTTGCAATGTTCTTTGGTGAAATAAGCATACCACCAGCTGCTGCTGCAATGATGTTCAATTCTGGAGCATATTCAGGGGCCATAACTGCAGACCAAATCGATGGCTGTGTACCTCCAGAGTAACCCCAGAGGACAATTTCGGCATCTGGCTTGACACCTGTAATGTCACCAGATGCTAACACTGCTTTCAAGGAATTCATGGTAGCATGGGCTGCTTGGTATCCCGCACCAAATGCACCTTTGGGGCCCAAAAAGTCAGGAATCACAACAATCCATCCCTCATATAAGCCTGCTTGAGAGAGAAGCTGTTCGATATTACTGGTGATCCACGTACCAGGGTCGGACCCTAATTGAGTCGCATACGAAGGTGCACAGTCAGTAGCAGAAGAATCAACAGCAACTTGATATGATAGGATCTTAGTAGGGTCTGCATTATGTGGAATAAGAACCGTGGTCACAATAGCATTGGGGTTACCATGAGAGTCTTCAGATCTCACCAAAAATTGGTATGCTGCTGCTATCTTTTCTTCTATGATCAAAATACCGTATGGATGATCCACCTTTCTATAGTTGATCACTTCTCCAAGCTTAAGCTTTTCGAATCCGCTTTTGGGTGTATAGAACGGGTCTTGTGATGGAATTGTGATGTTCTTTGCCGCCAAAACCCCTGCAGGTGCTGCAAGACATATTTGTACAAATGCTAGTGAGAGCACTAGTGTTACTGGGTTCCACCTCATATTGACCTCTTGATTCTTGGAGAAAGTTATGGGACCATAGTAGAAATTGTCTGAGCTTTATATGTTTCACAGTAATGGTGGAAACCTGAAGTGTTGTGGTGACCATGGGGACCTCCATGGCCCCTGGCTACCTAGCTTATAACCATTCACTTCCTGATTGAGTAAAGATATTTATTAAGGTCTGTAATGGTCAGATGTTGTCAATTGTACGAAATTCTAATGCAGGTTCTGGTAGCGCAATGTCCCAAAATGGGGAACAATGCCAGTGAAGCTAATGGTATGGAGAACAGTCTAGAAGCTTATTCTGGGATTTGGCATGCTACGACGCCAAAAAACGGTTTCATGAACACTCTTTCGAGATCTACGAGCATAAGAGATCTAGTGGCCTGTAAAAATGAGTGACCTTTGGAAATACCCCTTTCTATAACTATTAGAGTCTGATGTCTCCATAGAAGAGCAATATCAAAAAGGCACCAAGGCACCAAGACACCAAATGGCACCAAGTTCGATCGTGTACAGGAATTGTGGGGTAGGACCTTCTTTTGCAGCTGCAATCACATGCGACATTTGCAGCCAGGTAGAAACAATAGCACCATAATTCAGTATGTGTTGACTGAATAACGATTGCTTGAACTTTTTGATGCTTGAGTTGGTCCTCATGAAACAATTCAATTCCCATGGAAACAACTTAAATTGACATCTTCGCGTTCTTTATCATTGCGAAAAAACCTTGAGATGAAGAGGTTCATGTTGATGATGAGCCCCATCAATAGCTTGGATTCATGTGCAACAGTTAATTTCTTGTAATGAAGCTGTACAGATGCTACAAACCCTTCCCTGGAGCTTTACGAATACTCTAATTTGGTGAAGTTATTTTTTTCCGGCACTTCGGAGTTCAGCATTTAGAACCGGATTCGTATCAGAAAAGGCAATATTGCTGTGTTTTCAAGAAGTATTAACTGAGTAACGATCTTTGGCGCAATTCAAACATTGGCATACTTGGTGTTCCAAGTAGGGAAAATTTGGGAAGTTGGTGCATGACAGGAGGGTGTCATATCCATTTATCCAGTCAGAATGAGAAATTTCCCCTCCTGACTCAGGGGAAAACAAGTGTTGTTTTCAAAAATACTGGACTTTTGAGTTCTGTAATATCCTTAATTGGCAGTACATTCGCTTGATGGCAAAAAAAATTCATAACTTCTTGCCATCAAACCCCTGAAATGACATAATTAACTCTAATGTTGATTGAATGACATCGTGATGTACCTGGTAAATTGAGCCTCAATTTGCTACATCAGCTACCAGTACCCCTTTGTTATTCAATGTACATAGATCTATGCAATTCGTCGTTTTCTGCTCAAGTAAAACTAATTCCTCTATTGATTGGATGTTTTCAATTATGCTTTAACGAAGCAAGGCAATGAATCACATAATGAATATATAAGTTCTCTTAGACAGCCAACCAGGGGGAGTCTTTAGTTAAATCGGCTTTCTGTCATGTTACCCTTCTAAGATGGCAAATTTGTCCAATTGCTTGTGATAATCTACATGGCTCATTTTTTCGATATATCATAACTTACTACTCTATTATTACAATTGTTTAATTGTTCATTGAGTGTTTTTCCGGTGTACTACCGCTATTTTACCGTTATTGGATTTCTACAAATGATGCATCTTACCTAGGTAAGTTTGGTTTGGAAACCATAGTGCAATTGTGTGAATTGTTGATGAAACAAAAATCCTATCAAAACTTTTAACAATTCTAATTGTTGATAATTTGGGCATACACAGACTGCTACGCTGGTCAATTGATGCTGATATATATTAAAGCAATTGCATTGATTAATACTTTATCATAATACAAATGATAGCACTAAGAAGGTTACAATCACAAACATATAAAAGTAACTTTTGCCCCAGAGTATAACACTTAGCAATTTTACCAGATGAGGGTTGAGTTAATCATGTGCATATGAAATCACTTCTTAAAGTTATAGCGAAGGATCTGGCTAAATCATGAGTTTCAGTTGGCTTGTTGTTACTTGCTGGTAGAAATCTCTCAAGGCAAATATTAAACTACATGATACAAATTTGATAATGAGTTTTACTCAACGATAAATATATCTAGGATGAATGTGCTGGTATAAGTCTAAAGTATGGCATCAATGATGGATCCCAAAAGCGAAGAGCCTGTGCTAGAAGATTGGGAACCAGATGATGTGGAGGTGGCTGCGTTTCTTGCTATGGAATTGAGGGTGGAGCTTGCACTTTCTGAACCTCTTGGACTAGCAATAGATGCAGAGTGTGTTGCTGCAGGCTTCAGGCTGGCAGAAGAACTATGACTAGATGCAGATTGGGGTAAACCGAAAAACGATCCTATTCCAGTTGAATTTTTGGAGGCAAAAGGTGAAGAAGGACCGATTTCAGCACCATGGACAGAATTGTACAAATCCATCAACAAGGTGGTATATCCTGAAACTGAATCCAAGCTGAACAAGTTAGTAAGAGAAACAGTCTTCTTACATCCTGTTTGAGGAACTCCATTGAATCTTCTCCTGACCCAAGTGAATGCGGCACCAGAGCCGGCAATTGCTTGTGTTATATGCTCACCAACACGATCTTGTCGATACTCAATACTAACCCCGGCATCACACCACTTTTCATATATTCTGTCACCATCAGTAGCAGGAATCACCTCGTCATCTTGTGAGTTATAGAAGAATAATGGGACTTTGGGGGTAGCGTTCAACTGCATTAAATCATTCTCATTAAGAATTTTTTGGAAAACAGGATCGTCCAAGAGTCCAGCCCCCAAAGGAGAAAGATCATCCCAGGTAGAGAAGAGATTATTGGCAATGTTGGGAGCCAAACATTTCTTGTCTGCGTCAAAGAGTCTGGGCTGTACCTCCGGATAAACGGTTTTCTTGATATAGTCCATCAAGTCTGGATATTCATTGGAAAGTCCGTTGATGGCATCAATAACCAAGCCAGCAAATAAACCGTTCATGGTATAATTGGCAATATTGGATGGAGTGACAACCATACCACCGACTGCGGCACCAATAATGTTCAATTCTGGAGCATAGTCAGGAGCCAAGGCTGCAGTCCAAATCGATGGCTGTGTACCTCCAGAGTAACCCCAGAGGACAATTTCAGCATCTGGCTTGACACCTGTAATGTCGCCAGATGCTAACACTGCTTTCAAGGAATTCATGGTTGCATGGGCTGCCTGATAGCCAGCACAAAATGCACCTTTGGATCCCAAAAAGTCAGGAATCACAACAATCCATCCCTCGTATAAGCCTGCTTGAGAGAGGAGTTGCTCAATGTTTGTAGTGGCCCACGATGATGGATCAGAACCTAACTGTATGGCGTATGATGGTGCACAGTCTTTGCTAGAAGAGTCAACGGCTGCTTGATAAGACAAGATCTTAGTAGGGTCTGCATTATGTGGAATAAGAACGGTGGTTACAATAGCATTGGGGTTACCATGAGAGTCTTCAGATCTCACCAAAAATTGGTATGCTGCTGCTATCTTTTCTTCGATAAACAAAATACCATATGGATGATCCACCTTTCTATAGTTGATCACTTCTCCAAGCTTAAGCTTTTCGAATCCGCTTTTGGGTGTATAGAAAGGGTCCAGTGATGGAACAGTGATGTTCTTCACTGATAACATACTTGCAGGAGCTGCAAGACATATTTGAACTAACGTTAGCGAAAGAAAGAATGTGAGTGGGTTCCACCTCATTATTATTGTGTAAGAATTGCTCGATAGTCTTCAAAACCAACAAGGAACTTTGCCCGTACTAAATACTACAACCGGTGTAAAGTAGTCGATGGCTTGGAATGACCAAGATGTCCTCGAAAATTCAGAAGAATAACGGTAAACTAATTAATTTCCTCAACAAGTAATGATATTGCCATCAAAATTACTGAACTAGGACAACCAAGTTTAGTTTAGTAACCCAGCATACTTTCATGCAGGTCGAGGTGACGCAAAAACCGGATATGGTTTTATGCTACCGAAGGCGCATGGTAGATGCAAGGATCCCTGCTGTCAAGAAACACGGGCTTGAAACCCTGCATGGCCACCAGACGATCTATGCATTAAGTCCTATTCGGGCGTCTGATCGGAGATAAACGCAGCGAAACCCCTGTGGCCCCCTGTCACCTCACATATGCTGAAGTCCCCTAATACACTTGATATTTGGAAACTATTGTAACCCACTGCAAGCAGAGGAACACCACATCCTAACAATAATCCCAATTTCTCTATTCTTGCATTTGCCATGCGACTTACTAGCTATGAAATCCCGCTTACGTAAAGTGAATGTGGGGTAAATTACTTCTTTTCGCAGCTTTCTTCACATGTGAGGCATGTATCTTATTGTTCACAAGAAAAATGCAAACTATGTGTCTGAATAGGTCGAAAGCCGTCAGCATCCGCCACCGAAAATCATGTATTGAGGCTAATGGAAATGCACCGTCAACATGATTTGCCAAACCCGGGCAGTGCCGGTGAATGCCTTCGATTTGCATCATTTCAAGAATTATTGTGGAGGATGTGTAATTATAATTACAAACATGATTGCAATTGATGTTCAATATACCAAGAACTGAACTACGAGATATTTTTAAGGTTGAACAAATGGGCCAATTCCCAGGATCGGGGCCTTCGGACCGTCCTGTTTCCCAATTTCGGAAGTTCACTGGATTAAAAGATTGAGGTTATGGGTGAACTGGTACAGGTGTTCAAAACATCACTCAAAGAAATAAGCTGTGACTGGATAGTCTATTAACGAGATCAAACCCACGGAAAGTATTATTCTGTGCAGGGGGTATTTTAGCCGAATTGAAACCTCGCTTTCATCTAGTCCAAAAAAGGAAGATTCTGTGGAGTGGGCGGTTGGCAGCCGCATCGCATTTCCTGTTTCAGAATTATACATGAGGTTACTTCCCCTCTTGTCACATTCCCTTTTAGATGGGAGACATATTGAATAGTATTAATCATATCCGGAATGCTGTTATTTTTGGGTTCCTGAAATATCCGTAATTGGAAATACAATTGCTTTGGCATAAACGAAATTCAGACCTTTGTCCTATCAAATTATATCTTTTCCTGCACCTGCACAATTGGCAAATTTCATCTACTAAAGACCTTCACCATTTGTTACGGGTAACTTCACCCGAAAACTAGCGTATCTGGTGTTTAATAATCGATCCGAGAAATTAGTAATACAAGTCATTATTCAACCACAATGGTCTAAGTTTAGCATCTATCTGTTGTATATTGTCGATTATGTTACACTATTCAATTCCTATGCAACCCCGGGTCACAAATTAGTTGGACCTTCTTTGCTTCTTATGCTTCTTTTCCAAAGACTTACCACTGGCTCCAATGGTGATGTTAACCTTTGGAGGAATATCAAATCCGAAAGACTTGGCTACCTTGACCAAGTCTAATTTATCGATTTGATACACGGTCTTTAAATGATGTGAGGAATATGCTTGTAAGTATGCCCGGTATCCGTCTTTAGCAGATTGGTGTAACCAATAGTTACTCTTGATCAATTTGGTTAATTGTGATTGAATGTTGGCGATCTTGTTTGAAGGGAATTCGAATTCGTTCAAAGGCACGTTGGCGGCCTTCAAGTACCTCAAGAATCCTAATTCGGATGGAGTCAAGAACATCAAAGATTTACCTTTACCTTGAGTACCTCTAGCAGTTCTACCAACTCTGTGGATATAGTCTCTTGGATCATCTGGAGGGTCGAATTGGACAATCCAATCAACTGCTGGAATATCCAATCCTCTGGCAGCAACATCGGTACAGATCAAAATACCTTGCTTGGCATTACAGAACTCAAAAAAGGTATTTGTTCTCTTTTGTTGTTTTTGCTTACCATGTAAGTCCAATACTGGCAAGTCGATATAATTCAAAAGTTCACCAAAGTACTTGACACAGTTACAGGAAGAAAGGAAAACAATAATCTTCTTTTTCACGTTTCTTTTCAAGAAAGAGAACAACAACAAGAAACGCTTGTCTGATTCGCAAACAACGTAACCTTGTTCCAATCCATCGGCGGTAGAAACCTCGGTTTCAGGCACCACATTGATATATAATGGACCTGGTCTCAAGGAAATTCTGGCCAAGTCCTCAACTTTTGTGGTTTGGGTAGCAGAAAACAACATGGATTGTCTGTCTTCATTTGGTAAAATCTTGATGATTTGCTTCATTTCTTCTTCGAAACCAATTTCCAAGATTCTATCGGCTTCGTCGATTACCAAAGCCTTCAAGTTTTTGAAAACGAACCCTTGGGTGTTTTGTAAATGATCCAACAATCTACCTGGAGTTGCGATCAACAAGTTGACACCTTTAGCCAACTTCTCTGCTTCTTGTCTTCTGTTGGCACCGCCGATAACAATACCAAAGGTTTGGGTGTGGTGAGCCATCAATTCTCTTGCAACACCAAAAATCTGTAAGGCCAATTCTCTTGTAGGGGAAACAACAATAACACCAGTACCGTTTCTTGGCTTAAATCTGAGTGAGTACAACATCTCGATGGCAGGAATGAGGAAAGCTAAAGTCTTACCGGAACCGGTCTTGGCAGCTCCCAACACATCTCTTCCGGCCAACAATGGTGGAATAGTCTTGGCTTGGACTTTGGTCATCTTGGTGAACCCCATTTCCATGATAGCCTTCATGGTTGGCTCTGATAAACCTGCCTTATCAAAGTCGTAATTGTCGGCACCATCGTCAGAAGTCTCTGGAGCAGAGATTTTGGGCTTGGTAAGCTCTTTGGTTTTTTGCTCTTGCTTCTCTAACTTTGCTTGCTTTCTTTGTTCCTTCTTGGTTTCTGGATCTTGAATATCTCCACCCAACAAATCTGCCACTTCGTCGAATTCATTGTCTAATTCTTCCACTAATTTTTCGTTGTCCAGCTCGGAGTCTGATTGGTGGACTTCTTCGTGAGCTCTCTTGCGTGACTTTACTTCCTTGGGTGCTTTGGCACCCTTGTGTGATTTAGCCATGATGGTTGATGAATAGAAATTCTTCATCTCATCTCATCAATTTTTTAGATGGTGTCACGTGACCAACCAAATAGGTTTCTTGATTTTTGAATGCTTAGATTGAGTACTCCAGGTCCCCATCATGACTATTATGATGGGTTGAGTACTTTTCATTTCCTTTGTTCTGAGCTGGTTTGCTGGTGGTGAATAATTTGGAGCTTTGGTAGTATTTTTTATGTTCCATTCTCAATTTTGGTTATTTTTCACAACAGTTTTAAAAAGGGTGAAACCAATACCAACAAACACTAGATAATGAGAAATGTGTGCTCTTTAAAATAATGTGCTTTGCAAGTGGTGGGCATGGTGATTAGATCTAGTTTCATGATGGTTATAGTATCTATAGGTTTCAGAACACTGAACAATGCGAAATTAACAAATTTATTTCCTTCCAATAACCACCTTGAATTATTTAAACTAATAACAATTCATGGATGATTTCATTTTGCCATGTTACTTGTATGGAACTATTTTTTCGGTGAAATTTGGTGTTTGGATATTCTTTTCACTATAGTCAATTTTATGTCCTGCGCACAATTAGTCATACTGATCAGTAATGTGAACTTTCACTATAAAGTTGCATACATTTTTATCAGGGGTCACTTATAATTGATAGCGGACACTTTTATTATACAATTGTTCATTTCGAACTTCCATTTTCGTTAACCGCATTATTTGCTATTAATTTAATAAAGCCTACTGAATTACAGCTTGAAACTACTTCAATCGCTTAAAGATCAGAGCCATCCAATAGTCGAAACAACATAATTCGAATTCAGGTGGTGTCCATTTACAAAGCTACTGAACCCACTTCATTTCCCTTAAAATTTGACTTAGCAACGATATCCGTTTAATATTCCATAACTTCACAAAATGGCATACACGGTGACTTCAACAAAATCATTCATGCAAGCCATGGAGCCCATGGTTGAGTTTCTAAGTTCAATGAACTTCCCAAATGATAAGATACCTCAAATTGATACAGAGAAAGCCAAAATTACCCCCATTGATAAGATTTTCAGCGCTATCGGGAATATCTCTACAGAGGTATTAGACTCGGTATCAACCTCGGACCTGAAAAGTCAAGCACTCAAAGATATCGAAGCGGACTGCCAAAGGATCAGTAAATCCCGGGGTCAAGAGTTAAATGATATCTTCAATGTGGTGAAGCAAATCCTTATTGATTCTCCTTCTGATGAGGTTGTTCAATCAGCCCTTTTCGATATTTTAGGATTCGAAGAGTTCGATTTAATCTCAAAGGTTTTACAGAATAAAAGTGATATCTTAAAGGATGAGCCCGAATCTCAGGATGACGATACTACCCCCAAATTCTTAACTCCAGCTGAGCGAGCTGAATTGTTGATTGAAAACCATCAAAGAACAAAAAATCAAAAGCTTGCTCCTAAAACTGCCATTCAACAGTATCCAAATGTCTATAAAAATCCTGATGTTGGAAGTGTCATGGCGTTTACTGGTAAAAAGTTCGCTTTGCCTGTTGGAACTGAACGGTCCTCCTACGCTACTCATGAAGAATTAATCATCCCATATCCTGAACAGAAAAGTAACAAATGGATAGCTGATAAAGATCTTGTCAAAATTGCAAATCTTGACTTCTTATGTCAAGGAACCTTTAAAAATTATTCTAACTTGAACCGGACTCAAAGTTTAGTTTTTCCAGTAGCCTATAACACTAATGAAAATATGTTGGTATGTGCCCCAACTGGTGCTGGTAAAACAGATATTGCATTGTTGACAATTTTGCATACCATAAATCAATTTGTAACGGAGTCCATTGGTGAGGATGGTGACATTACTGTGGATATTGACTACGATGAATTTAAGATTGTTTACGTCGCTCCATTGAAAGCTTTAGCTGCTGAAGTTGTGGAAAAATACAGCAAGAAATTAAAGTGGTTGGGTATAAATGTACGTGAATTGACAGGTGATATGCAAATGACAAAACAAGAAATCATGAACACTCAGGTTATTGTTACCACTCCAGAAAAATGGGATGTGGTAACTAGAAAACTGGGAGGTGATAATGAATTAGTGACCAAAGTGAAGCTCTTGATCATTGATGAGGTTCATTTGCTTCATGAAGACAGAGGTTCAGTAATTGAAACATTGGTAGCACGTACCTTGAGACAAGTCGAAAGTTCCCAACTGATGATCAGAGTGGTTGGTTTATCTGCCACTTTACCAAATTATATGGACGTCGCAGATTTTCTTGGAGTGAACAGATCAATAGGTATGTTCTATTTTGACCAATCATTCAGACCAGTTCCCTTGCAACAACAATTATTAGGGGTTAAAGGAAAGGCCGGGTCTAAACAAGCTAGAGAAGGGATTGATAAAATCTCGTATGACAAATTGGTTGAATATGTGAATCAAGGTCTTCAAGTCATGGTCTTTGTTCATTCTCGTAAAGATACTATAAAAACAGCTAGAACCTATATTTCCATGGCTCAAAGTCACAGTGAAACTGGAGTTTTTGATGCTTCTGAAACATGTGATTCATACGACAAGTATAAAAAGGAAATGGCATCAAAAAACAGAAACAAGGATATGAAAGAATTATTTCAATTTGGTTTTGGTGTACATCATGCTGGTATGTTGAGAACAGACAGAAATTTAACAGAGAAAATGTTCGAGTCTGGTGCAATTAAGGTTCTTTGCTGTACTGCAACCCTTGCTTGGGGTGTTAATTTACCAGCAGCAGTTGTTATTGTCAAGGGTACCCAAGTTTATGATGCAAAACAGGGTGGTTTTGTAGATTTGGGAATCTCAGATGTTATTCAAATTTTTGGTCGTGCTGGTAGACCTCAATATGAAAAATATGGTATTGGTATTTTGCTTACCTCAAGTGATAGATTGGATCATTATATATCATTGATTACCCAACAGCATCCTATAGAGTCGAAGCTTCAAGCAAAGCTTTTCGACAACTTAAATGCCGAAATATCTCTCGGTACAGTCACCAACATTGATGAAGGTGTACAATGGTTAGGTTATACTTACATGATTGTGAGAATGAGACAGAATCCATTCGCTTACGGAATTGATTGGAAAGAATTACAAGAAGATCCATTATTGAATAATAGAAGGAGAGAGATGATCATCAATGCGGCAAGAAGACTTCATCAGTTACAAATGATTATTTTTGAAGAGCAATCAGGTGCATTCATTCCAAAAGATTTGGGTAGAATTGCTTCAGACTTCTATTTGCTCAATAATTCGGTAGAAATTTTCAACCAGATGATGAATCCTAGAGCTACTGAGGCTGATGTTTTGTCTATGATCAGTATGAGTAGTGAATTTGACTCGATTAAATTTAGAGAAGAAGAGTCAGAAGAATTAAAATCATTGCTCGATACAGACTCCCCATGTCAAATAGCAGGTGAAGTGGAAAGTCCACAAGGTAAAACCAACATCTTATTGCAAGCGTATGTTTCACAAGCAATGATTAAAGATTCTGCATTGGTATCCGATTCCAATTATGTTGCTCAAAATTCTGCTAGAATTTGTAGAGCGTTGTTCTTAATTGCCATCAACAGAAGATGGGGAGTATTAATGAAAATTATGTCGAGCATTTGCAAATCTATTGATAAAAGAATCTGGGCCTGGGAACACCCATTATGCCAATTTGACTTACCAGACCAAATTTTAAGGAACATTCGCTCGAAGAACCCACCTATGGATATACTTAGAGATATGGAAGCAGGCGAATTGGGAGATTTGGTTCATAATTCCAAACAAGGTTCAATTCTTTACAAACTTATAGCGAGATTCCCTATTCTCGAAATCGACTCGGAAATCTTCCCCATAACTACCAACGTTATGAGAGTAAAGGTTTGGTTAGATCCAGATTTTGTTTGGGATGAAAGATATCATGGCAATGCTCAATTTTTTTGGTTAACAGTAGAAGAATCTGATAAGTCAGAGATTCTTCACGTAGAAAAGATTATCTTGAACAGAAGACAAATGAATAGTGCAATCGAATTAGATTTTATGATTCCTTTGACAGATCCATTACCTCCTCAGATTGTGATCAAGGTGATTTCAGACAGCTGGATTGGTTCAGAATCGACTCACACAATTTCATTTCAACATTTGATCAGACCATCTAATGAAACAATTAGAACTAATCTTTTACGGCTTCAACCATTACCAATCAATGCTTTGCATAATCGTGAAATAGAGGCAATCTATGACAAGAGATTCAAGTACTTCAATCCTATGCAAACGATGACATTCCATTCATTATACAACACGAATTCGAGTATATTTGTTGGTTCCCCAACTGGTTCTGGGAAAACTGTTGTAGCAGAATTGGCTATCTGGCATGCATTTAACGAATTCCCTGGATCTAAGATCGTTTATATTGCTCCAATGAAAGCATTGGTTAGAGAAAGAGTTGATGACTGGACTGAAAGAATTTGCAAAAATACTAATTTGAAGTTGGTTGAGTTGACTGGTGATTCTTTGCCTGAGGCAAGGCAAGTTAGAGAGGCCGACATAATTATTACTACTCCTGAAAAGTTCGATGGTATCTCTCGTAATTGGCAAACAAGAAAGTTCGTTCAACAAGTGTCTTTGGTTATTATGGATGAAATCCACTTGTTGGCAAGTGACCGTGGTCCCATTTTGGAAATGATTGTCAGTCGTATGAACTATATTTCTTCTCAAACCAAGAAACCTATCCGTTTATTGGGTATGTCTACTGCTGTTTCAAACGCAATGGACATGGCTGGATGGTTGGGTGTGAAAGAAGGCTTGTTCAATTTCTCACTGTCAGTTCGTCCAGTTCCACTTCAAATGTACATCGATGGTTTTCCCGATAATTTAGCATTCTGTGCTCTCATGAAAACGATGAACAAACCTGCTTTCATGGCAATCAAGCAACACTCACCTAACAAGCCAGTGTTGATTTTCGTTGCCTCTCGTCGTCAAACCAGACTCACGGCCTTAGATTTGATTCACTTATGTGGAATGGAGTCTAATCCAAGAAGGTTCCTTAATATGAGTGAAACTGAATTAGAAGAAATTTTGAAAGACGTGCAGGATGATACACTTAAATTATCTTTACAGTTTGGTATGGGTCTCCACCACGCTGGTTTGGTTGAGTCTGATCGTCAAATCTCTCATAAATTATTTGAATCGGGTAAAATTCAAATTTTGATTGCCACCTCTACCTTAGCTTGGGGAGTTAATTTACCTGCTCATTTGGTTATTATCAAAGGAACTCAATTCTTTGACGCTAAGATTGAAGGCTATAGGGATATGGATTTGACTGATATCTTGCAAATGATGGGTAGAGCTGGTCGTCCAGCTTTCGATACATCAGGGACTGCAATTATCTACACCAAAGAATCTAAAAAGATGTTTTACAAGCATTTTATTAACATTGGTTTCCCAGTAGAATCCTCTTTGCACAAGGTATTAGATAACCATATTGGTGCAGAAATATCGGCTGGAACAATCACAACTAGACAGGAAGCTATGGATTTTTTGACGTGGACATTCTTGTATAGGAGAGCTCATAATAATCCAACGTATTACGGTATCGAGGACGTTTCTACTACTGGAGTTTCAAAGTTCTTGGGTGATTTAATCGACCAAACCATTGAGAATTTGACCGAATCCAAATGTGTCATGAATGGTGCTAAAGATGAACTCATTGCAACTCCTTTCTTACATATTTCATCATATTACTATCTTTCCCACAAGACGATCAGAAATTTGGTTCACAATATAAGAAAAGATAGTTCTATCAGAGATTGTTTGGTTCTTTTGAGTCAAGCAACTGAGTATGACGAACTTGCTACACGTCATGGTGAAGAGCTCATTAATATGGAAATGTCTCAAAGTATGAGATACCCAGCTGAAGATTTGAAATGTGAATTCATTTGGGATCCTCATGTGAAGGCTTATCTTCTTCTTCAAGCATTCATGACCAGAGTGGAACTTCCAATCGCTGATTATTCGCAAGATACTATCTCTGTATTGGATCAAGTATTGCGTATTTTACAAGCATACATTGATGCTACCTCTGAACTTGGCTATTTGCGTACCGTTTTAAGATTCATTGAATTGATGCAGTCGATCAAGCAAAGATGCTGGTATGATGATGATCTGATTTCTACCTTACCTGGCCTCAATTTATTCCCAAAGCTGGATAAATCAAAGACCACATTGGCTGATTTGGGAAAATACAGCCGTAGTAAACTTTCCAAATTACTGGAATCTTTGGGTGTCTCTGGACATGCAATGGTAGGTGATAGTGAATACACTGATGAACAAGCAAAGAATGAATTTATTAAGATAGCTTCATGCTTGCCAACTGGAGAGGTTAGCATTAAGCAAGAAACTTCTGATACCTTAACTGTGGAGTTGACACATAATAATTTCCCACTTAATAAGGAATTCAAAATGTACTGTCCAAGATTCCCTAAAGCACAGAGGGAATCGTGGTTTGTTATTGTTTGCAATGAAAAAGAAGATGAGTTATTATTGATCAAAAGGGCATCACCCCGTATGGTTGGAAAAAAGGGTAAGGTTAGTGTCACCCTAGATATTCCAGAAGGTTTGAAAGGAAGGGAAATCATTGTTAAATGCATCAATGATGCAATCAATATAAACTACAGTCAGACTTTCGCTTTAAAGGCTTAAGAATAGTCCTGTTTGTTATGCTAGATACATGCTAATAATATACACTAATTTTCAAAGAAATCATCCTCTTCTGCAGCTGCCACTTCATCCACAGCAGCATCAATTTCCTTGGTGTCTTGGCGGTTTCTGTGGTAGTTGTCCAAGGAAATAGTTTTGCCTTGTAATGCTTCTTCTATTGAGAAAGGCAATTTATCCTCATCAATTAATTTTTCGATCTCTTTTCTGAACTGAATTCTTCTCTCTTCGGTTTCATGCATTCCCTTTTTGGCTTTTTGGTTGGATTCATCAGCTTCGCCTTCACTATTTGGATACAAAGAAATATACTTATCAGTCTTCGGAAATAAAATGACATATGCCAAATCAATTTCTCCATGCTTCACAACACGTCTCGCTTTTTTGATATCTTTCTTCACTTCGGTCTTTTCTGCATCTATAAGCTGCTTTCTAGCACCTTTCAATTTACGAATTGCTTTCTTTTTCTCGAAAAATCTAACCATGTGGTATTTCTTTGCAATTTCTTTCGCTTTAAGGTTAAGCTGTGTATTCTGTAATTCCACTTCCAAAGCCTTCAAAGCTCTTTCATTTTCGGTACGAATGTTACCTGGAAGGTCACTCTTATTCAATAAACGCTTAATATCTCTCATTTTCTTCTTTAACTTGGCAGCTCCTCCTCCGATAATTCCTGCAACTTCAATTGAGGATCCATTTGATCTTCTTGACTTTTGTGCTTTAGGCATATCTAACGATTTTAGTATTTGTATTGTTATCCAGCTTGATGTCTTTGCGCCAGAATTCTCCAAACCTTTAAAAGTTTACCTAAACTGTGCTTTCTATCCAACTCGATTGATGCTGTTAATTATATCTACATTAAATTTGATGAGATGGATGTCGCGCGACATATATGCGACATCCGTCCAGTATTACACCTATTTCCAAATCACTATCAGAACGGTGATTATCTTCAGAGTAACAGGCAAACATGGGAATTCTTGAAAAAATTGCTACGATTCAAGAGGAGCTTGCACGTACGCAAAAAAATAAGGCCACCGAATACCACATTGGGTTGTTGAAGGGTAAGTTAGCTCGGTACCGTCGAGAACTCTTGGAACCCCAACCAGGACAAGGAAGCAGTGGTGGAGGCCAAGGTTTCGAAGTGGCCAAGGCTGGAGATGCCCGTGTGTCTTTAATTGGTTTTCCATCTGTTGGAAAGTCTTCATTTTTGTCTAAAGTGACCAACACAAAATCTGAGGCTGCCAACTACGAATTTACTACATTGACATCAGTGGGTGGTATTCTTGAGTATAACGGTGCCGAAGTCCAAATTGTGGATTTGCCAGGTATCATTAAGGCGGCTGCACAAGGAAAGGGTAGAGGAAGACAAGTCATTGCTGTGTCTCGAACTTCTGATTTAATTATGATGGTTTTGGATGCCACCAAAGGAAGAGACCAAAGACAAATTCTAGAAAATGAATTGGAATCTATGGGTATCCGTTTGAACAAAAAACCTCCCAATATCTCATTTAAGATCAAAAAGACCGGTGGTGTCAAGATGAACTCCATAACTCCTCCTAAATACTTGACTGAAAAGTTGGTCACCATGCTTTTGAAAGACTATAAGATTCACAATGCTGACGTGCTCATCCGTGATGAGAACGTTACTGTCGATGATTTCATTGATGTGATCAATGAACAGCATATTTCATACATCAAGTGTTTGTATGTGTATAACAAGGTTGATGCGGTATCGTTAGAGGAATGCGACCGTTTGGCTAGAGAACCTAATACGGTTGTGATATCATGTGAATTGGACTTGGGTATCGAAGATTTGAAAGAGGAAATTTGGAGACAATTGGATTTGTTGAGATTGTACACTAAAAGAAGAGGAATCGCTCCGAACTTCGACGAACCAATGGTGGTCAGAAGTCAATCCACCATTCTTGAAGTTTGTGATTCCATTCATAGAGACATGAAAAATCAGTTTAAATATGCATTGGTATGGGGATCAAGTGCTAAGCACAGTCCTCAAAAGTGTGGATTGAACCATCAAGTCAACGACGAAGATGTCGTCCAAATTGTCACTAAGTAAATACGGCAAGCAAGTAATATATCAAATAAAAACCTGGTTACTGTGTTCAGGGTGTGTTGGTGTAGTCACTATTTTAAACGGTTTGCAGAAAAATCAACATCCCGGTTATTGCTGTGGAAAAACTAAAAAGACTAAAATCATCATTATTCTCCTATTTTCATAGATCATATTGATTTTTTTAACTATTGAGATCAGATACGGACTTATGTAATTAACTATATGAACTGAAATGCTGGACCCCTAGATTTTTAGAAATATTACAAAAAGAAAGAAATATTAGTATCTGTGAATTTGCATTCTAAACAACTACTTACCACACGGAATATTCAGTATATCTTTCAAATACCTGTTAGAAGCTCTAATCTACGAGTGTAATCCAGAAATGATTTAAATGTGCATATCTTGGTATCATAAATAAAATGCTTTGTGTTATCTAAAAATGTTCCTGCAGGAATGTTTTGACCCTCCCACAGAGATACCTTAAATACGTCCAAAAATTCCTTGTAATCTGATAAACCATCCAGTTTTTAATACTGAAAACCCAATCCCTTATTGCTTAAAAATTCCACTTCCCTTCCAAAAATATTGGTGATTTCTCCGCTCAATTTATACTACATGCTCCTTCTGTAGGCACTACATGTAAACAATAGGAAAGGTAAAATTGTAAAAATTATCCTTGATTAGAAAAGCTCACGTAGGGCACTTCTATATTACTATAAGACTTCTCCCTCTTTGATACCACCATTTCCAGTAGCCTCAAACATTAGTGTTGTTTATTCGCACTCCACCTCTTCCCATCGGTTACAGTTCCAGTTCCATTTCCATTTCCATATCCAATTCCACTGTTGATAGCCACGCGTATTCCAAATAAACACCAACCAATGGACAAGTACAGCGACCTTCCAGGCATAGACCTCAAGTCCCATGACGTGTTTGAAACGTCTGACATCGACAGTGAGCTAGAACCAGAAAGGGACCCCGAGGCCACCGAAGTGGAGGCATTGATGGTGGAACCTCACAGCGTAAGATCCAAGTACGACCATGATGTTATTGATGGCACCGACACGGTGGATTTCCTGGGAAGCATCGATAACAAGGGACTAGGAACTACTGGCTACTTTGTCTCCCGAGTAGCAGAAACCAGAGACCAGAAATTGGCCCGTTTGGCCAGGGAATTACAGGAGTTGGTGCTAGAGGATCAGGCCCAAGGTAAACAACCAGTTCCATCGGTGCCCCAGAACGCAGATGGCCCTATCGATATCCAAATATTGCTCCAAACACTTGCTACGTTGCAGGCGGGTCCCTCCACATCCAATCCATACCTGGACCAATTGCAAGAAGTGTTTGAAGGGGTTTCTGAGCGAGTGAATGAGCCATTGGTAGATCCAGCGCAGTTGGTGCTTGAAAACACGTCAGAATTGCTCGATCTCGAGGCCCGAATCCATGGCGTGGAGGAGAAACTCGGCGATATGGGCAGTCTTTCCGTACAAAACGTTGTCAACGACTTGACCAGAAAAATCAACATCATCAACAATCCCGAGTATCCCCTTCAAATGGTCAAGTCAGAGGTTTCCCGTCTACAAGAAGAAACAGAGAAATTGGCCTCCCAGAGGAAAGTTTTGGAAATCACCGATCTGTTGGAAAAGAACCATTCCGAACCCACAGACATCAAAATCGACGAACTCTATCAACGGCTTCCCGATTACGACCGCAGCAATAAGCTTGTACCCCAAATTGTCAACAGATTGCGCAGTTTAAATGGAGTCCATGCTGATATCGGCCATAGTATTGAAGTTGTGGGGAACTTGGATCAGGTCATTTCCAACATGGACCAAGAAATCAGAGAATGGGACGACACGCTAAACTCCATCAATTCCAGCCTCGAGAAGTACACAAAGAACTTCGAGAGTAACCAACTCGAAATGCAGGCCAAAATAGCGGAATTGAACGGACGGTTGGCCAAGTTGAATTCTACTTAGATCCCATCGGAGTTGATTGCCTTTGTTGTGGGGTGGGGAAGGAAACGATCACGTGCCAGACGATCACGTGCCAAATTTGATAATTCGAAAAGTGAAGTGACAATTATCAAGACAATTCAGGCTCAGGTAGCCCATATGCCAACGGTGCTACTATATAGAAAGTTTGGCCAATGTGATGATCCATCGTTTTGCTCAAAATCCCTACCGCCATACCCCGGAAACCCCCGGTTTCTTCGCACTCTGCTCATCGCTCGCTTCCTTTTTCCCTGATGTGCTCGCTCCCTCCTGCCTGAAAAATCTCGCTAGCCACTTCCCTTAGGCCCATCGACATATATATACCACCTGTTTCCCCAGAATTACAATTGTTTTCACTAACGATGTTGAGAGCTACTTCTAGAACCGCCATTCGTATGGCCACCAGAGCCATTGCAAGACCTTCCGTGACTGCCGCTAAGGTGTCTGCCACCAGAGCTACCGTTAGATTGGCCTCTCAGTTGGCCCAATCCAAGATCCCTCCATTGACCAACGAGCATGTCAAAGAGTTTTCTTTCAACAGTCAAAAGGACTGGGACTTGTTACGTGCAGCCATCACCAAGTTCACCGACTCCGACGTATTGAGCATTCCTTTGGTTATCAATGGTCAAAAGGTTTACAGAGACAACACCCTCCCACAAGTGAACCCAGCCAAACATGCCCAAAACTTGGCCAACGTTTCGCAAGCCACTGAAGAAGACATCAAGGCTGCAATTGAGTCTGCCAAGAGCGCCAAGGCTGCCTGGGCAGCCACCCCATGGAATGACAGAGCTGCCATTTTCTTGAAGGCCGCAGACTTGATCTCCACCAAATACAGATACGACATGTTGGCTGCTACCATGTTGGGACAAGGTAAGAATGTTTACCAAGCCGAGATCGACTGTGTTGCTGAATTGATCGATTTCTTCAAGTTCAACGTCAAGTACGCCGAAGAGATGTACCAAGCTCAACCAGCTGAAACCTCTCCAGGTGTGTGGAACCGTGCTGAGTACAGACCTTTGGAAGGTTTCGTTTACGCAGTTACTCCATTCAACTTCACCGCAATTGCTGCCAACTTGGTTGGTGCCCCAGCTTTGATGGGTAATACTGTTGTCTGGAAGCCTTCTGCCACTGCTGCTTTGTCCAACTACTTATTATTGACCATCTTGGAAGAAGCTGGCTTGCCAGCTGGTGTCATTAACTTCATTCCAGGTGAACCAAATCAAGTTACTGACTTGGTTTTGGCTGACAGAGAATTTTCTGCCTTGCACTTTACTGGTTCCACAGAGGTGTTCAAGAACTTGTACGTTAAAATTGGTAACAATGTTGCCTCTGACAAGTACAGAGACTTCCCAAGAATTGTTGGTGAGACCGGTGGTAAGAACTTCCACTTGATCCACCCATCTGCCTCTTTGGAACACTCCGTACTTTCATCATTGAGAGGTGCTTTCGAGTACCAAGGTCAAAAGTGTTCTGCATTATCCAGATTGTATGTTCCAGAATCCTTGTGGCCTGAATTCAAAGAGAAATTTACTGCATCCATTCAAAGTGTGGAAATTGGTAACACTTCTTCTACTGATTCCTTGCATTCATTCATGGGTCCAGTTATTCATGAACAATCCTTCAACAAATTAGCCACTGCTATTGACCAAGCTAAGAAAGACCCAGAATTGACTATTGTTACTGGTGGTGCATATGACAAGTCCGATGGTTTCTACGTCCAACCAACTTTGATCCAAACCTCCAACCCTAACCATGAATTCTTGAGTCGTGAATTCTTCGGTCCAATCTTGACTACTTACGTTTACCCAGATGCCGAGTACGAGTCAATCATTGAAAGTATCGACACTGTCAACAAATACGGTTTGACTGGTGCTGTTTTCGCTAGAGACCGTAAGGCCATCAGAACTGCTGAAGAGAAATTGAGATACTCTGCTGGTAACTTCTACATCAATGACAAATGTACTGGTGCCGTTGTTGGTCAACAATGGTTCGGAGGTGCTAGAGCATCTGGTACCAACGACAAGGCTGGAAGTGGAAACATCTTGTCCAGATTCGTGTCTATCAGAAACATTAAGGAGAACTTCTATGAGCTTTCTGACTACAAGTACCCTTCCAACTATAACTAAGGAATGTAGTATTGGATAAATATTCTTAATGAACGACTAACGTGTAATCGACTAATGTAACTATGATTTATGAGCTAAGTAGTTTTGTTGGGGTTTGCTTTAATTTGATCGTTAGGACATCGGGAGATTAGATATGGGACGTGGAAAATTTGCCATTAATAAATTAATTCACAATAGGCATATTGAAGAAGTAGTGTGTTAGAAGAATCGTGAGACTAAAAACTGTAGTTTAATTAGTATTCAAGGGTGTTGCTTTGGTGAAATTGAAACATAATAAGAAACAGAATGTTATAAAGTGAAAGATATGTCACTTGCGAAAATTTGACATAAACTGCCGAGGTTGTTCGTGAAATCCGCAAAAAATCGACTATTTCTAGACCGGTTCGGAGTGTTCGTCTGGTGATTGTCAATTCCGTCGGAATTTTCAGAGAATTGATCCACATCGTATTAATAGTTGAACGGCCATATACTGCATGCAACAATGCACTATGAAGTCTTTCGGGCGCTCGGCAGGATTCCCGATGCATGAACACTGTAGGGATTTATGCATATCGTATTTTCTCCTTCTCACATATTGGGGTTATGAAGTTAGTTCTTTGAAGGGTAGTAACCTTGAACTTGAGGCGAGTCAGAGCCTGGCGGAGGGCCATGTCCGTAGGAAAATTGCGGTCCAGAAGGTCCATATCCAGGTCCATAAGAACCAGGTGGAGAACCATATCCAGGGCCGTATGCATTGAATCCAGGAACTTGAGGGGGCCCAGGAGGAGGCGGTGGAGGAGGCACCTGGTTGATAATTCTTCCTACTCCATGACATGATGGACATAAGTCCTCGTCAAATAAAAATGCCGTCACTAAACCAGAACCTCTGCATCTTCCACATAAAATACCACCAATTCTGGGGTCTCCGGGCCTCACTCTTAAGGGTGCAGGTCCTCCAGGCATCATAGGTACAGGTGGCAGCATGAAGGAGCTTCCAAAGCCAAATAATGGCGCTGGGGGAACAGATTGGTAACTGTTTCGAGGTCCAAACATTTCCCAGCAATCCTTACAAGTTTTGCCATTCTTCAACTTGTACCCGGTGTTTCTGCATTTCAGACACAAGTACTTTCTGGGATACTTGAATGGAAGCTCTGAATTCGGATTATAGGCATTGGTTTTGAGATAGTGTTTGTCCCAGCAATCTCGACAGATTTCGCCGTTTTTGACCTTGTAACCGGAATTTTTGCATTTTTGACAGAAGTAGCCTCGAGGGAAACGGAATGGTAGCGTGGAATTGTTGGTGTATAGTTCACTTGTAGAGGAGGAGGCGGAATTGTGACTGGAAGAGGGTCTGGCGGGAGGTTGTGGAGGTCTTGTGGGGCGTGGGGGAGGGCCATCGGGAGGATTCAACGGGGCTCCAGGACGACTGTATGATGACAGCGAAGACGAGGAAGAGCTGACACTGAATCGATGAGTTTGCGATTGGCCTTGGGAATGTTGTTGGCTGATAGCTTCATCATAGGTGGGGGGAGGTTCATCAAGGGGTACTGAGTCCTGTTTTGACATTGAGAAGATGGGAGAAAACGGGCAGTAGTTTTCCGAGTATTATTAGACAAAAAAGACCGGAGATGGATGCCTAGAGTAGCTGAAAAGTGTAACAGATAGAAGAGTAGTAGTTGAAGGGTAGAGGTAATAGAGTTAATTTACTGATTTAAAAGACTCCCACGTGATAAGTGCATCAGATGATTGTCAAAAAGGGCCAAAAAGGCCAAAAAAGGCCAAAAAAGGCCAATTGACGTGGAGGACTTCGCCATTTCGGACAGTTGAACAGGCCCCTGATATCAAACACCACGGCCCTGGGTGTTCTGCATGGTTTAGGCAGACATGACCCCAATTCTTGCGCAACTCTGGCCTCTCCAACAATCTCAACTATTTCCAAATCGGTATGCTTACGTAAACAGCATGCCACAGATGGGCACCCACTACAAAGACATAGGCCGGAAATTAGCATAATTAAGCCAGATTTGCCAGATAATGCACTTCATTGGCACGATGGTGTGGTACAGCGTAACCGAAACAACGAGCCTTGATTTGCGAGGTCAGGGTGTGAAATTAGTGCAATTAGTGCTAGTGTGCCTGGTTGCATTTATTTAGTGTGCTATTAATAAACCCCACAATCGGTATTGGTGCCATTTATAGAATCAACGAATAACCACCAGAACAAATAGTTGCGGTTGTATGAAGTAATGTACGGATCTGGATGGAAGCGAAGTCCGTCGCTTCTGGCAAATAATGTGCACAAATTCGCCTGGTGGAAGGTGGAACCAGCCACAAAAACACCACCTGGCTATGGAGACCAAATACCATTGGAGAATGGGATGGTAATATTTTCTGAGGTTGATGAAAATTCCCTCCCCCATATGACGCAATTTGCACTGTTGATAAGGTGAGGTGCACCAACCTGTTGGACCTGGCGAAAATTAGTGCAGCACCATCGGTAGCACCAGAAAATACCACCGATGCAGCACGGTGGCTAAGTCTGTAACTCCATATCCCCCCACCAATAGAAAATACGGCACTTCATGTCGTAGAACGTATTGGCTTATCCATTCTCATGCAGAATTATCGTTCGATCCTATTGACTTCCACGCCGATTTTTTGCCAGCAATATTTTCCGATTATTATCTCCAATTAGGCGACATGCCGAAGGAAATACCTAAGTTGTTTGGGGGTACCAAGTGGCAAGGTTGGCTATAATCTGTGGGTCGCAATTCTATTACTGGAAATTGCGCACTATGGAGGAAACAAAAGTTGCGTCAGATCGGTTGTTCCTGACCAGCCAATTCTACTAAATAATAGTTAGTTCGCTGGGAAGCCTGCATGGACGGCATTCTGGGGGGACCCAGGGTTTGCCCCAGGTGGTGGGGAGGGAATACTGGTGAAATGATGCTGGAAAAGTCGTTGAAGATGGTCACGTGATGCGATTATTTATGGATTTCCGACGCGGTAGCTGGTAACAGTGTATTATACAACATGATTTGGCTTTCAGAGAGACAAAGTACGTATCATGCCTTCTCGAAGCATATTGCCTGCATTCTCCCCGCCAAAAGAAACAAAATGGGCTTTTTTCTGCCTCGATTGGGCCACATATGACCATTTTCGATGCAGGTCTTTGATGAGGAGGGATCAGTTCAAAAATATCAAAGAACTGGTTATTGGTGTCAAAATGCATGGAAGGGCCAATGTTTCAATCTTGATTTGTTGTTTCTCCAAATACCAAACTCAATATTGCGTTTATTATACTTCAAAAAGCCGATATTATGCAGCATGTGTTAGCTCTTGTGACCGTTATACTAACAATAGAATTTGGTGTTGGATTCACCGCTGGTGGATTGGCTTTCTTCATTTTGGGCATAATGACGTTTTTTGACTCAGGATTTTTGGCATTGGGAAATATCCTTTTCATTATCGGGCTCATTTTGATCATTGGGCCCCAAAGAACAGTGACTTTCTTTACTCGTCCAACAAAGATGAGAGGCACATTATGTTTCGTTCTGGGAATCGCTTTAATCTTGATGAAAAGATCATTCATTGGGTTTATCTTGGAAAGTGCAGGTATATTAGGATTGTTTGGGGATTTCTTTGGTACCATTGTGACCTTCTTGAGATCCATTCCATATGTGGGAGACTTATTGAACCACCCTGCCATTGCACCTGCTATTGATAGAGCCGCAGGTATCAACACATTACCAGTCTAAGCCACTGGCCAAGGTCGACAATTCTATGGAGAGCATTTGCGGTGTTCCAACCTGATTGGAAAGACTATTTCTGTACTATACAATATTAGAGTTGTAATGTTAATTTAAGGTTTGTATAAGTTTATCAAGTTATTGATAGTTAATTTATTGTTTATTGGAAGTTGGGTCAGCTTTTTAATGAAAAAGAAGAAGTTGTTTATATTAATGATACTAAACTTAAAAATAACATTCACTTTACAATCTTTTAGTTGTAAAGAATTATGTACTTTAATTAATACAATTTAAGCTCCTATTAAACTAAATAAAGCTCCTATAGATAATAAATTGTGGAAATAACGATGTTACGGTTGGCTGCTTTTATTACTATTGATATTGATCGTTACAATTTTGCTTCATTTGCAAGAATTGGGTGTTGGTTCATTAGAGTTTCCACCAACGTCAAGCTGTAGTCACAGATCTTGAAACAATAGAAGAGATCCAAATGTTCAAGCATTTCTGTCTCGATCGCATCGAACTGCTGATGGAAGATGAACATGTGGATTAAATTATCAACCTCAGAATACCTTCTGGTTGAAGCTAATTGTGCCAGATCACGTAAGGAACGGTTCAATCGAGGAAGCCAGAGTACAGAGCCGGGCAATTGCTTTTCTGACAGGTGTACTGCCACGAGGTTGGAGTTCATAATGTGGTTGTAGTGTGGTAAGACCGTAGGGTGAAATTTCTTACCAAACTCTAGAAGAATGGCATGTTCTCCATTTGCGATGGAATTGATAAAAGAATGCATTGAAAATGGAGACCTTGGCGACACGTAAGTTACATTATGACTTAACACCTCCTGAAGCCTGTTTATAAGCACAATTGGGTGGTACAATAGACCAACATTCAGCTCTTGGGACAGTGTTGGCCTTGCATTCATGTGCATTGAATGGACTGGCATATCCATTGAAAACGAGTTGTTAGAAGGTGCCAAGGAGAAATGGATGGCTGCCAACGGAATCAAGCTGGTTTCATGGTCCATTAGCAATTTCTGGAGTACGGTCTTCATCAAGAGTTGATGGTGGACAAACCTTACTGAACTCACGGTGTTGATGCCACACCATGGCTTAACCTGAAGATCGGGGTGGTGGTAAAGATCGGGATACGGTACTATTACCACGATTCGAAGTGATCGTAGATGCTGGAACCGGAGAAGCACACAGAGTGCTACCAAGTTACCCACCAACTCGGATTTGTGATGGATACAGATCACCACCATTAGCTCATTTTCTTTCGAGCCACGGTAAATTCCGAAGGACTTGACCACAATACCGAGTGCAATGGTATCCACGATTCAGCACCACAAGTAAACACCCACAATTGAGTCGAAGTGTCAATGCCTTATCAATTGACAACAGGAAATGTGGTAGAAAAGAACCCTGGTGTGGCGTTAGTCTATTCCGGGGAAAATAAGATAGATCTTACAATAATAAAAAGACACAACCAGATGGCCGGTCGAATGTGGTAACAAATGAACCTTAGTTGAAGGAGAAAGAAATATTGTGGTTAGTGAAAGAATCTATAACCACCTTTGATTATAATTGTAATTAGGTAAGAGGGAAAAATAAAAATATGCGCAAACCCGGAATCGAACCGGGGGCCCAACGATGGCAACGTTGGATTTTACCACTAAACCATTTGCGCAAAGAAAGGAAGCTCCGCGACGGGGAATTGAACCCCGGTCTACCGCGCGACAAGCGGTAATTCTAGCCACTAAACTATCACGGATGTTTCTTGTTTTGGATTGGGATGCCGGAACTATGTGCTGCAGCACTTTGTAAAAATATATATCCGTTCTCATCTCCCAATTCGGCAAAGTACGTGGAAAGTGAAGCATTGACGCATTAATGTGAAAATAGCGAATGAGGGAAGAGTTGACACTGATCGCCAATTACGACCCAATCAGGACGGGCCGATGGCGATGGCATCACGGACTTGTTGGGCCTAAATTGGAATGCGCAAATTTTACTGATGGAGAAAAGTTCGGGTGAACAGGTGGATTCTCAAGATGCATAGTGAGTGAACCAGGTAGAGAAGGGAACGAGGTAGTGGAAGGGTGGCGAAGACTTGTGGCATCTTTTGATAATAACACACCGGATATTATTCAAGCTCAATGATAAATGCGACCAACAACTCAATACCAATAATTACATGTTGCTGATGCAATGCGATGTTCTGGAGAGCTTGCATGGCTATGCATGCTGGTAAGTATATGGGAATCACAGCATAATAGTGCCATATAATATAAGGGGAACATAGGAGGGTTTGGCAACTTCTGCTGTAGTTACAACGTTCCATCGCTATAAAACTTCTCTTGGCCAGTGGGAGCGGAAAAACTGGACTACAGAAAAATGTTTTGCACTGACAAAGCTACTTCAGCCACTGACAGTGGATCAAAACCGAAGGCGAAGCATGTGATAAGAGCCTGATGTGATGTTGATCATGTACATGTTAGGCACTCCAAGAATTTTGTTGAGAGAGTGGTTGTAGATCTGTAAGCTTTTATGCCATGCATTAACAGTTGAAAATAAAACTTCAAACAATACTCGAATTTAGTGACGGGAGAACATCGAAACCCGTGGGTAGTGATAATTCGCCGTCACAAGACTGGATCACCTATTGATTCTATTAAAAGGTGTTGCAGCTGCAGTTATTATATTCTCCTAGCTTAAATGTATGGCACCGTGGAAATAGTAATTTCTGGAAATTTCGGTAAGTGTCAATGATATATATTTTAATTGTTTCGATTGTATAAACCTTCGCCTCCACTTTGGCTTATGTAGTGACTTGGTTTGCCCTGTAGTGAAATTGTCGTGACACATACCCGGAAGATTATTCGATCTCGGGTCTGTGGGGTACCTTGACGACTTTGGAGTCCAGTGCTACACCCAACACTGCCTCGATTTTCAATTGCTGCAGTAGGTGCCCTTCAAGGGTTATAGCCACTACTGAGCACCGCAGTGGCAGTTACGCGAGTAATGCAAACCCCAGAGAAGAAATACACTGCTTTCGGATGAAATCTATGGTATTTTTTACTCTGGCATATGCACCTTTGGATGATTTACAATCAGAAAAGTTCTTCAGTAAATGTGGTCGAGCCGTGTGGGAAAACCACGCTTAGGTGCAGGGTTATACCCGAAGCTTGCAGTATATATGCAGCCAATCTTGCATAGTGGCCGTTGACAGTAGGTAATTAAAAATACTCATGCAGGTGGTTGAATAAGTATTCTGTCACTGGTGTACAGTACTGTATACTGCTGCTCCTATACAGGAATTCCATCAAAACAGTCCTGTACATAACCAAAGGCATCGCAAAATCCTGTTAGTGAACAACACCCTGCCACTATAACCTGACGTATTCACTGATCTGCCGAACCATCCACCTGTTTCACTCAACAAATGTCCAAGGTCAACCGCCGCAAGGAAATCAAGAAGAAAGAGGAGCTCCAGGCGCAGTTCCAGCTCTCGATGGCTCGAAACTCGTCCACGGTATTGAGCTGGCTCAATCCCACCACCACCACTTCCAGAGACCACGAAACGGAAAACGAGTTCATGCAATTGCCCATTGTTCCACAGGGAGCCGGGTTATCCTCTTTGAAAGGAAAAACTGTCCGAGATTTCATCAATTCCGACACTTCCACCATCAATCAGGTCAAACAGGACATAACAGCCACAAGGGGCAATTCCAAAGCAATGGCAGCACTCATGAATAAAATACGGAATTCAGGAAGGGAAAAGGTCACCAAGCAGCATGCTATGGGTGCAAATGGAGTGTCCAAGCCCAGGTGGGCTCAGAGTTCCAGACCCAAACCCGGTTTCAGTGATTCCGCTCCCCATTCTGTAGGACCCTCCAAGAACTCGTTCTCCTCTGCCGGCATCAACAAAACACATCATGCATCAGAAGCATCCAAATCTGACTCCGAATCCGAAGACGAGGACACCAAATTACGCAACAGTCGAAGTGCCAAAAAAACCCACCAATTATTCTCCTCGGATGGAGGGAGCAAACCCAAGTCAAAATCCAAGTCCAGACCATTCTAGTGGGTTGCATCCGTCTTTGTTCAGTTTTGAGTCTACTGCGGTTTCTTGATCACCATTATGATATACCAAGAGCCCCTATACGGTGTGTTTCTTCCTACCACCAGAATGTCTCAATTGACAATTCAATGCACTGGAAACGGAGGGTTTTCCAATCCCGAAACATACGAGACCCCACCAGAAGGTACCGCAAGGTACCACAATAGCAGCCTGACAACCACAATAGCACCGCATGGGATACATGATGTGCGGGTGAGGTACAACAAAACCACGCCAACGGAACGACAAAAGCAAGACAAGGATCTACGACAAAGACCCCAGATGACATTAGTAGGTTTTTTTTTTTCCTAATGTGTATCCAATTCGCTACACATGCCTTTGCGGAGCATTTGTAGCGCCTGTAAATCACATCTACGACCGAGAATCTGATACACGACAAACGGGCCATTTTAATGGCGAAAGTTGGATGTTCCAACAATTTCCCAAAGTGTTTTAGTCCCAAAGAGAATGGAGATTTCACCCAAGAAGAGTCACTGCCCACGGAGTTGTTGGGCTTCGATTTCCATGCCTGAGAACTTTCTTATTTTCACATCATTGCACAGTTAAGCCACATCTACTCCGTAACATGTACCTTGTCCTCAGCGGTTTGCTTCTCCTGCAGGCCTCCGCTGCATGAGGCATCAAGCCAGAAGCCAACTTAAAAGTCTAAAACAAATAACTGAAACAGTATCGTCTGGCTGAAACGCACCACCTCGAATAAAGCAGCATCCATACCAGATAATCGACAACCAGCGGGTTCACGACGCAACTCAAGTAGTATTCCTACGGCGTTGTTAACAGACCCTGGGGCCATTCTTGTCAATTTTTCAATGGTACACGATCGACCTGTGAATGGCCAACAAGTCGCCGAACAAAAGCCCCGTTGAATTTTGAACTTCAAAGCCTTGCCGTCCATATACCAGAGTCAGCACCAGAGCCATTCACCTTCATCATAGAGAGTTTCTGGCGAAGCCCCGAGTTCTAACCCCGAAATTTCGCTGGGACCAATGGGTTTCTGTGCGGAATGTATGCTAGATTAGATTAGTGAAAACTAATCCTACAGAATCAGTACTATACTAAGAATGTAGTAAAGCTAGTAATACAATTTACGTAGGTTCATTAAAATTTTCAGCATTTCCGCGATGCCATGGCATAGGATTTGTAAATTCGATATTTTAGATGGAATGCCCGGCGATATTCAACCACAATAAACCCCAAACTCATGCCGTAGCAGCGGTGGTTTATGGACCACGAGCCCAGATGCTGAGTCTTCCATAGTCTGGCGATGTACAGGACCATAGCCATAACAATAAACGATCAATAGTCGCATTTTGTTCCTTATTAGTGGAGCATAGACGATTCAGCTTAGCCTTCTTCTTTTGGCATTTTCCTCGTCTACCGACTTGCCGGTGATTCCCACTTCCTGCTTGACAACGTTACTCATAAATTTGTTCTCGACCACTCCTACGGGAGCAAGAGCCTTGGACTGATGTACCTCGGACTTACCGTCGGATTTTTCGCCATTGCCGTCATCTAAGAGTGATGTCACAGACATTTTCTTGTTGGCGGATTTTTCCTCTTCGATCAATCCCCCTGCCTTTGCAAATGGTGAATTAGTGAGCGACCTTAGTTGTCCGATGGTGTGACCATTTGGGGGTGCAAATGATGGAAGTGTACTGGAAGGGCGGGGCATGGGAGATTTAAGCAGTGAAAACTTTGAGTTCTTTGAGTTACTGTTGGGAGGAGGTGTGAGACTACGAATGAGTCTGGCCCTACTTCCAAATGGAACTGGAGAAGATGATCTAGGTGATTGGAATTGTTGGGCTCCGTAGTAAGGATGTGCTTGAGTTGCTCCATCTCCTGTACTCCACCTGGTAACAATAGGCAGTACCAATTCATTTGGTGGAGGCACAGTGTCATGTGGACTTATGGAAAACGAACTCTTATTGTCTATAATTGTATGTTGAGATATCGATCCAAATGAAGAAGTTCTCTTGAAAGAAGAGATTGATGATAACGACGATTTTGTAGAAAAAATTGAATTATGGGATGATTGTGATCCAATTGAATCGTTTTGTTTGATCACGGCACCATTTGCTTTCAAAGGTCCGGAGCCAGAGCCAGAGCCCAGACCGAAATGCAATTCAATTAACGAAGGCCTCAATCTTTCATGAAGTGAGCTATTGATAGGTACCAACGAAGGTTTCTTGTGATTGTTGCTAGTAACCAGGGGAGAGCCTGGAATTGAGGTGTTGGTGGTAGCTGGACTAGGATTGTCAATACTTGGGATGCTTCTGGGAAGAGGGGCCGATGTAGAAGGTTCACGGGAAGGTTCTGGAGATTGGAGTTGAGTGGAGGAGGTAGTAGAAGACACGGTATGAATAGATGAAGGAGGAGGCAACTTAATGGTCAGCCTGGAGTCTGAACCAACTGAATCTCTATCTGAACGAGGAGATGTAGATTTTGGTGCGGTAGAGATACTAGAAGGACCACTAAGAGGAGTTCCATTCGGAGTGGCGTGGGCTGGTGGCGGTTGTGAATGTGGAATAGGGTGTGTGTGAGGATGATGAGATGGATGTTGGTGCTGTGGAGGATGGGATTGAGTTATTGGATGTGGAGCAGGTGCTAAAGGATCAAACAAAGAAGGATTACGAGGACGGGATGTCTCACCCGACTTGTTACTTTCCCATATCTTTCTAAACTGTAAATTAGGCGTGTAGTGTTGGGGTTGAATGGATGCTTGTGGAGTGACCGCACGCTGGGTGGGATCAAGGGGATGTATCAGAGGCTTGGACTCGCCAGGAGTGCCATATGGTAAAGAAGTACGTGGGTGTGCCTGTTGTTCGTTCTGTGGATGATTGATTGGGTGTGTGCCTGCAGGGTGAGGACCAGGATGTGGATGTTGGACTTGGTGGTCCACAGGAGATGGAGAGAATTGGTAAACAGGGTGGTATTGGTGATGAGGAGGTGGGGGAGGCGGTGGTGCCTGGCCAGCACCTGCTTGAGAGGGATGAGGAGGATAGTATGGAGCACCAGGGTGGCCGGGATGATGGCCGGGAGGCGGCACTATGTGATAATATGGAATGAACTGTTGTTGTTGGTAGTATACCTTGTCGTAAGAAGATGGGGAAGGCAGAGAGGTGGAAGCGGATATGAGATATTCACTGTGTGGATGGTTTGCAATGGTTGTAGTCTGTTCATTGGTATAGCAGTTTCTGGAACTGTTGGATGATGATCTTCTCTTGATGTAGATTAAGGAACTTTCATCATCTTTCTTAAACTTCCCACTCAGATGTTTGAATTCCCACACTGGAGCAGATTCGTTGTCGTTGAAATTGCTGGAACTGGACTGATTGGGCTCACTGACCTTGTGGAAACCATACATATGGAGCTGACGGACAAACGATGCCACATTGCCATGCTTGAAGTAACCAGTAAGAGCGTTAGCAAACTCTTTGCCGGGGTACAAGGCAAAGGTGTTATTTTCGGGGTTGTTGGCACTCCACCAGATTAGATGTGATAGTTTGGGATCACTCAACATTGTATACAACTTATGCACAAAGGCATTCTTTTTGATTGGAGGATCTTGGGCCTTCTTGCTCATGATGAAGGAGGTTTCGACGCACGAATGCAACGGAAGGAGGGAAGGATGGGGAAACGCGGACTGCTAGTGGACCAACACGGATGGGAGCCTGTCAACTGGACGAAGGCTATTGGGAAAAGGGAAGGTGGAAAGAAGGAAAGGTGTGGAGCAGTGGGAGTTGGAGGAGTAGGCGGCGATGGTGGACACTATGTATGGGCCTAGAAGTTACTGGTGGGTAAACAGGCTGTATGGTGGAAGAATCCCACACTTTTGAAGTATTGAGTTGGCAAATCTGGGAAACAGGTGAAGAGGAAGGGTATTAATAATATTATAATACCACTATTTCCACAAGGATGATGTTAATTTGAAAGAATAATCTTAAACAGAAAGAATGATGAAAAAGTAATTTTGGCTTTTCCAATATTTTTTAAGCTAATACGTTATATAAGGAATATTTTTATGCATCAATTGTTTTTTTCTACTGTTGTCATTTTTTCAGTAGGTTTGGAGGGCGCACCTAGATGATATTTTTGCGCAGGTTAATTTTTTAGGTTTAGGATAAAAATATCGGTAGCGGTTTGCACTTGGTAAAAAATATTCCCCGGATGATGATACAACCAATTGACCCAGACGGAGGGGTTGATGCCGACACCTGATACCATATCTCCATCCACCGATATTCAACCATATCCATCTTCTGTGCTGCATCTGCTTCTTATGCATCGTTTCCTATTCTGGTAAGGTGCTGCATGGCAAGATATCCATCCTCGTCCCATCAATTCCTCATCACCTTGTCTACTGGCCCCTACTTCCCCTGCACTGGATGTTTAATTAGCTGAATTAGTGTAGCATTAGCTATTTACAACTTGGATTGGCCTGGTGAATTACGGCTTGTTATGATAAACTAAATTGGCTTGTACATGTTTCCCCCTAAGCGAATTATTACCTGTAATGTGTACCTGTAATGTGTGCCTGTTCCTCACCCTTTATCGGATTTTTCACTACTGTAGGAGAAGTTTGGAAATTTTTCACACATCGGGCCCAACTTGGATGAGTGGGATTCCAAGAGGAATTGGTGTAAATGCCCTAAATAGAGGTCAATACACGTACACCGTTTGTTTGTGTGGTTTAGAGGTTCAATGAACATGGCTGGGATTGGGGGGCTGTTGATATGTATCGTTTTGTATAGATCAACCGATTTTTCACCCAACAGATCCGGCAGAGGGGCCCTCTCCCCTCCATAACCCCTCTGGTCAACCCCACAGAACCACCCGTGGATATGAAGTGCTACAACCACGGTTTGTCATAATGTTGGTGGAGGGCCTGGCATCGGTGGGTGGTCTCTGGAAAGCCAACTCGCCATAACCAGAACCGTAGATCCTCGGTTTGATCCCCTTGGATGGCGAACCACAGTACCTCTCATAACCTGAAGGGCCTCGGAGTTGGCGTGGGGGACGATTGTTGGATAACCTCCACGCTTTTGCCCCTTTCACCAGGTTGAACAACCCCATAGCAAAACCTTCCTCCAGCCCGGTAACTCCCACGTCGCTACTATCGGTTCGTTTAATTCCCCTGTACAAACGACACCTGCTTTGTAGCCATGCATGCATTATGCGTAGCGTGCGCACCTAATTAATTGATAACAGGTGTATCAAAATAAAATTTGCCTTGCCAGAGGGAAAAAATATCCCCAGCAAACAATTGACTATATTGAGGTGATTGCAAATAGGAAACCAGGCTTTTCTGGCAACGAACGAACAAACATGTCAAAAGTGGTGTGGGGGTGGACCTAGATGGGGAGCCAAGGGAAGAAAAGGAACAACTGGCAGGAATTGGGGTAACGGTACGCGAAGGGAACAAAACTTATGGGAGGGGCCACTGAGGTGGTGAAACCCACGGTAAACCATGGAAAACCCCCGTACAACCGATATAATAACCAGTGTACCAGTGTGGCAATTGCATTTGGCCAATAGGCAACGGCGTAGGAACAACGGCCGCTGGTCAAACATCCATAGAGCCCGAACCCACAAACATCAAAGGGTAAACAGCAAATGGTAAAGGATAAACAGCAAACACCTATGCGAGTATGCAAGCTGCAGGCCACGCAGGCTACATAGGCCATACAGACTACACAAACTCCGCAAACTACACAAACTCCGCAAACTACGCAAACTACGCAAACTACGCAAACTACCCACACTATGCACACTATGCACACTATGCACACTACCAAACGAACACCAAAGGCCAACGCACACCACACCACACCACACCCACAATAGGAACAAATACCCCCACAAGACCCGACGGCCAACGTGATAGGCACATAGACAAGGGAATTGGGCCTGCAGCCAGCAATGTACGGGCCGGCCACCGGACATCAACTATGGATTGGCTTCACTGTTCACGTTGTCTACCGTCTATGTTCTTCCACATACAAAGATGGAGGGTGAAGTAGATTGATCGGCTCGATGGAGGTTGCGAGCCCCGCGGACGCTGGCGGCACAAATAGTAATCGTTACGAGCATGTACAGGAAACAGTTGGGTTTGTCTGTAGCAGTTTGTGCATTGTGCATATGAGACAACAGTGAAAGCTAAAATTTCTTTGCATCCAGTCCGGATCGGGGATTGTTACTAGGTTTAGATTGGGTACGCTAACGGCGATTTGGCCCCACAGTACCACCAGTAGGTTGTGCCAGGACCAACCCACGGCATAAGCCACGGATATGAAGGACGCGTAGGGCCCACAAAGGAGGGGATCAAACCTCTGGGGGCCCTTCCCAGGCTGACGTCTCTACTTCTTGCCTATGTACCTAACGGTATACCGATCCCCTCCCGTCCCCGGTGGTCGGTAGGTCGGTAGGTCGGTAGGTCGGTAAACGGGCACCAGTGCTCTTCAGGCACTGTCTGCATTCCCACACGCATTGCATACGAACAACTGGCAGGGCTGTAATTTCGGCGACT
This sequence comes from Suhomyces wounanorum, assembly GCA_030568695.1. Taxonomy (NCBI): domain Eukaryota; kingdom Fungi; phylum Ascomycota; class Pichiomycetes; order Serinales; family Debaryomycetaceae; genus Suhomyces; species Suhomyces wounanorum. The sequence goes on from JAJMGL010000011.1 coordinate 118,694, forward strand.
CCCCCAGCCAATTTGGCTGGTCGCTGGTGTATGTTTGGTTGCTACTGTTTGGAGCCGTTTGCCAACGGTTGCTGCTGGTGGAACCTTGCTGTGGTTGACACAGGTTGGGTCGCTTTTGCGGTATCACAGCCCCGTCCCTGGTATATATGCAGACACTGTTTTCCAGCGCAACGTACGATTCCCTGACATGCTGCAAGCAGCACTGCAAATGTATGCACGCTATGCAACCCCGGTATACAGTCTACACTATCACCAAGCACTCCGTAACTCTCAATGGTCCCGTAATTCCTCCTATCCAATACCCGTAATTCTCCTCGTCCCAATCCCGTAATTCTCCTCGTCCCAGGCCTCGTAATTCTCCTCGTCCCAGGCCCCGTAATTCGCCTCGTCCCAATGGCCCCAATGGCCCCAGATCTCTCCCTTGCCTAGTTCCGTACACCATTCCGGGTGCTTTTCCGGCCAAGTTGCAACCCATGTTCATGTCCCTTTTCCCCCAGTTCCTCGCCTATCACCCACTGGCTGTTAGCCTCAGGTCACCTCTACAAGTCGCCTGGGTCATGCAGGCTCTATTTTAACTTTCGCTGTGCAGCTGCATTTCTCGCTTCGTTACCACTTCTGTACCGTTACGGTACCATAAATGTACCATTTCTGTGCCAATTCTACCTGTTGTCCCTTTCAATTTTCCTCTAAAGGCCGGTGGGTGTCATTGCTTGCCTCACAAACACACCCACCTCTAACCCCAGGCCAGGCCCTCAACTTCAGGTTTTTCTTTCTCGCAACTGGTCACCTAGTGACAGGTTTCCGCCTCGAATGGCGCGAGGCTTCAGCACACTTTATCGTCTAAGTAGCCCTATCTGCCATAGGCCAACCAACAGCCCAACAGCCCAAGAGCCCAACAGCGCCATATCACCCACATCAGCAAACAATCTGTTCGGCCCCATTTGTGTTGTTGAACCTTCTCTAATTACTGCCTTGACCTGGGATTATTCTGAATATTTTCTATTAATTAACCTTCAAGAAAATTTTCCGAGTCTATTTCTCGAAAAATAGTGCGTTGGGAGGATGCCAGGGTTTGTGGTGGGATGTTTTCAGGGAAGAATTGTTGACAGCACCGCCACAATAGACTGATGGGGCAGTCTGAATAATCAACCCCCAGGTCTAGACGCCTGGTGGCATTGGCGACAACAGCCGATAGGTTCGAGAGGCAGAGTGGCAGAGTGGCAGAGTGTGGGGTTGAAGGGTTGAAAGTTTGAAAGTGGAAGTGGTGAAGTGCCAATGAACCTCGGATTGACCTCTGGGGGCACCCCCTGGTCCCCCACTCCCCATTTGGCTTTCGCTTTGGCATTGGGTGCATGGTGGTGCATGGTGCATGGAGAAGGTAAAAGTTGACACGGTTTAACTTTGAAGGCAGGTACTTTGCAATTTTGCCAGTTAGAACCCACCTCGAGTTTAAATGAGCGATTATTTGACGTGGTTTAACTTTAACTGTATTTGTGCTGTTTAGGCTGTTTATTTCGACTTATTTCACCTTATTTCACCCATTTTCGCCCATGTTTCGCCCATTTTCGTCTGAGGCCTTTGTTGTAACTGGTACACCTCGTTTAATGTTCGCCTAAGAACAACGTTGCCCCCTCCACCGCATCCAGGCGGCCGCCATTACCGTGATCATATGCATAAAATATCGAAGCTCTTCTGGAACCATCGAGTCTCGAGTCTCGAGAAGGTTTGGATATTTTCGAAGGTCTAGGTAAGTTGAAAGATTTGGATATTTGCACATTTGCACTGGTGGCACGAAAATTCGGTGTTGTTTGACAGCTTGGCAAATTGGAACACTGGGAAAGTCAGACATTTTCGAGAGCAAACAAACTTCGAACACCCAGCACCTCTACAGAACACTAGGGTGTTATCTACCGAACACTAGGGTGATATCTGCACAACACAGAGTGATATCTAGATTGATGCATGCAATGTCTACAATATCTTCCATGTATTTAGTGTGTAATATATTCTGCATCTCCTGCCTGTAATGTACATAATATGATTCCTGTACTGGCTGTACTACCTGTAATATTTGCTATATTTAAATGCTGCATTGAAGTTAAAGTGTATGTGTGAATGTATTTTTATCTGGAATGCTTCAATACCGTTTCCATCACTTCTGTGACTTGACCTCTTCTACCTCGCCGCAGTTGCTGTTATCCCTCTTCTCCTTCCCTATCTTACTTGTTTACCTCTTCTGCCTCGCATCCTTTCTCTTCCGCTCCCCACTCTCCACTTTCCACACTCCCAATCTACTCTCCCATTCCACCCTCGGCTTCCATGCACGAGGCCACCGAATCCGTTGTTCCTTGTGATCCTCCATGCCATGGAACCCCTAATAAGGCCCAGACCCAGGGCTTGTTGCGGCATTCGCTTACCCATTGGGCCATTCTACGCCGTGGTGCACCCTTATTCGACTGGGTTCCATCGGAGTGTCGAATCCCCCGAGGCTGTGGATGATGACTCCACTTGTCCCCAGTTGGCCCGCGGTGGGCTTTGCTGGGCCCATTTGGCTATCTGGAGTTACATCGCATTTGTCACCTACACTCGGCCTAGGCCCCACCACCCAGCTTGTTACACAAGGGCCATGCCGTTAACGGCCACAAACCACCAACCACTGTTACCATCGCACCAGCATGTCAGTTGTGTGACGGGTGGTGTTAATCGCTCAATTATTCAATTATTCAATTATTCATCCTTGATTACAATTCTGTCACCTGCACTATGGACCCTCGAGTCTCGCCCTGCACCCTCGACTCCACCCTCGAGTTTCCCGGCTGCACCTTGATGCGATTGTCACTGCAGGCACTCGGTTACGGTTATGGTTACCGTTGCCGTTGCCGTTGCCGGTGCCGGTGCCGTTGCCATTGCCCACTACAGTTTCTGGCTGGCCAGGAACCTCACATTGCTGCGCCTAGTCGCCCATTGCCGGTTGCTCATGGTTAGGAGTGCCCTTGTGCACATTCTGGGGAATGTAATTCACCCCACCGTGCACCGGAAGAGATTATTTTTCGGTTAAGCAGTTGCGGATATGTCGCACATAAAATGGTGCCATCAAAGAGCGTTTGCATCTTCGCTATGCATGATGATTTATCGGGGGTTCCGCATTCCATTGCCTGCGTCATGTACTACATTCTAAACTTAACTTTAATATGCAATTGGGGGCCCTACTACCTATGGACTTAGCACCGAAATGCTGTATTTGGAAGAGGGGATCCCTGGCTGTTGCCCTTGGTAATTGGTAATTGGTAATTGATAATTGTTAGTCTTGAAAATGGTTCCAGTGGTTCCAGCAGTTCAAGTAGTTTTGGTGGCTCCTGCGGTTCCTGTGGAAAGAAATATTGGTAATTGAATAATTATTATTCAGCTGTACCATTCGCAAGTTTCTAGAAGTTTTTCAGGTATATGCACAAGCATAGCATGTAATTTGGTGCAAATAAGATGTGACACGATGGAATGGAACCACCGGGGAAACATCATGGCACAGATCGATGACCGGCCGAGGTCTCAAGCTAAGTTTAGATATCTGATAGATCGGTATCTTGGGTGGTGCCACGATCTTGCTCAATTGGTGGCCAGTTTCCAACATATTGTATTCACTAATTAGGAACTATTGTTAAGGGAACCTAAAACTTCACAAATCTTATTTTGTCGATAACCCCTAGCGTTTAGTCCAGATCCAAACTAAGAATATCAATGGCGTAATCAACCCTGCAATAATTATTCCGATAAAATCCCGAGTGACGATTTCGTACATTTGATTCCACGGAATTACTCCATTCCGTAATTATCCTTAACTTGGATAGACACCACCACGCCACCTCCACCCCATTTACTCCTCTTGCTTGGCTTCACGCAACATGAGTCTACCACTTAACATGTCTCCCACTGCATGGAGAGATTCCCAGTGGACGGTCCTACCCTTGCGCAAATTGACAATAGCTTCATTAGCATAAAGGTCACTAATGTCCAGGAACTGGAGACGTGCTCCTTGGACTCCCAAAACCACCAAAGTAGGTTCGGGCTCTTCGGTTTCGTCTTTGCTGGTGACAATGTGTTCTTTCTGCTCAATCCCGACAGGGGTGGAATAATGAACACCGTTATGGCCTTCTATGAATTGAATGGCCCTCACAGCAAAACGGACGGAATTCACACGGTCCATAGAGGATGGTGTGAAACCTTGTTGAACGTGTCCTGGAATAGCTGTTCTGGTTTCGAAACGGCCCTTGGCACTCTCCTTGATGATTTCAGCGATAAGCTCGGTCAGATACACGGAACTGGCCTGCTCGTTACGAATAATCATCTTACCGTTGTGGTCCTCACCACGATCGTTGGCGAAAACATCGTACAACAACAGGATGTCCTCCTGGAGAGTCTTCAAATTAATCTTGCTCTCAGGAGTATAAGTGGCAATTGATCCGGTGATTAAACCACAGTATGATGCCACGAAACCAGAGTGACCACCTTGAACTTCTACCACAAAGACTCTTCTCCGGGAAGACAGCGCAGATTGCTGAACGGCGTCACAGTAATTGACCAACTGGTTCAAACAAGTATCTGAACCCAATGAATATTCTGTTCCTGGTACATTGTTCGAAACAGTTGCAGGAATTACCACCATTGGTATTTCAAACACTGGGTAGTTAGCCTTGTGTTGTGCCATTTCGTTCAAGGCGGTGAACGCCTCGAAACCACCGATGAGAATGAGCCCGTGTAAGTTGTGCTTTTGCATGTGGTATGCCACCTTACCGAAGTTCTCCGATGGCAACAGACGGTTGGTACCAATTTCCGAACCTCCCTTATTGTGCCAGTCTTCAATATCGAGCCAATCCAATTCCTGGAAGCGTCCTTCGCTAATTAATCCACTGAAACCATCATGAATAGCAAGACAACGGTGTCCCTTGGATAAACAATATAAGGCAGCAGCTCTAGTAGCTGAATTCAAACCAGCAGATGCAGCACCAACATGGACAACACCGATATTCAATCTTTGGTTTTCAGGTAATGCTCTCAGACCGTCATCTTGTAGAGAGGTGACCAAGTAATTTTCATATGCTTCGGCGAATGTAGAATCTCTCAAACTCATAGCTTTGTCAAAATCCTTGGCCTCGATAGCTGTGGCGACCGACTTGGTGAGACGAACTGCTTCCATCAATGGTTGTCTTACAATTTTGTTCTCTAAAACTCCAATCATTGGAGAAGGGGTTTCTGGTGTGTTTTCTAACACGGCCTTGACGGCGTCCACACCTTGCAAGGTAGCCAACAAACGGTCGAATGCAACAGCACTACCACCACGTTGAACATGGCCCAAGGTAGTAATACGAGTATCCATTCCCATTTCAACTAAAACATCTTTAACTTGCTCTGCAGAAATGGCATTTAATTGGTCATCAATGGCACCCTCAGCAACAATCACAATAGTACGACGTTTTCCTTTAGATCTGTGACGAGAGCATACCTTCTTCAATTCTTCACTCCATTCGCCTGCTTTTGGAGGACGCTCAGGAATGAAAATATAATCAGCTCCTGTGGATAAACCAGACATCAAGGCCAACCATCCACAATGACGGCCCATAACTTCCACAACGAAAGCACGAGAGTGTGAAGTGGCAGTGGCATCAATATAGTCCACCATTTCGGTAATACGCTCCAATGAGGAGTAGGCACCAATTGTGGCATCTGTACATGCCATATCGTTATCAATTGAGCCAACCAATCCAACAATTGTAAGATGACGGTATGGTTCAACTTCTTTAGCTGAAAAACGGCCAGTGTCAACCAATTCTTGAACCAATGATGGCCATTCACTACGGAAGAGGTCTGCCCCAGTTAAGGAACCATCACCACCGCAAACAATCAATGCATCAATACCGTTGCTGATCATATTGCCAGCAGCTGTCAAACGGCCCTTGCGCTCACGGAATTCGGCACAACGGGCAGTACCAATGGCAGTACCACCAAGTGACAAGTATGAACGGACATCATTCCAGTCCATCTTGCGTAAGAGATCACCACCTTTGACCAATCCTTCGTAACCTTCATACACGGCAAAAACATCACAATTATGGTAGATGGCAGCACGTACAACGGCACGAACGGATGGGTTCATACCTGGAGCATCACCACCGGAGGTCATGACACCAATCTTTTTACGCTTTGTTTGGACAACAGGATTTTCATCGTCATCGTCGTTTTGATTTAAGGATTTCAAAATTTCTTTAGATTTCCAGTCCAAATATTCATTGGCCGAATGGAAGGCCCTTGGGGATAATGGGTTCTGGTGGCTCGAGAAAACCACATGATTACCCAATGGATCAGAAACTTGTACATCTGTTTCATTGTGCTTATGTTCTATGTTGTTTTCGGTGAAGATCTTGGCCACACGAGCCACATCGGTGGAAAAGAAGTTCAAAGCCAAAGGTCTGGAGTCAATTGTGGCGAGATTGGACAAACGGAGTTTCACGACGGTAGAACTTGAGAGTTTCTCGCAATGGTCACCATTGTAGACCTCCAATTCTTGCCATGGAGTGATGTTTCCGTTGGCATCGAGGTTTTGGAGTGGGAAGCTTTCAAGCCAGAGTTCCTTCAAAGAGTCGTTGGAAATACCCAAATGAAGTTTGGGGTTGTTGGATGCAGATGCTGCTCCGTTGTTCGATACCTTGGAGTAGTTTTTGACCAATCTGAATCCCAACTGATTATAGAAGCGTCCTAATTGGGTGAACTTCTCTTGGTCATTGGTAACCAACGAGGTAAAACTGATACCCTGGAGAGGATCTGTGGAGGGCATGATGGAATTGTATGTTCCCTATGAATGTTAGAAATACCCTTTTTGTATATGATGGAGAACTGGAACAGAAAGGGCGTGATTTGTAGCTAATAGCAATGGAGGGTCTTCACCTGATGTTCCGGAGTATATATGGCCGAGTGGTACGCGCACGACCGAAGTCAAGCCCACGATGATGAGATCATCACCACAAGGAGCAGTAGGAGCCATGGAGCCCGGATTACAACTGAAGGTGCTCCCGAATCACTGGTGGTGGGGCTCTCGTTTGAAATGACATTTAAGTACGAGTTTGGGGATTTTTCCGGCTTGTTTCCACCATTATTGTGTACTGATATGCATGTCACAACAGGTTTTTCCGGCTGTAATAAGGAGAAGTAAAAGGAGGTTGCGGAATTGTGGGACCTCAATTGAGTGTCGATTTTTGCGGACTTGACGGGATCATCACTAAAATGCTCAGAATTCTTGTAGAATGTATCTGTTATTTTTGGTGGTGTGGAGGGATCGGTTTCGGCATAGTCCGAATAGATTCTGTATTTGGTTTCGGAGTTAGGGTGAAAAGTATAATGGCGTGAAGATGTTGAAATTTTGGCAGCCGTGGAAAATGTGGGACCTATTGAAGAACTCAAAACATCAGCAGACTTAATGTCCATTTCAAAAGCTTCCAATCGTTGAAAATCCTTGACTTTGGACATAGATCCCATACTAGATCTGGCCATTGGTTCTAACCAACCATTGGGCCCATTTCCGTAGATGTATTCTTCACCTTCAGAAAAATCCACCATCTTCAAATTACGAATATTCATGGTGAAGGGAGCCTGGCTGAAGTCTGCTAGTCCACCTGCCCAATCAATCGTTCCTGGAATATTTTCCTTGTCTCCACCCACCCATAAACTAATTTTTAACTTCATTGGTGAAGTGGGATACCCATGAGGGTTAAGTCTGTCTAATTCACGAACAGGCACGTCATTCATAAACCACACTATCAGTTCTGGTGTCCATACCACGCCATATTTGATGAAGTCGGATTGTGGAGAAATTGGTGTAGAATGGAACCCGCTTCGTTCATAATTCGAAGTATTTCCCTTCACAAAGAAATTGGTTTGAAACTGGTCAGTGGTACCCCCAAGGACTTCCATGATATCGATTTCATCTCTATCATCGCTTTGTAAGTAGAAAGAACTAACAATTCCCCTTCCATGGGCTGCTTTGATCTCTGCCTCTATCAGTCCATATAAGATATAAACTTTGGATACCAAGGTTGGATTCTCAAAGCGCTCATTTATGGTCAATCCTAAGTTCTCATTTGCATAATCAATATTGGAACTATATGATTCTTTTTCGAAGATTGGGCTACTATGATGAAATGGAATTGTAATCGTTTTTCCGAGGGCTGGATTGATTGCAAAACATGTCAGATCCTTAATTGGATTACAAGTCTCCTTGGCCAAAACATACCTGATAGTCCAATATACGAAAGTGATTATTGAAAAATTGATTTGAAACATTTCGCTGTTGGTTTTGCACTTCTTATATTCTTTTAATAAGGTAATTCGTCCGTGTTTGTAAACCACTAAACAAAATGCAGTATGGGATTTTTACGAAAAGAAGTACAAAATGTAACAAAATTACCAAAAAAGCAAAATTCAAGGACCTTGAGATATTCTTCGTATATGAAAAGAATTACAAGGATGGAACCTTTAAAATAAACTCACTGTCTGGTAATTTGATTCTATATTTCTTCATTATCATCCATTCTCAGTAACAGATTTCTAAACAACTATCACCCCTATATGCAGCAATATTGCCTTAAATGAATCAAAATTGTCATGGGGGACAAACTAAATTTTCATTTCATTTGCATACATTCCTTTTTGATACTTACAACGTCTGAACTATTCTGGAAGAGCTTTTAGCTCTTCTCCACATAGTTCTCCACATAAACTAAAACGCGTGAGTGAAAAATCAAATGTTGAATAGTAGCTCTACAAAACCAATGCCTCCATATACAGAGGTTCATAGAGTAATTCTAACACTTGTCCGTTCTGCTGGATGTGTCAAGTCGAGCTCTTTAGAACAAAGTTTACTAGAAATTCTTAAAGAAATCAATCCTGAGACATTGGAGTCCAATTCTACTTTGACTTCAGTACTAAATGATCATGTTTCAACGATCAACTTGAAGATTGGTGCCCATGGCTTCAAGATTGATAAGAAGAACGACCAAATCACAGGTGAACTTTACTTTATTTTCATCAATACACTCAATGATAGCATTGTTAAAACAAACACCCATCTTTCAGTCAAAGAGCTAGATGCAATCAAAATTGTTATAGATCAAATTATCAACTCTGATGACTACAGCATCAAATTGGTCACTGGAGGACAACTCGTCAGTGGAGCTACAGGGAAATCGCTTGAAGATTCATATGCATTAATAAACAGATTGGTAGATGAGGCCTGGTTTATCATCACCAAAGAAGACCGGATTCTACTTTCCATCAGAGCCATTAGTGAATTGAAGTCTTATTTGATTGATAGACACGGAATAAGTACTCCGATAAATGCGGGAAGAATTTACATGTGCAAGCATTGTAATGAAATCGTGACTTTGGGATACCAAAACACTTTTGATGAAGCTTTCCACTATAAATGTTATGATCTTTTTACAAACGGTGAGACGAATACCGAACTTGGCAGAATAGGAGTTCAATTAGACAAAATATGATTGCTGTTATCAAGTTAGCTCAACTTTGTACATCGAAACTGTCCATGTACTGTGCCTCAACTTCATCGATCAAATCCCAATACCATTCATCGATAACTGCTTCGTCATAACGGTCATTCAACGGCTTCAGTTCCACAGGTGGTGGATACTTGAAGTCCGGCCCAGCATTAAGTCCAACAATACCTCCTTGAAATACTGACATCATCGGATAATATGCCAACGACCCGTCATCGGTGTTTCGATAATTTGGATTCTGCTGTTGTCTGGTGTTGAAGGAAAGGTGAGACTCTTCATTTTCTATATCTGTTGGGAGAAATGAGTAAAGGTCCTGTATTTGCTTGGGTTGTTCTACCCCATTCTTGAATATTCTGATTCTGGCCTCCGGAATCACTGGAAGATGGACCAACAGTTTACTATCCACTTCATTTTCGAGCACGGCCTTCTCTCCGAGAATCATCACAGGATTGAGTAAATGATCCATGGCTTTTGTGTTAGTGTATTCGAATTGTTCATAGAATAATGCATTTTTGTATTTGATAGGAATCTGGTCTCTGACTATGTTACCACCCTTGTAGAAATCTGAATTTTCTGGCATGATATCTTTGGCTTTTGTTTTCCTCTTTTTACGAGTAGGTTCCACCGCATTGGATACATTACCATCGGTAGATGGGGCGAAATTTTCAAGGATGTATTTCTTGTGTTTTTCAAGAGAGGGCAATTCTACCAAGAATCCGATCACATCGCCGGATTTGAAGCCTCCCTCTACGTAGGGTTCCTTAGGACGACTCAAGGTCATGAACTCTCCGTTTACGTCTCTGAGACCATAACTGTAGCCATCGAATCCCACAGGAGCCTCAAGACTGGCTTCTCTTCTTCCCAATCCAATACGCACATGGCTTTTACCTCCGTCATTACCGGCGATGACGTTGAACTCGAAGTAGTGTGTCCCTTCCTTAATACCCACGTTAGATCGGATGGACCTCCATCCTTGCAATGTGGTGACTTTGGTCATATCTTCGCTGAAGAATATACCCATGGACCGGTCAAAGTAGCTGGCTGCCACCTTATACGGCTCTATGTCGGTGGTAGCGTACAAATTAGACTTGAACGTGGGATTGGGACGACAGGGTTTGTACTTGAACCCTCTTTTGTTGAATGGATTGTCTTCTGACTGGAAAAAGTCGATATCTACTAACGTTGTCACTTTATTCTTTTGCATCATTGCTGCGTTGACAAAGAGATCCAGCCGCTTGAATGGAACGGGTTTAAGCCTCGGGTGGATCACCACATTGTACTGCTGCTGTTTTAGTCGCGATTTCTGCTCCAATTCTTCTTCTTTCTGACGTTCTTTGGATCTGGTGGAATATGAATGGGTAGAAGAGTTGGGTGCAATTGGCTCCGATTGGGCGATTTGAGCCCCGTTTTCGAGCAACCCCACCAAAGGGACCTCGTTCTTGATGATTACGGGCTCATCTTGGACCTGGGGCTCGATGGAGGGCTTGATTGAGGGCAGTTTCGAATCCATCACTGTAGGGAATTGTTTTCTGAAAAACCTTATTGATCAGGTGATCACAAGGCACGTGATATAAGGTCACGCGGTTTTTAGCGTCCTGCATATAATCCAAATCCAATAAAAGAAATTTCAGACATGCAGACACCGATAACAACACCAACAGACAGACAAAAAAACCACATCTTCAGTCAGTGACACAGACACAAAAACCGCGCGGTTGATCTTCCCCTCCTCTAGTTCGCACCTTGACTTGCATATGCATGAGTGAGGTATGACGTACATCGAGACGGCTGTCTTTCTGGATTTCGGCAGGCCGACGGTGGTGGCATTGGCGGGTTCCAGCTCCGCTTCCAACTCCCAGCCATGGCCCCCATTCCGGTGTAGGACAGTGGTATTTGCGGGCCATCCCACCACCAGCCCGCATTAGGCAGGTGGGGCGGGTGTGGGGCGCATCAACGAGGCTTACCGTATGTGGGACTAATGTATGCACTACTTGTTCACAGAACCACTGCACCATGCACCAATTCCTAACCGGGGATAATAAGGATTGTGTCCCCCCTCTTTCTCTCGGTTATGAGGCACTGGTATGCGCATCACGTGACGTCCATTTTAGGACAAGTCTACCTGCGATTGTCGTCACTGGCGCTGCAGTATGATCGCTTAACTGAGGTACCAGGGTACGTAATCTCCACTGCATGCATGTTGTGTTGGGATGGCATGTGCGTAGTAGATTAGAACGTTGGCCGGGATTGTCTTGCAGTATTTTCTATGTTGAGATGCAGCTGTGATCTGACGTCCGCATTTCATGAGCGATGGCAACGCTGTAACTGACTGTAACTGGCTGTAATTTGCTGTAATTTGCTGTAATTTGCTGTAGGTTACTGCGAGTAGACGTAGGTGGATGTGGGTATCTGTAACTACATGTAAGTATCTGTGAGTCGACGGCAACGCGTTGCAATGCTTGAAAATAGAACTTGAAACAATCTGTCCTCATCTTTCCTATTGTGGAGGTGGTGGGATGCTTCCACCGCTGCTTCATCCCAACAACCAAAAGTAGCACACTTGTGGCTAAACCACTTCATTAGGCCCCTATTAGAACTAACCACATCAGGTCCATTGATTGTATCGTTGACTGAGATGGTGCAGGTTGCATTATACCGTGCATGGGTGGTTGATAGGGCATGCTTGCCGGTTGCCACTTTGGGGTTGGGGCTGATGATGGGACAATTGCAATTGGGACATCACTGCTCCGCAGACCCACCATGCCGCGGGACTTCACCAACGATTCCACGATTCCACGGGAACTCTGCCCGTGGTGTGGCCAGAAGTTGTGTGGCGGGCCCATGTTGTCGTTTCCTAGGTGCATCTGACCTCACAGCTCGCCCGCTTGTACCACAAATTTAAGGTTTGGCGAATTACACTGTCAAGCGAATCGTGGAGAACCCTGCAGCCTACACCTAACTTACAGTATTCAGCTCTACTACGCTGTTATTGTTAACCGCCACCATAACGAAATCTACGGCAAACGGCCATCACCTGTGTCCCAAGAGCCGAGGATCCCTTCAACTCCACCACAACCAGGTAGTACTCGTAAGTGATTGGTGATGAGTTACAATGGCCTTGCATATACTGCAAAAAATAGAATTATCTGCGGCTGTGTGCAGGAAACCGGCTCTTTCAGTATGAGACTGGGGATTTACTAGAGTATTTACTGGCAGGGGGGTCACACTCTTGGTTGATGTTTGCAGCTAACGCATATCCGAGGACTGACCGTGTCTAACCAGTTATTCTGATGCAGCAACAGCACTATTTACCCCTGTTGGGCGAACTACACCAGAACTCCGCAAGCGAAAAACCGCGGCTAGGTGCGAACTAATTACTTAATGTGATCATCATCATTTGCATCGAACACATGGCCACTATGGTAGATCAGCTTCTGCTGCTGCTGCTGACGCAGACCCATTCACTAGTGCTTCTCCAACCGCCTTAGCTTTCCCATCCGTTTTTGTCGGACTAGAGGTTTCCGGACTGGCTCCCACTGTTTTTCCTGCACCATACCTCCTATTGCTTCTTTCAGGCACATTTTCCCCCACGTTTGGAATGGCATGATTGCTGGTGGATAAACGCAAATGCCACTGCTGGTGATGCATGAGGTCGATTGTCCTGCAATGTCAGTGTTTGGATAGTCCTAATGTTTAAATCCATCGCTCGTTAGATTATGGCAATTATTAAATGCATACCATAAAATCGCAGATCTACTGGAAAATCAATGCAATCAAAAAAATAATACATAGTGACCAATTTAATATCCGTTCGATTAAGGTAGAATTCTTGGCACATAGTGCCTGATGCTTGAAATCAGGCAACAATCTGTCAGATAGAATAATAATCATGCTGGTGTATGAATGCAAAATTGATGATCGAACTGGCAGCAGCCGAGGATTGATATTGATATGATCGCATGTACATCAAGGATCACCACTACCTATTCATCGTAAACTTCTGGTGGCCCTATGAACTGGTAAATTACGAATATTATGAGCTGAATGGATTAATCAATTTCTGCTACAAGGTAAATCTAACCATGACCACTAGGAGGTCACAGTCCTAGTTGTTTCGCCAAAATATTAGTTGGATACAGGATATTTCCAAAGGTTTGGTAGGTTGCAATAGATCTGCTTCTTTAGAGCTTGTAACGCTTGCTTTCTACGGTCATGGAAGACAATGCTTCCAAATAAGGTGGAAAAATCTCATAAATAAGACTGTTGAAAATTTGGGCTTCGTGCCTACGGCTCTACCAACAAAGACATACAAATCAAAGGTTCACTTGCCAGTAAAGGCTAGGAAGATGTTTTACTGGAAATTGGCAGATTTTGCAATCTTCCAATTGCAACTTCGTCAATATCCATAGCTTTGGATGATATTCTCTTCAATTTTAAATCTGAGTTCATTAGTATTAAATAATTACTTCATAGGAATATCATATATCAAACTACCCACCACTTTTTGGTCTTTCCTTCTTGCTTCATGGCATTACTTGCCCTACCAGTGTCCCTCAATCGAGCACTGCTTTTCACCAAAGTCTTACCATTCTTATCTTGAATTACACTTTCCATGCACACCACCCCCTTTTCCGACGAGATCTTATTAGTTTTGACTATCAAGAATTGGTTAGCCATGGTCGGACGTTTATATTCGATTGTCAAGTTCTCCACCATGAAATCATCCTTTAAGTTTGAATTTCCCTGCGATAAACTAGCATTTCTTTTGTATGTCTCATTGAGAAGGGTAGCTAACATACCACCATGAACAAGAAAAGGAAATCCGCAAAGCTTGTAACCCATATGAACAATGGTAACTCCTTCATCAGAATCAATGTTATGGAAAATCACGGGCTTAATTAAAATACCCCCTGGTTGGGCCAAAGTATGGGTAGTAAGTGAGGGTTTGGTGTATTCATCTTGATGTTTAATCTGAGGCTCTGTCAGTCCTTCAAGGATGTTTCTGTCCAAGTTTTCCCACGATTGAAGCTTGAACCAAGTGCTGGAATTCTTGGGGTGTACTAATTCTTGGTAGATTGGTAAACTCTTTAATTTGTATTCCAATTGCATAGGGAGAAGTTGCAAATTTTGTGAATCAGTCTCATCGACTGAAACAAACGATTGGTAAATGTTAAATACCGTTTCATTGTAAGCAAGTGCAACGCCAGTCAAAAAGAATGCTCCTGTGATCTTCCAATTGATCCATGGTTTTGGCCTGATTTCAAAGTGATCGAATGGCGAGTCGTGCTCTGATCTGGTTCCGTAGGTTCTTTGGAAAGAGGGACATCTCCGATGGGTAAGCGGAATCCGACGCAATGAGGTCAACCTCCGTATCATGGTACCAAAAGATATGTGGGACATTATGCTTTAGCCACAGTTGATAGAGTGTTGGTAGTCGGTGCACACACGACTTTGTTTTACCTCAACACTACCTAGTAGACATGCCAAACTTTTGCAATGATATCTATTCAGGGTGCATCAGCAACAAAATGTTGGTCAGGATTCATTCACCAAAATCATCAAAATTTCTTTATCTTGATAAAGTATGAGATTTCAGATCTAAAATCTATTAGGAAAGTTGATTAATGATTAAAAGGTTTAAAAAATAGTAGTATTGATCAGACTCAAAATTATCTTATGACCATTCAGGTATAGATAACCTCCTTCAATTGCTTTACCCCGTTGAGGAGCAATATCCTTAATAGGACAAGATTTCGAGTAGTTGTAACCTTTATTTTCGTCCAATATGTGGGAATCATAACGCTTCCAACGATAGTAATTAACAGGATATGAAAAGAAGGCTTGGCTGGATGGTAAGCAGTTCCAATTGGTTTGTTCCATTTTAGTATCGAGATATGTAGTAGATGTAGTATCTGTTATAGAATGAGCAAGTTTACTTCGGAGTATCCCAACTGTATATTTTATGTTGGCTTTAAGATCGGTGACATAAATGTACCAGTAGTGATCATTTGTTCTAGATAACTCAAATTCGTAAGTGGTCTTTTCTTCCAAACTCAACGGTAAATCACAAATTACATCGAACCAATCGTATTCACAATTCTTTAAAAATATCGATGATTTCACTTGCAAGAGCTTGAAGTCTGCCATATCTTTTGTCAAAATCGCTTACTAAACCAACCTTACACCTACTAAGTCTCGTAATTTCGTTGAAGCAAGATCTACAAAAATAGGGCAACAGCATGATCAAACCTGATATGCTGGACAACCCTTTTGTAAGCCTTCTTTCCGCCAGTGTGAAAATCTTCTTAAATACCTTTTGAATTGCTTGGATTTGTAAATTTAGATACAGACTCGAAAAGTATTGATAATTCAAATATTTGATTGAAACACATTCTACTCGAAGATATTTGAGACAGAATATTAATGATCATTCTGCCGTTTACATAGTTTCTTTAATAATTACCACGTAATATGGTAATCGGGTGATCTCTCAAAGGGGAGCATTTGTATACTTGATAGAAATAGATTCAAATAGTATTGCATATATGTTTGAGTGTTGGCTAGGAATAAGAAGTTTCGTAATGACAATTCGTTCAACTATCAGCCCAAAACGAACAACGATGACTTCGTATCTTGAATCTAGAAGTTGAATGATGCATGAGCTCTTAAAGTGATTTGTAAATCTATCATTTTGTTCCAAGAATAATAGTCAGAAAATAGAATGTTGCGCTACATGTAATGAAGTCATTCTTGGAACTCAAATGATTCTAGAGGACATCATTTTGCCTGGCTCATATGAATTCTAACAGGACATAGATAAAGTGGAATCTTAGATAGTCAAATGAATCTAGATATTCTTACTCTCACTGCATAATTAGTTGTACCTACATATGTTAATCAGATTGTTTTCCAATTAAACTAAAAAAAAGAACAGATTAACATTGATCATTCTGAATATAGTCCCTATAGCCATTCTGGAATAGATACCCTCCTTCAACTGCTTTACCCCGTTGAGGAGCAATATCCTTAATAGGACAAGATTTCGAGTAGTTGTAACCTTTATTTTCGTCCAATATGTGGGAATCATAACGCTTCCAACGATAGTAATTAACAGGATATGAAAAGAAGGCTTGGCTGGATGGTAAGCAGTTCCAATTGGTTTGTTCCATTTTAGTATCGAGATATGTAGTAGATGTAGTATCTGTTATAGAATGAGCAAATTTACTTCGGAGTATCCCAACTGTATATTTTATGTTGGCTTTAAGATCGGTGACATAAATGTACCAGTAGTGATCATTTGTTCTAGATAACTCAAATTCGTAAGTGGTCTTTTCTTCCCAACTCAATGGTAATTTACAAATAACGTTGTTCCTTTCGTATGCACAATTCTTTGAGTAAATTTCGACGAACTCGGGTGAATGAGTTTTGAGTCTGACGTATCTCTTGTCAATCTCGCTAACTAAACCAAGTTCAAACCAATTAACATACTTGAATGTATAGAAGTAGGATCCATAAAAAAAAGGGACGTTGGCGGCATAATCAACTCTGATCTGTTGGACAACTTTTGTATAGATTTTCGGTCCATGAGTGTCAAATTCTACATGGTCAATACCCTTCACAATGCTTTGATCTGCCAATGCTAACGCTGACGAGAAAAGTATTGATAATTGGAGTATTTGATTGAAATGCATTTCACTAGTAGATATTTGAGACAGAAAAATAATAGAGATCATTCTGTTATTTAAATAGTTTTCAATTAATATGTACCTCGTCAAAAGGTAAACGGATGACCTCTCAAAGGGGATATTTTGGATACTTGTTCATTTCTTCCTGACAATTTGTTTAACTTACAGCCAAAACAATATTAAACGAAGATTAATTTCATCTGCGAAATCTAGAAGTAGAATGATGTATGTGTTCTAAAAATGATCTGTAAATCTATCATTTTGTTCCAAGAATAATAGTCAGGCAAATGAAAATTGGGGTTTTCACTACAAGTAAAGTAGCTAATCTTGGGAATTCAAATGTTTGCAGTTTCCAGTGGACACTTTTCTGCTCGGGCTCAGATGAGTTTTAACGAGGCATAACGAATCAGCATCATACATGATCAATCGAATCTAGATCTTCATACCATCGTTGTATTAAAGATATATTTACATATGATAGTTCTCCAATTAACCAAAAGAATAGAATATATCAAAGTTGATCATTCTGAATATAGTCCCTATAGCCATTCTGGATTAGATAACCTCCTTCGACTGCTTTACCTCGTTGAGGAGCGACATCCTTAATAGGACAAGATTTCGAGTAGACGTTTTCATTAGTTTCGGTGGTAATATGAGTAACATCACGTCTCCCATCTAAGTAATAAACAGGATTTGAAAAGAAGACTCGACTGGATGGTAGGCAGTTCAAATTGGTATCTTCCAATTTAGCATCAAGAAATGTGGTAGATGTAGTAGATGAAAAATAATAAGCAAATCTACCACGGAGTATCCCAATCAAATGTTTTTTGTTGGAATTAAGATCGGTGATAGATATGTACCAGAAGAAATCTTCTGTTCTAGACACCTCAAATTCGTAAGTGGAATCATCTTCCCAACTCAACGGCAACTTACAAACAACGACGTTCCAGTTGTATGCACAATTCTTTGTGTAAAACTCGATGAATTCAATTGCAAGAGCTTGGAGTCTGACATATCTTTTGCCAACCTCGCTGATTAAACCAACTTCAAACCAAGTGGTATACTTGTATTCGTGAAAGAAGGATCCATAAAAAAAAGGAACATTCGCAGCATAATCAACCCTGATCTGTTGGACAACGCGTTTGTAAAGTTTCTTTTCGTCAGTGTAGAAGTCTACACTAATACCTTTAGAAGTGCTTGGAGCTACAAACACAGCAGACAAGACTAGTATTGATAATTGGAGTATTAGATTGAAATGCATTTCACTAGTAGATATTTGAGAATGATAAATATTAAAGATCATTTTGTTGTTTAAATAGTTTTGAATTTATAAATACCACGTCTTATACGGGTGATCTTTCAAAGGAGATCATTTGGATTCATGATAAGTTTTGTGCTGACAAATAGTTTAGTTTACAGCCTAGAACAATATCAAACGACTATCACATTCATTTGTGGAATCTATAAGTTGAATCATGAAGTCTTAAAATGATCCGTGAATATCATTTTGCTCCAGGAGTAATCAGATAGTGAAATTTGGATTTTGCGCAAGATGTAATGGTGGGAATCTTGGGAATTCAAATGATTCTAGAGGACACCATTTTGCTTGGGCTCAAATTCATACTGGACATAGATAAAGTGGAATCTTAGATAGTCAAATGCATCTAAATATTATTACTCTCACTGCATAATTAGTTGTACCTACATATGTTAATTAGATTGTTTTCCAATTAAGCTAAAACAAAAGAAAAGGTTAATTTTGATTATCATGAAGATAGTTAATATAGCCATTCTGGAATAGATACCCTCCTCTGACTGCTTTACCCCGTTGAGGATCAACATGCTTAATAGGACAAGATTTCCAGATTTCGTATCCTTTATTTGTGTTGAATATGTAGGAATCATAACGCTTCCAACCAATGTAATTAACAGGATATGAAAAGAATGCTTGGCTGGATGGTAAACAACTCCAATTGGTTAATTTCATTTTAGTATCGAGATATGTAGTAGATGTAGTATCTGTTATAGAATGAGCAAATTTGCTTCGGAGTATTCCAACTAAATGTTTTTTGTTGGCTTTAAGATCGGTGACATAAATGTACCAGTAGTGATCATTTGTTCTAGATAACTCAAATTCGTAAGTGGTCTTTTCTTCCCAACTCAACGGTAATTTACAAATAACGTTGTTCCTTTCGTGTGCACAATTCTTTGAGTAAATTTCAACAGACTCGGGTGAATGAGTTTTAAGTCTGACGTATCTCTTGTCAATCTCGCTAACTAAACCAAGTTCAAACCAATTAACATCCTTCAATGTGTAGAAGTAGGATCCATAAAAAAAAGGGACGTTGGCGGCATAATCAACTCTGATCTGTTGGACAACTTTTGTATAGACTTTGGGTCCCCTAGTGCCAAATTCTACATGGTCAATACCCTTCACAATTCTTGGATTTGTCAATGCTAGGACCGACGAGAATAGTATTGATAATTGGAGTATTAGATTGAAATGCATTTCACTAGTAGATATTTGAGAATGATAAATATTAAAGATCATTTTGTTGTTTAAATAGTTTTGAATTTATAAATACCACGTCTTATACGGGTGATCTTTCAAAGGAGATCATTTGGATTCATGATAAGTTTTGTGCTGACAAATAGTTTAGTTTACAGCCTAGAACAATATCAAACGACTATCACATTCATTTGTGGAATCTATAAGTTGAATCATGAAGTCTTAAAATGATCCGTGAATATCATTTTGCTCCAGGAGTAATCAGATAGTGAAATTTGGATTTTACGCAAGATGTAATGGTGGGAATCTTGGGAATTCAAATGATTCTAGAGGACACCATTTTGCTTGGGCTCAAATTCATACTGGACATAGAAAACGTAGAATCAGATGGTAATATACATCTAAATATTATTACTCTCAATGCATAATTTGTTGTATCGAATACGTTAATTAGTGTGTTCTCCAATTAAACAAAGCAGGTACAAACCTATCAGTAATGTCCCCGTTACAAAACAGACATAATAGTCATTTAAAAATAGGCATTCTCCAGAAATTCTTGACCATTTTTGGGGGCAACTTGATTGGTCATGATTTTTTTATTTTGGGATCAATCAATTTCATGTAGGAGAAAATGTTAGGTCTTCAGTATGAAGCATTTTCAGTAAATCATAGAACTCTTTACAACTGATCTGTGGACTAGAATCAATAAAAACTATACGAGAACCAATATGGAATCATCAGATAAAAATGTTGAATCAATTCTTAAACTTTGGACCAAATCAATGAAAATCAAGTAGGAAAAGAGACTTGATGAGTTGAATTTAATGGTCAGAAAAATAAGATATAACAAATGATTGTATATGTGAAATCATAAAACAATTCTACCACTAATCTTGATTGTATTTTTTAACTTCTTATCAAAACGAGCTGAATTTGAAAGGTTCCTCGTTTGTAAAACTAAAAATAAAATAAACTATTGTGAACTAAGAGGATGAATTAACCATTATCGCCTTGTTTGGGGTATTAACGTATTGTCTTACAATTTTGCAGAAACCACTCTCAATTTGCATAAAGAAGAGATAAGTACTTTTACGATCTCTTCATTAGATAAATGCAAATAGTTCATTAATTCAATACATCAGTTAAGATTGTAGAATGGCTAGTGGATTTCAAAAAAAAACTCTATTACAAACATGTTTCCCAAATGGAAAATATCAAAAAGTTTGGTTTATTTATCGCTATAGAGTATTCATCCTTGGAATTCGTTCATTTGTGCCATGATCAGACGAATCATGCTAACATATGGACTCATAATCTTTCGAAGGAGGTGGCCAACCCTAGTTTCTCCATACGGCATGCATTCTTTATTCTCACGCAGAAACTCGCTCAAGAACCATTTATCAATAAGAAGTGGGAAGCTCTTGAGCAAGAAAAGACTCGTAGTGGTAGTAAAATCACCAATCGTGATTCTTTCGCCATTCTCATGGTCAATAAGATATTTAACCCATTTGTTACTAAGTCTTGATTTACCATTAATCTCTTAACTTTAGTAGTGTACGTGGTTGAATTTACATGGTTAAGTAGTACCGCTTGAAATCCTTGATTCTCTTACTACCCATTGACACAATTAATTATACTGAACTTATATAAATATCTCTGTTCAAAGCAACCTGGAGAGTTCCCACATGATTTAAAGTGAAGTTAGTACCGTAAACGAAAGGCATTAGCATCTTTGTCAACTCTGATCTGCGGGACCACACTTGTAAATGGCATGTCACTGTTAGCCAGAAATTCAACACGATAAGTAACCTTTGTAAGACTTTAATCTGCTAAAGCCGATATAGCAGAGGAAAGTAATGAAAATAGAATTTTTTTTTTAGGCAATAGTTGATTTTCATATAAAGTCCTCTTTAAGAACACATTGAGTTGTATATATAGTTTTCCATATCTCAATGTTTTGTTTCAGTCTTAGAAAAAGCTTTGATCTTAATGCAACTTTTGAAATGTTCATAGAATATGTAACAATCAATCCATGTATTTTTGAAACTGCTCAATTTTATGCTCAGAATCAAGAAATTTTTTGAAATTTGTGAAACTTAAGATTCGTTAAACTATCTTTTTTGTTAAATGATACTTCTTCAGCGCACTGTAATATTTTCAGTTTTCACCTATAAAACAGAACTAGCTGGTTAAATTTTAAAATAAACTATTAAGTGTTGTTCTATCACGACTATCAGTAATGATGATAGAAATCACAGGAAACATTTGGGCTCATTCGTAAATCTATTGAACCTCGTAGAGGTATCCTTCTCTGGATAATTGCGTCACATGAGCCAAGAATCAATACCCATTACAACAGTAGAATACCTACAATTTACTAGGGAGCTTGATTTCCTACCGAAAGCACTTCATATCGAAATTATCCACCTTGGTTTCGAGAGAAGTGGCGGGTATGACATTTTCAAGAGGTACAAAGTTTCTTCCTCTGAATTTTGCAAGTAAATGTTTTTGTTTAGATTTAGTATCGGTCAAATAAATATTTTAATATCGCCTTTCTCCCTCTTGTTTGACAAATTCAAATTTGTAACATTTTTCTTCCCAAGGAATCCGTTAAGAAAAAGTTACTCGTTTGAATTCTTCGAAACTATTGTGTGTATCAGGTACTACAGGTTCATAACTGTCCTTGCACTGATATAGTTCTTGTCAAAACCACTGATTAATGTAACTTCGAACCCCCGAACCCCTCAAAATTGGACATATTTAGTAGCATAAATAAAGGTACCCTTGAATCTTTCGGCTCTGACCTTTTGGACCACTCTTTCAAACAATTTATCAATGCGTGGCTGAAATTCAATACGATCTGCAAAATTCGTAAGGCTTTGATACGCCACTGCTGATACAGATTAGGAAATTAATCATAATTGTAAAGCTGTTGAAGAGTATTACACGAAAAGATAGTTGGAATCGATACACAGATTTTATTCAGAAAGCATGACCTTGCTTAAATAAAATGAGGATGTAGACTAATCTACGAATTCTTGGAAAAAGATCCACACATGTAAAGACTTTTATGATTTTTGTTGCAATAGACGACGAAGAGGAAGAACAGGAATGACTGAAGAACTCTTCATTTATGCCAAAAATCAAGAAATGAATATTTGATACGAATCTTGAAAATCTCAACGATCACTTTTGTATTTTAATTCGGATTAAAGAATCAGAAGGAGGCATAAACTTGAGTTTACACGGTATGAAACCAAAAACTTCTGGAAAAATTGTAACTAGAAGATCACATTGTTCACATTGATTTACCACAATTGCAAAGTATAAAAATACATTCAATCGTGAAGTTTCTTTGAATAAACAAGAAGTATAAAAATTTGACTGAATACATTGATTTCTATAAAAAAATACAAGATCTTGAAAGATATTCACTCGCGAAACCCTTCAAATCCATTTTCAAATAAATAACCTCCATTAACAGCTGTACCTCTTTGAACTGCAAGATTCTTAATGGGGCATGAACTTGAGTTCTCACTGTATTCATTCAAGCTATACATGCGGTCAATATCAGAAACAAATGCTTTTCCTTCATAGTAGTAAATAGGATTGGAGAAAAAGGCACGGGAGAATGGGAAACATTTTGTATCAATATCTTCCAATTTGGTTTTGAGAAAAGTGGTGGACGTAGCTAGCACAATAGGTGATAATATTCTACCAGCGAATTTACCAAGTAATTGTTTTTCATTATTTTTAGGGTCAGTCACATATATGTTCCAAACAGTTATGTCTATATCATACTCCTGCGCAAGTTCAAATTCGTAAGTAGATTCTTCTTGCCAATATATTGGTAATGTGCAAATTACTGCGAATGTTGCATCAGTTTCACAATTCTGTGTTAGAGGAATTGCTATATTGTTCATTAATGACCTAACACTGACAAATCTGTTGTCAAACTCGCTGTTCAATGCAATTTCGAAATGTCCCTCGTGGTCAAGAGTGAAATTAGTACCATACAAAAAAGGAACATTTGAATGTTTGTCAACTCTGATCTGTTGGACAACGCGTTTAAATTGCTTACCATAGTTGGCCAGGAATTGCACATGGTTAAAACCCTTAGGAATCAGTTGATGTGCCAATGCCGATACAGCAGAGGAAATTAAGGATAATTGAAAAATTTGAGTAAAAAGCATTTCAGGAGGCGATAAATGTTATAGAGTCCTCATTAAGAATACATTGAGATGTATATATAATTTTCCGTTTGGAAATGTTTCGTTATGGCTTCGTGAAAGTTCTAAGCTATACCAGTTTTGACGAGCTCATACATTTTGATATAATCAATCATGCTTATGTCTGGTATTAGTGAAACTGCAAAATTCTGTGCCTAGAAGCAAAAAGTTGACCTTTGTTAAAAAACTTGATTTGTAAAACCAATACATTCGTTTACTAATACTGAGTGAGAATGAACCATGGCACTGGTTATACTGGAGTTAAATTTTTCTTAGATGCGACGATCACATTACTCCCTCTTCATGTATTTTGCTAGCATTAACGAGTTTTCATTAGTGGAAATAAGCATCATGTCCAGGACTATCATTTTTAATTCTCCAGTACATAATATCATAATAGGGTAAAAAGCACATCAATCGTTCCTTCCTATTCATTGATCTAATGGAAATCGTTCATCTAATCTTTGCGAAATTCCTGGTGTAGAATCATGTCCACCAGAATTCAACATCCATCACGTACAATTTACTACAGTTATTTCTATAGTTTACCAAATAATTTGAAGAACTATAAAAAAAAAGTTTATCGATACGAAAAACCCCTAATCATATCCTTCATATCCTGTATCAAATAAGTATCCTCTATCTACTGCTTTACCTCTTTGAGTGGCAAAATTCTTACTGTGGCATGACTCTGTGTTTCCAATTTTTTTCGATCCATACTCGTTAGTAATGTGGGAATCATACGCTTTACCATTATGGTAAAGATAATTTGGAGAAGGCGCGAGAGAAAGAAAATACTTTGCATTGATATCTTCCAATTTGGTATTAAGAAAAGTGGTGGACGTTGCTAGTACAATAGATGATAATATTCTACCAGCGAATTTTCCAAGCAAATGTTTTTCTTTGGTGTTGGTGTTAGTCACTTAAATGTTCCAAACAATTATGGTTCCTTCTTTTTTCTTGGGCAAGTTCGAATTCATAAGCGGTTTTCACTTCCTAATATAGGTAAAGTACAAATTATACTGAAAACGAGCTCTATTGCACAATTCTTAATTAGTTCAAATGCAGGTTCATGCATTTCTGCTCTAACGCTGACAAATCTGTTTCCAATATCACTGTTCAAAGCAACCTCAAATATATTCCCAAATCCGTGTAGAGTGAATTTAGTACCATACACAAAAGGAACATTAGCAGTATTGTCAACTCTGATATGTTGGACAACCCGCGTAAACCGTATATCAGCGTTAGGCTTGACATCAACATGATGGTAACCTTTTGCAATAGTTTTATCTGCCAATATTAAAGAAAGCAATATTAATTGTAAAATTTGGTTGAAAAGCATTTCACTTCTGGAAATTAATATAGAAAGATCAATCACAACAAATTGAGTTCTTTATTATTCTTTCCATAGTATGTAGCTTTTCTTGATTCTTCATAGGGTTCTAAACTATAAGAGACTTTTTAAAGTCTAGCAAGTTTTGTATTTATATATATCATGCTTCTGGTATTTTGTAACTACTCGAATTTATGCCTAGAATCAGTAAATCAGATTTATGATGAAAGTAAAACGCATATTGGAAAGGAACACCACATTTTTTTAATAAATAGTGCTCACGGATTCGAAAGAATATCCCATCAGAATTGAAATTACTTCTTAAATTGTGACGAACTGATAACATCACTTCTCTGTAATGTATTTAACAGGGGTTCAGATATAATTAATGTAGTTTTGTCGAATTAAATAAATATCGCTTCCAGTACCTAATATTGTTCACTCATTTCTTTTCTGAAATAGATAGGAAGCACAACAATAATTTGTACCCATTCGATAATGTATTGAAACTCGAAGATATATTCTTGCGTGATTGATTGATCTCTGAGTCAAAAGTCAACGCCAATTATATAAATAAACATTATCAGACCAAGAACTTGAATTCCTATTGAAAAAAAAAAAAAAATGAAACCTACCAATATGAAGCATCTTCTTGAAATCCTTCATACCCATTATCGAATAAATATCCTCCATCAACTACTTTTCCTCTTTGAGTAGCAAGCTCAGAGATAGGACAAGATTTGGAATTTCCAATGTAGTTATTCCGAGCAAATTCACGGGTGATGTGGGAATCGAATGAAATTCCATTAGCGTAGTAAATAGGGTTGGAAAAGAAGGCCCTAGTGAATGGGAAACACTTTGCATTGATATCATCCAAAGTGGTTTTGAGTGCAGTAGTGGATGCGGTCCTTTCTAAGGAGACGACAGCAAAACCACCGAATTTTGCGAGTAAATGTTGTTCTTTAGATCTAGTGTTAGTCACGTAAACAGCATAGTATGGCCCATCATCCCACTCTCTCACAACTTCAAATTCGTAAGTGGTTTTTACTTCCCAACGTACAGGCAACGTACAAGTTGCTCCAAAATCAATCAGGACACAATTGTCTGTCATAGGTACGACAACTTCATTAGAAAGTGCCTGAGCTCTAATGTATTTGTTGTTAAAATCACTGACTAATGCAACTTGGTATACGCTCCCTCCTAATACAGTGAAGTTCGAACTATACTCAAAAGGCACATTAGCATCTTGTTCAACTCTAACACGTTGGACTACCCGGTCAAACGGCTTCTCCTTTTCGATAGCCTGAAATACCACATTGTCATAACCTCTTGAAATACCTTGATCTGCCAGAGCGATCACAGTTGAGGAAAGTACAAAGAATGGGAAGAGTCGGTTGCAACGCATTTCGAATATGATTTTCGAAATTCAGAAATAGATAGAATTCAGAAAGAGTCTCATTGGTTATATACATTTCTGGTACATATTATTTTTCAAACTCTTGTTTCAAAGGGCCCCCTAAGGAGGTTTTGTTATAATCTCTCATGCATATTGAAGATGGTAACATTGACTCATCTCAGAGTTATGCCCAGGAATGTGATATGAAACTTAGGCCAGAAATTAATGTTTGAAAATTGCATAATTAATACTAACTTTAGTTTTACTTGCCAATCAAATTTTGACCGATTGTAAAGAGAGTAGACTTCAAGTTGCAGAATTATGCAATTGTGAAAGCTTACTAGTTCAATACAAACTACCTAGTGCCAATACCACAGATTCCCAAGCCAAGAAGATTAGTTAGTATAATGAGCATCTTTTATTGAAAGTTAAAGTATCAAATACAATAAAACATGAGCTTATCTCAAAATTGAGATGGAAAACCCAACAAACGTTTGTTACCAAAGACCAGTTGACATATTCCAATTTAAAATTTTGCTGGATTTTTGATGTGTTATCATCTATGGACCAAAAGTTCAAGGCCCAAATGATTATATCATTAAATCATGATACATACCTACATTTGACTAGGAAAGTTGATTACCTATAAAAAAAAAGCAAAAAAAGATAAACCTACCAATAAGAGGCATTCTCATCAAAGCCTTCATATCCATTATCAAATATGAATCCTCCTTCCGCAGCTTGCCCTCTCTGAACCGCAGAATTCTTGATGGGGCAAGAAGCTGTGTTTCCAATGTTACTCAGTCCATACTCCTTAATTATGTGAGAATCATATGCTTCTCCTTCATAGTAGTAAGTAGGGTTTGAGAAGAAGACCCTGGAGAATGGAAAACATTTTGCACCGATATCATCCAAAGTTGCTTCGGGGGAAGTGGTGGAAATAGACTTTTGAAGAGCTACAAAAATTCGTCCATCGAGTTTTGCAAGTAAATGTTTTTGCATAGAATTAGTATCAGTCACATAAACGTTGAAATACTGCTTCTCTTCCATCTCTTTCACAACTTCGAATTCATAAGTGGTTTTAACTTTCCAACTTATTGGAGAATTGCAAGTCACCCCTGTAAATTCTTCAATACAATTTTTTGACTTCGTTAATACCTCCCCGTTAATAGCCCTAGTCCTGATGTATTTTTTACCAGCATCACTGATTAATGCTACTTCGAATCTTCCCCCACCAAATTGTGTGAAGTTGGTTCCATATAGAAAAGGCACGTTGGAATCTTCGTCAACTCTGATTTTTTGGACCACCCTATCAAACGGTTTATCAGCATTAGCCTGAAATTCAACGTGGTCGGTTCTTTTTTCATAGTTTTGATTCGTCAGTGCTGATACAACTGAAGAAAGTACTGTTAATGGCAAAATTTGGTAGAAACGCATTTCACGAGGTAATAATTGAAATTGATATAGAGTAATTATTCATGGCATATTGAGGTGTTTATAAAGCTTCAAAACTTATGGGAACTTGTTCCAGTCTACGTGAAAGTTCTTAGCTTCAAACGACTTGTCATAATTTCATACGTTTTGTAATAATAACTCATACTTATTACTAGTTTTGTAACTACACAGAGTTATGCCCAGTACCAAGAAAACGGATGTTTGATCAAATTTTGATACATAATTTGTAATAGCATCACCTTGTTTACTAACGCTTTTCGGAACTTACATTATATCCACATAATTTGTAAAGACCTACAAAGGGCCGATTACGTTAAAGTGTTCAATTTTAAGCGATTTTATGTTACCTTGTCTTAGCATTAGTTAAATGAAAAACAGAAGCATAGCTTCAAGTACGATGAATTGTTGTAGCACTAGAAGATATGATCAAAATGGGTTCTGAACATATTACTAATTATCATCATATTTCAGTGAAATGCTTACCGTCTATGGGATCGAGCCATGTTAGCCTAGCAGTTAAGCACAGCCTAACTTGTACAAGTTTAGCAAATCCTACATCCCAAACAAAATTTCTTATTCGTCATACATAAAATGTCTAGCAAAGCAATTCTTGATTAATAATATTCACGGTAGTATTTCTTGCTATTTTTATCCATTGTGCAGTAAAACTGCTCTTTGGTATACTACAGTACTAACTAACAACCTTCAATTTCTCAAGATCGTACAATCTTTTACTAGTATTAATTTTGCAAAGAAGATATCGTCCGATGATTATATTCCCTAACCTGAAATGAAGAGAAGTTCCCAGGAAAAGATGACGGACGGGGTGAAGAATAAACCGTTCAAGAGAAGCGGACTGTAAACTAGAGAAGAATCAAAAGATAATGCTAGCGGCTAAACAAGCAATTGGTGCCACTGGTGCTTCGAAAATATAGACAGTCATGTAATGGAGTTTTAGAGCACTACTTGAAGAAACTCAGAATAACAATATAATTGGTGCAGGAAATTGTCATCGAGAAGGGCGTGTGGCGTAGTTGGTAGCGCGTTCGCTTAGCATGCGAAAGGTCTCCGGTTCGACTCCGGACTCGTCCATTTTTTGCACTTTCAAAGCCTCATTCTTCATCATCTGTGCACTTCAACCTCCATCTTGTTACAATTGCTAATTTTAAACGTTCATTTCAGTCAAGACTGAGGTATAAATAAATTCCTATCAAAATACCGCAAGCGGTAGTAAGTGAACTAAAATGTGCTTTTAAAAGCTGTGTTGAATAATACGTCACGTCGTAATAAATATGAACCAGATTAGAATCATTTCTTTATTCCCAACTTCTGCCAAATAGATTTCTTACCCTTTTTATCTTTAGCTCCTGCTTTTTCGCTCTTTTCGCTGCCAATAGTGGATTTAGAAGAGACGCTCCCTCTATTACGCTTGTGTTTCAAATCATTGCGTAATTTCTTATTCTGCAGTTCTTTATCCTCATTGTAACTAATCAAACTTCTAACCTTATAAATTTTGTCGCTGGAGGAGTTTAGATCATGAGAACTAGAGTCAGCACTCTGATAACGGAATAAGCCTCCATTCGCATTACTACCCGATCCTATTCCATTGGAACTCATAAAACCCGCACTGTGACCCGTGGTCTGACTTCTATAAATGGAATGGATTTTTGAGTCAATTTTTAGACTGTCATCTTTGGAATTGAGCGCCTCAAGGTAACCCTTTGACTCGCTCAAGGACTTATCCGAAATAAGGGTCAACATATCCTGAAATCTGGATTCTGACAGTGATATTTTTATGGATGCCAAATTATCATTGAAGACTGCATTAGGTCCAGTGTAAGATTCAGTAGATTCAATTGAGTCTGCTGATGATGATACACTTGACAGTCTGCTCTTCCTTGTTTCGGAAACACTTGATTGTGAATTCTCCGAGGGGGAGTCCACCTTCACAATAGGTCTGCTATTTTTTCTTGCACCATCCAAATTGAATTTCAAACTCTGAGGAGGAGGTGATTGATTTTTGTTTACAAACATGGCTTCTCTACCAGTTTTATTGTGAAAATCGGTGGTATTACCAACCAAAACAACTGGAACTGGGGAATATTTAACCACAAAGGAGCTCAATTTAATCAAGTATTCATCTTTCTCGTTATGCTTCTTCATTTTAATAGGGTACTTGAAATTAAGATTGGACGACTTATTTCCAACCACCATGATATTAGGCTGATATTGCTTGAATAAATGTTGAAGCATGAATTTGGTGCCCAATAGATTTGGATTGATGGCATGAGAATTGGATGATGTGCCACTTACCCCAGAACTGCTCAGAGAGCTCAGAAACGAGCCTGGTTTCGAAGGGTCATTATCAGTAACCAATTCAACCGTGACTTTCAAACGCAAGTTATTTTGCTTTAAGATTGGGCTTTCAATAATGTAATTTAGTAAATTTTCACATTTTTTGTATAAGAAATCTTCCATGGAGACTTTTTTGTTGTGTTTTTTGTATTCACGGACAAACTTAAGAGGAACAAGGGCTGCAACCACCAAGTAATCACCATCCTGAAGGAAAAATTCCGAGGTGTGATCAAGATTTTGATTGGCCATGAACAACCAGTCCAAACTGTTCCAGGTATGTCTTCTACCGGAAATGACGGTGAGAATGGTTCTGTTGAGAGTGTTGTGATCGTATTGCTTGTGCTTAACCGTTAAGTTGATGGATTTGTAGTTATTTTCGTTGGAGGATGGATAAAGGATTTGACGTGGCGCGGACTGGTTTCCGACGGTGGAGATGGAGGAACGGCGGGTGGAGGGTAAAAAGTAGGTCTTTTGGGAGTCGAACTTGAATTGGTCCATGTTTGAGGTTTTGGCCTTGGTGGTGACAAATTGAGGGTCCAAAGCCATGAGTTCCTCGTCTGTCATTTCGGAGTACAGTTTACGTCTGTTGCGGGATGCCGAGGCGGAGCTGGGCGAATTGACCAAGCCAGCGAAGGAAGAGCCATTGACAGAGGTGGAATCGGAGTTTCCCGTGGATGCAGCAGAACCAGAGGCCGAATCGGGGTCACCAGGGCCATCGACCACTGTTGCATCGGCCACGGGGCCGGGGTTCAACAAGTTATATTCCAACTGTTGGCTGGACACCTTATTCTTGAGAATGGACTTGGAGGGAGGAGCTGGAAGCTTCAACTTCTTCTTGACCGGCTGCAGGTTGTACACCTTGGAAATGTCGTTGACGGCCGACACTCCGTAGCCAAACATGGGGTCGGTGGTGTAGTTGGAAGCGGCGGTCTGGGTGTACACCGGGTTCCACACCGGATGGTCGGCA
This sequence comes from Suhomyces wounanorum, assembly GCA_030568695.1. NCBI lineage: Eukaryota > Fungi > Ascomycota > Pichiomycetes > Serinales > Debaryomycetaceae > Suhomyces > Suhomyces wounanorum. Next base: position 150,183 of record JAJMGL010000011.1, read on the forward strand.
GGCTCGTCGTCGGGATGCAAGTTGTTGAACGACACACGGCGGGAGTAATTGGTGGACAAGCCGTCCAATGAGCTGGGAGAGGCTCTGGGGACGGACAGAAGAGGGCCTTGCGACAGGAGGGAGGATGATTGTGGGGGGTCATGATGGAGGTGGGAGGCCCCGTGGGAGGCCCCGTGGGCCGGGCCGGAGGGCTGGCCTTGTGTTACTTCTCCATCCGGGATAGTTCGCAAGTAATCGAAGGAAGAACCCACTAAAGTGGACATGGTTGTTGAACCAGATGAAGGGTGGACCTAGTCTTATATAAGGTCAGCCATGCCAAGCCAAGCCTGGGTTTTGTGTTACGCGTATACGATAATCGTAAATAGGACACCTGCGGTGTGTGCAGGAGCAATATGTCTCAATCGGGCCTGACATGGAAGGTGGCGCAGGCGGGGTGGAATCGTCCTTGCAGACGGTAGCTGCAAGAGGCTGGGGTGGAATTGGGTAAGATAGTGGAGTGGTTGGGGGGACCATGGGGGTCCTTGGGGGTCCGTGGGGGTCCGTGGGGGTCCGTGGGGGACGGTGGAAATGGTGGAAATTGCGCGGGAAATCACCAGGAACACCGTGGGGGATGGGGGCTTCGGAAGGGGACGGAGGAAGCCGCAGGTGCCGATTTCTGGGGTTTGGGGGTTTCACTAGGCACCATCGCGCAGTATCTAGATTAGGAGAGTAGGTGCATGAAGATGCAGATGGCGCAAACGCCGCAGGAAGAGGCAAGGAATGAGGAGAGAGTTGGTAGAAAGAAATTGAATAGAAATTGAATAGAAAAGTAGAAGGTAGAATGGTAAGGGTAGGGAATAAAGAGGAGATAGTTATGGTAGAATAGAAATTGAATAAAAGACTAGAAAGTAGAAAGTAGAATGGTTAGGGTAGGGAATAAAGAACGGATAGTAGTGAGAGTACAATAGAAATTGAATAGAAGACTAGAAGGTAGAAGGGTAAGGAATGAAGAACCATCTTCATCTTTTGAATAGTAATTATGTAACCATAAGACAGAACCTCCTAATCCTATTTCTTTATATAATTGTACTAAATAACCTAGATCAGATTCTTTCATCCATCCAACCCAATATTCACCATTATTAGACTTGGACATAAACTAGAGGTACACTTTGATTTAGGCATCTCTATTGTTTTTATGGTCTTTACGGTCTTTATGGTGGTTTCTTCTGGAGTTTCTACCGACTCTTGTCTTCTCACCACTACCTCTTTATACTAATACGCTAGCTGTTTTTTCCCTCCCACCTGCGAGTATTTATTACCAGCACCATAATGCACAAACCACGTCAAATTCAAATTCCCGCAGCTATTATTGACGACACCACTGTATTTGCGTGAGGTGCATGATGCTTGCAGGACAATCATGCAGGACAGTCTCGGGTGTTGTTTGGGGCAATTCGGAGTTGCCATGGGCTCTATTGTCCTTGGTTCTACCACCTGAGATTTTCACACTATGGCCACCGTGGGCTCCCCGTAGGCTCCCCATGGGCGCATCATGGGTACACCGTGAGGACTGTGGGAGTTTGTGGACACTCTGTTGTGGCGGGTGGTTCTGTTTCTGTGGTGTTCTGTAATGGACAACTCTTGTGCATGGTACAGGAGTGTGATTGTTGTGGCTGGTGTGGTTGATGTGGTTGAAGTGGTTGGTGTGGTTGGCTGTGCCTCTATTGGTGCATTGCACACCAGTTTGCGCCGCCAGCATATACTGTGACCAATGTTTGCGTGGCATGCGTCTGCAGCCACTGTCTATTTATGGCCAGCCGCATCCACGTGCGGTTCCTGACGCATCTCACGCATATGCATTCCCGCTCAGCAACCCTCGGTACCCCACATTTCGCCTTTTTGCACCCTCGGATCATTCCTTGAGCAAATCACGTGATAGCCCCGGATTTACTTTTGGCCAACAACAACCAGTGGATTGTGCCGGTTTCGAGGTGCCCGGTTTCCAATACCGACTTTCTCATTTGCTATATAAGGAAATGGTGCATGGCGCCTTGTCCTCCTTTGAAGGGGTTTTGTGCAAGTCAAGTATGGTCACGTGATCCATAAACTGCATTTTCCCAAACTGCATTTCCCCAAACTGCATTTCCCCAAACTGCATTTCCCCAAAGGTTACCTTGTGATGACAGTACACTTCAACATTGCGGTTTACCCACCACCTTCTCCATACCTCCAATTCCTCCTTCACCCCATGTCCTGGAAAGACCCTCTTCCGCTCGAAGATTACAAACTACTCAACCAGTCCAGCGGAGAAAACCCTCCCAAAGAATGCCCTAATCCACCGCCGTTCGCTGGCCTAGATATCAGATGTGGGCCTACTCTTCGTCTTCTAGGAACCTTCGAGAACAATCAAAATTATCGAGGATCAATTCTTCTTGCTGTCCACAGCGCTAAGGAGATGCCTCCAGTAACATTTCACGCCGGCCGTTCCAATTCCACCTACAATGGTAACATTGCACAAAGTGTTCATGGCGCTGTTGCGGGAAGTGGTGAAGATGACCCTACAGAAAAGGGCCAATTCCATGGAACGCTCTTCTTCGAGCAAGAAGATATCTCCTTCTACCGGTATGATGTGCACTTCCAATTGAAGCCGTACGAGCAGAAAGTGCAGTACTTTTTGAACGGAGAGTCGAGAAAGTCGTTCCAATTCTTCGTACCAGCCATCGACCAATCCATGAACGTGGTATCGTATTCGTGTAACGGGTTCTCGTTGGGTACGCCGCCTGACGACTTCAAGTCGTCGCTCTGGTTGGACGTCATCAATAAGCACGATTCAAACCACTACCACGTCATGTTGGGAGGTGGAGACCAAATCTATACCGATGCCGTCAAGCTCGCGTCTTCGGAGTTGAAAAAGTGGGCTGAAGAGTCCGATTTCGTCCACAAGAGATCCCAGCAGGCGTCGCCTAAGCTCGTGGAGGAATTGAAGCATTTTTACCTCAATCATTATCTCGCATGGTTCGGCCAAGGATTCTGGAAAGGAACTCAAGGAACCACCCTTCAATCGCTTTTCCCCGTGGCAATGGCCCAGATTCCTTCGGTCAATATCTACGATGACCACGATATCATCGACGGGTACGGATCGTACCACGATACCACCATGGGTAGTGAAATTTTCAAGGCCATTGGTAACACCGCTTACACCTATTACATGGTGTTTCAACATCACACTTCTCCCGAAGAAAAATGCCATGAATCCGACCCTTCGTGGATTTTGGGTGACTCCCCGGGTCCATTCATCAAGCAAAAGAATCACTCCAACTACGTTCGTTTAGGTAAAGAGATTTCCCTCATTGGGTTGGATTGCAGAACAGAACGTAGATTGAAACAAGTGGTCACTCCAAACACTTACAAGCGTGTGTTTGCTCGTGCCGAGAAGGAAATTACCGCTGACCCTTCCATCAAGCACTTATTGGTGATGTTGGGTGTTCCCATCTTTTATCCAAGATTGGTGTGGTTGGAATGGATTCTTACTTCCAGCATTCTCAAGCCTTTCAGATCATTGGCTGCAAAAGGTGTGATCAACAAGGGTTTAGTCAATGAGTTCGACGGAGAAGTCGAAGTTTTGGACGATTTGAATGATCACTGGTGTGCCAAAAACCACAAAAGAGAAAGAAACAAATTAATTAAAGATTTGATCGAATTTGGTAACAAGCATGGCGTGAGAATCACCATCCTCTCAGGTGATGTTCATTTGGCCTGTATTGGAAGAGTCAAGGCCAAATACCACAAACACCCCCATATTGAACATGTCGTTAAGGGAGCAAAAGTTGAGGAAATTAATATAAATGTCACCGAACAACCAGAAAGAGATCCAAGACTCATTTTTAACGTGATCAGTTCGGCCATCATCAACGGACCTCCACCTGATGCAATGGCCAGTCTTCTTAATAAAAGATCTAAGATTCACCATTTTGACTCGGAAACTGATGAGGATGTTATTCCCATTTTCACCATCGATGAAAAGGGTAAGACTAGAGAAAACCACCGTTTCCTCAATAGAAGAAACTGGTGTGACCTCATCCTTGCAAAACAATCTATTTACAAAGATTCTATTGCATCCGATGCAACCACCGAATCAGTTTCCAGAAAGTTCCCACAGCCTTTAGGAACAAAGGAGCCTCACCACGAATTGGATGCTGTCCATGTGAAGTACCCACTTTATAATGATTCCTTAGTCACCACCATCCACGTTGAGAAGGATCCTTTGGATTATAAGGCCGAAAGTCAAGGTTATGAACTTCTTATCCCAAGGTTGGAAGGAACCTATAAGCTAAAGGAAACTCAAATCAAGCATTTATAGAATAAAATTGCTGGTTTGATGTTTGCCCTAGCAAACCTTATGGTGTATTTTTTGCACAATACTGGTTTATTTGAAAGAGAATCTTTACCCAAAATACTCTATGTTCCTGAAATTTATTAATTTTCTGTTTGATTATGATATTATTTATTTATTTATTTATTTAATAGTTGTCGCTACAAAAGTTCGTGAATTAAGACATCTTGTGCATTAAACTACTAGTATATACTGAAAAGCTTATTGTTGGTTAATGTGAGAGGATTTCTCAATCACAAAGAAAATATTTCACAATATTCAAGTTTTTATCTAATTTTGTACAATTTTACAATATTTGGGTGCAAACTTATATTAAAAGTAGGCTCAGGGGCTAGAATCAGGATTTCCTTCAGATGAGGTCACCCATCATTGCTCAAAATTCTCTGTGGCCTATTATTAGCTCGTAGGGTGTTTGGGGCTTTTTTAGGCTTAGTTTTTTCCCATCAGGAATTTTGTCACATAGAAAATTACATGAATCGGGGCTCCAGAATGAACGAAAAATCCAAGCCCCAATTTCACGGAAAAGAGAAAGATCCATGGAGGTTCATGGATGAAATAAGTTCCTGTATCAAAAGCCTTCTATCACCAAATTACGGGAATAATGATAGATCCAAATTTCACTTCATCTAAAATCGGGGCTTCTCGCAAAGGTTCCGAAAAATCCCCTAAGCCTTTCCACCGCTTCCCTGGCCAATGTTGGCTGTGAAATATATTACCATATGCTTCCAGGGGCCTAATATAGATACAACACCTGTACTTGTGACGTCAATAGCCTAAAGTTAAACTGCCACTTCATACAGTGTCTTTTTAGGGCAATAGTCCATTTCCTGGTGCAAGCTCCAAAATGGACCCTCAGTGAAGCTTTGAAGCTCATCAACTCGCTTAAAGCTTCCTAAAAGGCACACCCATAACCCATTCTGTCCTTCCAAGTCTTCCACCACCAATTAACTGCCTTTTGCTTGTCCCAAGATTCTCCAATACTATAAAAGATGCCACGTGACCGTTATCTACATGCCATCTTATCATAATCACATACATCTCATAGCACCCCAGAACTACCAACCAACTGCACATAAACCGGAGTTCTTGAGTTGACACTACGGAATATCAAAAATGTCGAGAAAGCGGAAACTTGATACTCCCGATGAGGACAGACGGCCCGGCGGAACACCCTCTCCGTCCAATGAGTTGGTACGGTCTGCTAACCTTCCACTCCATCGATCCACGTCAGCATGTCATCGGTGCCGGGTGAAAAAGATCAAATGTGATCAAAAATTCCCCAAATGTTCGAAATGTGAAAAAAGTGGCAATGAATGTGTGGGGTTGGATCCGTTAACGGGACGGGAAGTGCCTCGGTCGTATATTGTTCACCTTGAATCCAAGATCCAGCTACTCGAGGAAAAGTTGAAGAAACACGGGTTGGATACGTCCATTGACCCGGGAGGGAGTGAAAGCACGGAAATAACCAAGGTTCCCAGTGAAAACAACCTAAATTCGGGCTCTTCTATTGCATTTTCCAAGTTGATGACCACCGCAGTCAAAGTCAACCAAAGACCGTCCCTTATGTCTGAAAACGACAAATCCACCACTTTGGCATGCTCAAATACAACACTCCCGGCGATTTTGCCACCTAAAAGCACGGCATTGAAATTTATCCTGATATTCTTCGCTCAATCAAACAGTCAGCTCCCGGTTCTCCATCGTGAAGAATTCATCAAGGACATTTTTGTGCCCATCTACGGAGGCTTCGATTATACAGATGTATCTTTTGCCTCGGATTTCACCCCGCTCAACTTCAATGGAGTGGCCAACTCTAAAGATACACCGTGGTTCGACCAGTATAAGCACGAATTCCAATGCATTTTAGGTCACACCAACAACTTGAATCTGTCCAACGATGAAATCAAAAGAATCTCCAATAGCATTATTCCTCCCAAAAAATACCAGAAGGGCCTTTTCTTCCTCAATATGATTTTTGCTATTGCTTCTTCTGTCCATCACCTTCAGTACCCACCAACAATATCGGAATCATTTAGATTGGCCGCAGTTAAACATTTTGACGAAGTCAGAAATTCTCTGGATCAATTGGAAGCTTTACAAGCGGTACTTTTACTGTCATTGTATGCAATAATGAGACCTACTAATCCCACTGCTTGGAGTGTTTTAGGAACGGCCTTACGGATATGTGTCGAAATGGACCTCCACAACGAAAACCATACCACTACAGCCAATCATCTTGATTCGTTCACAAAAGACAAAAGGAGGCGATTATTCTGGTGTACCTATGCCTTAGATCGTCAGATTTGCTTCTATTTGGACAGACCCATCGGTATACCAGATGAGTCTATCCACACACCCTTTCCATCAATTTTGGACGATTCTTTTATCAAACCAAACGATACAGCAGTAGTCGATTATTCAATAGGAATACAAAATACTCAAGCACCATCATACAAGACCATATCGTTGTCAATGTTCAAAATACGTCAAATTCAATCTGAGGTTCAGCGAATTCTCTACACCAGCGCAGAAATACCGAGACAGTATAACAGTTTGGAAGAATGGAAATCTTCGATTCTACTGAGGTTAGCTTTCTGGAGCAAAAACACACCACAAACATCGCGACAAATGAATTGTAACTTTAATTTGGCTTTCTTCAATTTGAATTACAACCATACAATTTTAATGCTTTTCAATTTATCTAGAAAGAATTATAAACTTTCATCTAATGATACTTTGCAAGTGTCAAATTCATCAAAAGAACTCATTTCTTGCTATACCCAATTGTTCGGCACTAAGAGCATCAATTATACATGGGCAGCAGTACACAATCTTTTTATGGCTGGAACATCGTATTTATACACTATTTATAACAGTGAACAGGTGAGACATCATAACCCAATCCAACAAGTCAAAAAGACTACCTCGGATTGTTTGAACGTACTTACATCATTGATAGACCGTTGTGATGCAGCATCTAATTGTTGTGAAGTTTTCAAAAGTTTGACCATGGCAATTATAAAATTAAGATATAATGAAGTCGTTCAAGGATACTCCACCCTTAATGTTTCCAAAGAGAGTTTGAAGGAAATTAATAACAACAACATGAAGTCAAATTTATCACAATTGGTGGAAAATTTACGCCAAGCAGATATGGCTGCACAAGACCTTAATCCTTTTGGAGCAGGAATAGGAGTTCCTATTGAGCGTCCCCATCAAGACACACCTGTTCCAACCTTTGAATGGTCATCTGAGCGCAATACTAATGGTATTGGTCCGGTTGGCCAAATCAATGAGGGTTTTGATCTTGACAAATTTTTCAAAGAATTGGACTCAATGCGGCAAAAGGGGGATGTAGGAACTATGGTGGCAAGTCCTTATTCAGAGAACTCCGATTCTCCTAACGTTTTCAACACCAAGGAAGGTAAAAGAACTTTTGAATTATTGCATCAAACACCAAATGATATTATTTGGGATCAATTCTTTGGTAATAGTTCACAAATGAATCCAGAACCTGATCTCCTTATGAAAACAGAGGAATTATAGTTTTTTGGATGCATTTGATATTAATGAACTTTATGACTAGCTAAAATGTGTTTGTGGAGTTACATCACCACAAATCCACGACTGTATAGTATAATTTAATCACTGTCATTAGATTAAAAATGATATGTAGATCATCATAGTAAGATATTTGTCCAATTCTTAAAATCCCAATTGTGCTCACGTCGCCCCAATACCTTCCAAAAGATACTGATATTAGATGGGCTCCAAGGTGGTGATTTGCTTCATTACGGAAACACTAGACTCATCCATCAAATTACTGGCATCCACTATATCACAAGAGATTCCATGAACATTGTTTCCATCATACAATGCCAAAATGGACACAACTGTTCCTCTGAGAGTTGCTTCAAAAGGTATATTTCCTGAACATAGGTTTTCCATGCTAATTTCGATTTCTGTAAACGGTTCTTGATGCAATGTTTTGTTATCTCTAGTCACTAAATTTCCCACTTCCCTGACCACTAAAGAAGGTTTCGTCTCATCATAATGGACCACCTGAACAAGGAGTCTCACTCGGAAAGGTTTAGCAAGGCTTGAATCAGATTTAGTGCCTCTAAGTGACGATAGATCAAGAACTAGCCTTGTCATCTAAAGATGAATTTGGATTCCCAGGCCAAACATTTGATGATAATATTACGTAAGCAACTTATCATCACCACTTGATGAGATGAAGTACTAACAGAGAACACCACTGCCATGAAAATAGTAAACGAAAGAGATGCGTTTCTTTCCAATTATGAGGTGGAAGAATTCATGAAAGATATTAAGAAGAAGTACAACTGGTCATTTACTCCTGAAGATGAAGCATTACAGGCACAGGACAAAAGAAAATTCAAAAAAAGGTTCACTGCTTGTGGATTAGATCTTGAAGTAATAACGCGAGATGTGCTATCCTATCTCGGTGGTAGTGCTTGCAGTGACGTGGGAGACAGTGCCAAGTTCGAAGAACTCATCAAGTTCTTAAATGCATATGATCTTGTCAAAGTTGAAAAGCTTCAAATCGTCAACTCATTACCACGTTCAATGGTCCATTTATATGCATTAGTTGAGGAATGTGACCTGAGATTCTCTGAAAAGCAGTGTGAAGCAGTGATTGAAAAGATCAACGAGCTATTCCCAGTTGAAGAGGCCGAAGATGAAGAAGCGGATGGAGAAGAAGAAGGTGAAGAAGAAGTAGAAGATGAGTTTGCATCTGCAGAGCAAACCCCAATGGAAGAATAAGATACTACTAGTTTTATTTACTACGGTTTTCCCGCTCATTAGTCTTGTTTATTCTTATGTACAGTAATATTATAGAAATCCACCCATGATTCTTCTAGTAATGCCTAAATCACCACCCTGATCATCTTTCTCTTCATTTTCCACTTGTTCCTCTGTTTTGAAGGCATTGGGAGCTCTAGCTTCCTCTTCTTCCTTAGTAATAGTGGTTACGGCATAGTTATACCATTGTTCTTTTAAATTACCCACCATTTCACTGACTTCAGCAAGGAGTCCGGTTGGACCTACTGCAAATAGAGACTCAGCTTTGTCCTTCGAATTAATCCATTGATGAGCAACGTCATTACCATGCTTATCAATATCGTCATTTTGTTTGGTGATCAAATCCCTAGCAATAATACTAGATAAATCAACTTCAGTATCTAAAGAGTCGGTGGTGATTGGTAATGAGGATTTTGAAACAGTTTCTTCATTGATATCTTTCCGGAAATGCTCTTCAACCAAATGTTCAATCACTGGCCATCCATATGCATTTGAAAATGTCCTCCGAACAATTATATTATTATGTGAATCAGGCTTTAATTTGACAATTACCTTTCTCCAACTCATGTTCTTATGATATTCACGAGCAATTTGCTCTTCAAGATGATCTATCTCATAATCTATATGTTCTAAAAATTTCTTTTTGATGCTTGATGAGTATGAAGTTGATTTCTTTTCCACAGAAATGTCATCTGTTGAAGCATTTAATGGAGGCAAATCACTTTCATGATATATTTTATCATGAATAATGACATTATCTCTAGAGTCGGGATCAGTAATATATTTCATGGATGGTAATGGTGGTAAAATTAGTGATGTTGCTGTTTCAAGCACTGATGATTTAGGTAATACATTATAATCATCATGCTTTCCTTGTTGAATAGAGTTTGTTTGAAATTTATGATACTCATCATCAATATTTTTACTTTGCTTCTGAGGCATGAAGTAAGAGATAACTGCCAGCACCGGTGAAATTCCCTTTTCATTTTCTTGGTCAATTTTTGGATCTTCAGGAACCTTTCCAGCCGTCTTTGCGTGTAATTTGCTTGCTTTGTTCTCTGTTGAATTGATAATTTGACTCAATCCTTTATAGTCCAAGTATAATAAAGAGGAGGTTCTTAATGGAACCACACCATCGTTAATAGCATTTGCGTAAATTGTTCTTCTCACAAATCTTTTGAGCACAAGATGGGTTGGACCGGTGGGCAATAAAAGTAATAGAGGTTTAGAATTATTTTCGAAGTACTTTAAACCCAAATCTTGGCCCGTGATACCGACAATACCAGCCAGTAAAGCAAATTTTACATACAAAGGATTTTCATTCACAACACCTAATAATGGAGATGCCAAAGTGATAAAATTGATGGGCTTAATTTTTTCGAAAAACCAAGAGAAATTAGTCTGTAAGTAAGCGATGGCGAAAGTTTGTACTAAACCACCCAACGAATGTCCAATGAATGAGATTTTATGCACATTATCTTTAAAGGGTTCTGTGTTCTTCACCAAATCAACCAAATACTCTGCCACTCTACTACCCAAGTATTTGATGCCTCGTTCGGTTTTGCCGATATTTCCAAAGTATCCTTTCACCACAATATTATCTCCCTTGCACTTATCGATCTGCTCCTTCAAATAGAGCATATCTGCGCCAATGTTCGAATGTAAGCCGTGGGTCAATAACACCAAATGGATGGGTTTCTTTTCGTCTGGCACCGGAAGGTTCCACAAGTCCAATGTATCGAATGTATGAACCACAAGTACCGTATTGGAAACGAATGTGCCCAATTCGTCTGCATTGCTTATTTTTTTCTCTGGAAAAGACGTTTCGTGAAGGATCTTCTTGGATGTTCCAATAATAACCTCGAAATCCACAGCAATAGTGCTGTTGAACAAGATTTGGGACACCACATCCACAATCCAGCAATAGGAATCCTTGAACGTGTGGCACGGGAGTTCGGCGTAAAATGATTGTCCTGGTAGTATTTGTGGCTCGAACACCGGTTGCTCCGCTGTTATGAAACATTTCTTGTGAGGATCATAGTCCTCCAGTCTGCAATCGGCATAGAGGACGTAGGGACCTGCTAGATACGCTGCTCGTAATGCAATCAGCTGTTTGTTCTTGATTTTGACCCACAAATTTGCTGGAAGATTCGGATGTTTTCCTTGATCTGGCGTGAATTCGGGGGTATAATGGATCTTAAAACGTTCAACTTGGCCGGCTTTTACCGATCTGACCAGGCGATAAAGAATGTAGTCGGACATTGTGCACCAAATACGCGTCAAAGGAGCCGATTTACTTAGATCTGGTCACTTGGTGGTACATTAATGGTCAAATACCAGTAGTTCTGACTGTGATATCGAGGCCAGGAGATGAAGTTTCGGAACGGGGGAAAAGGGATCCGGGGCCGAATTGTCAACAGAGCTCAATTGGGATAAAAGAGGGGAGTGGACGGCGGTTGATATACAAATGGAGCCGGGTGGTTGGAGATCAGGAGTGTGGGTGTGTTGATGGCACTGGTTAACTATCCTGTTGCAGCATGGTTAAGTCACGTTACCTCGATGCACGTGACCAGTTGATGTTGGGTTAGTAGTGCATGTGATAATTTTCTGTTGATAGTGTACACGTGATCCAATATCAACTAACAATTTACCATGATGTTTGCCCTTCAGCAACTGGGCCCAAACACCACCAATTCGTCCTCGAAACCTTCCGATGAAACTGAAAACGGTTCAAGGATGACACAAAGTGCCGAGCTCTCGCAAAATCCGCAATTTTCCTCGCATATTTCTCACGAATCTTCGGGGTATCAGTCACCCAAGTCTATAGCACAATCGGACTATAATGAGGTGCATCCCATAGAACATGCAGCTCACAGTCTTTTGAGTGCTCCTCTTGATATTTTGAATGAGAATTTCGAGCTGCTTAATCATTCCCAATTGATTCTTCTCACTAGGCTTAAGATCATTGAAGAGAGACTTCAACAGTTCAATACGGTGATAGACGGGACTGTTGACGACAAAAGGATAGCGAGCGATTTGGCGAGAATCAAGGAGTTGAAAAAGCGGGTTCTTTCGGTGATGAAAACGTTGAAAAAAGTGGATCTGAGACTCGACAAGCTCCAATCTACCTGAGACTATAGGGGACTTTTTAGGAACCAGGAGACAAATAGACACATTGGATCAGGTATACTGATCAATTTCTACTGAGAGAGGATCAGACATAATCGGAACCAGGAGACAAATAGACACATTGGATCAGGTATACTGATCAATTTCTACTGAGAGTGGAGCAGATATACCGATCAATTTCTACCGAGATAGGATCAGATATACTGATCAATTTCTACTGAGATAGGATCAGACATAATCGGAACCAGGAGACAAATAGACACATTGGATTAGGTATACTGATCAATTTCTACCGAGACTGGAGCAGATACACCGATCAATTTCTACCGAGAGTGGATCAGATATCCTGATACATTTTTACCAAGAATGGATTGGATATACTGATACATTTCTACCGAGAATGGAACAGATATACCGATCAATTTCTACTGAGAGTGGATCAGACATAATAGGAACCAGGAGACAAATAGACACATTGGATTAGGTATACTGATCAATTGCTACCGAGAGTGGATCAGATATCCTGATACATTTCTACCGAGAATGGAACATATACTGATAAATTTCTACCAAGAATGGATCAGATATACTGATCAATTGCTACCGAGAGTGGATCAGATATACCAATCAATTGATCCTGAGAATGGAACAGATATACTGATCAATTTCTACTGAGATAGGATCAGACATAATCGGAACCAGGAGACAAATAGACACATTGGATTAGGTATACTGATCAATTTCTACCGAGACTGGAGCAGATATACCGATCAATTTCTACCGAGAGTGGATCAGATATCCTGATACATTTTTACCAAGAATGGAACATATACTGATAAATTTCTACCAAGAATGGATCAGATATACTGATCAATTGCTACCGAGAGTGGATCAGGTATACCGATCAATTGCTACCGAGAGTGGATCAGATATCCTGATACATTTCTACCGAGAATGGAACAGATATACCGATCAATTTCTACTGAAATAGGATCAGACATAATAGGAACCAGGAGACAAATAGATACATTGGATCAGGTATACTGATCAATTTCTACCGAGAGTGGATCAGGTATACCGATTAATAGTTACCATGTATGGATATTGAGAACTGAATTACTCTATTCAAAAACTTAAAGAACATGAATATAACTAACTCCCACAATATCATCCAGCTCACTAAACTGACACATAGACACTCTAAACTGACACAGAGACACTCTAAACTGACACAGAGACACACCAAGAGTGCCACAGAACAAGCACCAAATGTCACATCCCATACCGATGTTATGGCGTCCAGCTCTGGGGTTCAAGAAATTGTCTCAACTCTATTAGATTAGTGGCCTGGAGCTGCTTACTAGCAAAATCAGCGTTTCCATACATTGATTCACATACTACATAGCTCATACAAAAATTAGTATTTTAAATATTGAAACCTCTCGACGTTAATCAGATTCATCTATGATAGTTCAAAATATTTTGATGAACTTGAATGGGTATCCTTGACTCTTTAACTCGAAGATCCCGAGCAAACCACTGTAGAAGACGAAAATACCAACACTAATCAATACAACACCGATGAAATTGACGGTGGGGTTTTTGATAGTAGGAAGGGTCTTGTACATTATAACCACCAACAAACTCAAAATTCCATAAACAAATGATAACACCTGTGTCTCTACTCCGTATTGATTCTGTTGGCCCGGAGCAAAGTATTCAACCGATTTACCATTGTCTCTGAGATATGGGGTGCCTCTGATCTGGTTGAACATGTAGCCAGTTGTGAATAACAACACAAGAACGATGGACATACCACTCCACAAGATCTTGCTCGTGATAATGGCTCCAATCTTTCTGTAGAACTTTCTCACCAACAAAACGAACACAAAGGAGAACAATGCAAAGGTTCCCACCTTGGTGTAGTCAGGAGGAACGTAGAGTTGCAATTTGTGTCCTGTCAAATTGTGCAACCAATCCATCACCAAAGCAGTGTGCTCACCTTGGTAGAATTGGTACTCGATAACATCCTTCACAAAATCACCACGAGCACTAGACTTGGTTGGAGGAAAGTAGAACACCTTAGGAATCTGGGCCAATTGGAATTCCTGGAACAACTTTCTCGAATCTGCAAACTCAGAAACAAAGAAAACAATGTTCTGAGTTGGGCCATCCTCGTTATCTTCCTCGGGCTTGAACCCATTTGGATGGTCTTGGAACCAACTGTTGGCCACCAAATTGAACTCAGGAAGAAACTCTCCACATAAAACACAGTTGATTTGGGATGAGGAGGATGTCAATAACACCACAAGATGGTCTTCTCTTGGACCTTCCAAGATTTGCTGATAGTTTTCATCCGTAAGTCTAATTGCCTTGTTTTTACCCCCATTCTTCACAAGAGCCTGCAATTCTTCAGAAGAAAGTCCGGCAAATGCGTATGTAAAGAGTGAAACAATTGCTAGGAATGATTGGAGCAAATGTAACTTCATTGGGGAGTCGTTTCAATCGGTAAACTGGAAAGTACACTGAAAATTCTAACACGTCATGGAGGTGGTCACGTGCCATTTCATAGGAGAGGTATAACCAATTTCTACTTTGTTAAAAGGGTACAATTGGCTAGTTAAGGAGGATTTTCTTGCTGCTGCCACATTCGATACTGCACAGGCCACCACCACTTTCGAGTCTTTCCACTAGTAAAATATAGTCTCCAGGTTTGTCGATGGTAACATCCACAAACACTCCATAAAGGGAATCATTCCAGTCTTGATTAATTTGAACAGGTCTGCCATCGACAGAAAACACCGATCCTCTCACGCCTGGCCGATAATCCGAGAGAATGCCTTCTTCGCCGGTTTGGTTGAGGTAGTTTATTTGGAACGTAATGGTGGTATTGAATTCTCGCGTGGAAAATATCACTTTGTACCTATTTGCACCATCCCATTCAAATAATTTCTTCTCTCTGAATAGGCCCAAGGAAACGTGTATTTTCTGTAAGTGGACCAGACCTTGGATTTCTGGGTTCAAAAGCAATCTATAAGGCTCTTTTTCAACCCGCTCGTAAGTTGATAATATCAATCTGTACCATCCTTTCTTCATTTTCACTTTCTGTATTTGGAACCCCACTTCATAGGATTCACTGAATAATAATTTGGTTTTATCAAAGTCTCTAAGCGGAATGAGATGGTTGGAATCTTCAGAATAGAATAAGTGGAAATTCACAAGTAATGAGCCACCAGGGTTTGCAAATAAACCTAGAAACACATTAGTGTCATTCTCCACATAAATTCCATATTGTGGATTTTTTATGTATGACGTAAACGACCAGTTTCCTCCATTGGAGACAAAGTTCCACTCATCATCGAGCTTGATGAGTTCCTTCAGATATGGAAAATGACATTTACTGCTGGTCCAATGCGATGAGATATTATTGAATACAGTGCATGAAAAACAACATCCATGATTACTTAGTACAACCATGGTATATGATTTTAAAGGCTCGAGTGTAAGTTTTTCCAACAATATTCGGTTATTCGTCAAATCTTTGCTGTTAATGCTTTTGTACTGACTCTCTGTAAACACTTTTTCACCACCCGACTCGTAGACCCGAAGATATGTCACTTGATCTGTATGTTTTTCTGGAAGATTACGTTCAATAAGTATCCAGACATCTTGGGGCTTATTGGTTGTGTTGTCCAAGCAATGTTGTGATTGCTCGTATAGATGTTTTGATTGATTAAATGTAATTACCTTCTTAAAGCTATATTTGAATAAATGCTCAGTATTCCAATTGATGTAAAGATGTTTGAAATGGTTGAGTTCAGAAACCTCTACGTATCTTTTCTGAACGTCATTGCTCTCAATCCAAGAATTTTTAATGATCAAGGAACCAGCCTTGTAGGAATGTATGGAATAATCATGATTGCAAATTAAGTTTAATTGCGTTGATAAGGTTTTGGAAATTTTTCCTGTCCCGATACCCAATGTGATCTTACCATCTTGCTGCATTTTCCAGAGTTGCTCGAAATTATCTGGTAAACGGTTATTCAACGTCACAATCTCCGGTACGAACCCAGAAAGAATGTATGTGTCATTGGCCATGTTAGATCCCTCAAAATCGTATCCATTGCCCATGATTTTCACATGAGCTTTCTCTATCAATGCAGGCCATTTAAGATGCGGATCTGAGGAGGATGTTATCATCAAGTTTCTGGCTGGATGGTTCTTGAAGTAAGGTAGCATATTGTCGATTGTAACTAACCTTACAGCACCATTGAAATGAAGTCGTATGCGGTATTGTGCACTGGGTTTCTTTGGAGAAATCAAATCGAGCAATGGATACGCTGCCTCAGCGAGAGCCAACACCGAGGAAACGAAGGAACAATTCGAAAGAACATCTTGATACAAATCGCTGAGCTCAGAAATCTGTTCCCAGTTATTTATGCTGGTTTTCTCGAATGCTATGTCTAATTCTGGTTTGGTGGTATAGATAGACGTATCAGTTTCTGTGAAAGTAGGCACATCGAAGTCTCCAGAATCGAGAGATTCGGAAAATTTGACTATTGGAAAATGAAAACTATCTAATTTTGAGTTCAACCATATCATTCGCAATGTGAATTCCTTTTTGCTCAGCTGTAAATGCTCGTATTGGCCCATGGCATACTTGCTGATGGCCAAGTTTGCAGAATCTTTTGGAAGCGAATTGAGAAGCTTTATAGCCTGAAGACAATCTTTTTTGGCTTTTATGGAGTTATCGAGCGCCTCATTGAAGTTGGAGCTCTGTAGAAGCGAAACAACCTCTGCCAATGACATCAAAAGGTGATGCCTTTTGGTTATACTGGTAAAACCGCATTTCCTATATGTGCCTGCTTACGTAACATGATTTATCAATGATTTCAATTACGTAACAGGAGGCATTTACCACTTTCTGGGGAACACCATAATAAGTGAAGGAATTCCATAAGCCTTGATGTCACTTCGAAACAGAAGGAAGGACCTTGAGGTCCTGAATTCAACAGAAGCTTCTCCGAGTGAATTTTGCAAATATTCTCGCAATATTTGGCACTTCCTTCCTGTCATTTTTGCCTATCGATTGGTTAATTCTTTCACCATTTCTACTTTCTTTCAACCAGATGAGTACTATCAAGCACTTGAAATTGCCCATTTCCATGTATTTGGCTACGGGTATGTGACATGGGAATGGAAAGAGAAGTTAAGGTCCTCAATCCATCCTTTAATATACGCATTTGGTTACCAATTGGCCAAGTATGTCAATGAGGATTTCATCCTGTGGAGTCCCAAGATCATCGGAGCAATCGTGGCCACTTTCGGTGATATTGGCCTTTATAAGTTTGTTTTGAACTACACAAGAAGAGAAAGATTGGCATGGATTGGATTGGCTCTTTGGCTCTTAAATCCATTCAATTGGTATTGTCTAACTAGGGCCTTCTCAAATAGCTTCGAAACGGTTCTAATCATCTGGGCTTGGGTATATTGGCCATTTGATATACGATCCACCAATCACAAGCAATTCATAGTTTCGTTGTCGTTAGCGGTGGTAAGTTGTATTGTTCGACCAACGAATGGAATCTTATGGACTTTCTTGGGATTAAAGCTTCTCATTTCGGCCCATCATTGGGTTAAAATGTTGATTATCACCTTCTCAATTTCAACAATTATATTAGGTACCAATGCTTATCTTGATTTCAAGTTTTATGGAGAGCTAACATTTCCCCTTTACAATTTCCTCGAATTTAACGTTGTGAGGAATCTCTCCATATTTTACGGAGTTGCACCATGGCACTTCTACATATTTCAAGCAGTTCCACTATTGATGATGCTTTATTTGCCATTCTTACTTTACTCCTTATTACTTAATTATCAGGATGATTTGGTACAAGCGGGCTTCGTAGTCCTTACAGGGTTTTCTCTTATCAAGCATAAGGAATTCAGATTCATTTATCCACTTCTGCCATTGATGATTCTTCAGTGTTCCTATTCTGTCTCAAGAGCACTTGAAAAATGGTCGAAAGTGAAATCCAGATTCATATTTGGTGGAATGCTCTTAATCCATTCCTTAATTGCTTTTTTCTTCACAAGAATCAATGAAAAAGGGGTAATCGATTTGATGGGCTATCTCAAAGAAAATAATAACATTGAGACATTGGGATTTTTGACTCCATGTCATTCTACCCCATGGCAAAGCTATTTGCATGATCAACGATTCGAGAACTCATGGTTTTTGACTTGCGAGCCGCCACTAAACGTGCCAATTGAAGGGTATAGAGATGAATCTGATCAATTTTATGACGATCCTATTGGATTTATGGAGCGGACCTTACCTGCATCGAAGCCATGGCCAAGCCACTTGGTTGTATTTGAAGATTTAGAAAAACAGATTATTGAATACATTACTGAAAAGGGATATGTTGAGGAGAATAGATTTTTTAACAGTTACTTCCATTGGGATGGAAGAAGAGAAGGTGATGTGATTGTTTATCATCGTATCTTATGAAAAGGAATCCGTTGTGGTGCATGTGCAATCAGTAAGGATTATAATATAATAAGTAATTATTTTGGGTAATAAATGAACAAAATTCAAGTATTCATGATGATACTGTCAGTTTGATTGTATAATAGAGTTTTAGTAAAATTGAGATTGTTTCATAAACATATTCATTGCTGTGATAGTACTTATTTCATAAGAATTCCTTTCTCAAACATATTTGTGGGATGAAAGCACAGTGGAATGTATTCAATAATTATTAAATTATTTGATGCTTCAATATTATGTTCGTGTAAAGCATTGTTCATAAATCATACCAGAAGTAGGACTTCTAAAAAATAGAATATTTTCGTTTACTGAAAAATTTAAAATGGTTAGGGAAACCTTCATGAGCTTTGGATTGGGAATCCTCCGAGAAGCATCTCTAGGCTTTAGATATAAATCAATATAGTTCAACCAGCGTTTAATTTGTGGCCTGAATTTTATGATTTAAGTGATTAGAGTACAAATGATGCGAAATGAAATGGAATTGAGTACAGGATTTGACCAAGAAGAAGAATATCGCATCCAGAATACGATGTATTCATAACAGAAATGCAGTTGCAAACTTTGATTCTACAAATTAAAAAAATAATATCATGACAATGTTCTTATATGCACTGGTTCTAATTATTAACGATTCTGGGGCCATCTGTCTTTCTTTAATATGATTGTACGAATTATTTTTGTCGATAAGAGTTAAGATATGGGCTCATAAAGATAAATCATGCACATTAGCATAAGAAAAGGAGTAGAGTGGGATTAATGCAAAATTAGCCATTTCTGGAAAGTTCTGGATGAAGCAGTTTAAAAGATGGTCTTATACATTTGTAAGATGAAAGACAAAAAGACTAGCGAATGTTGGTCCTCCTTTGTTTCTCAACGCACCATATTCGGGAAAAATGGAAGCAATGGTTAAACCTCATAATTATTATGGGTTTCGGCATAGTTCCCTTACTTTGATGGCAAAGTCATTATTAGTGTACATTTTGGAACAGAATCCAAGTAGCCAACATACAGTATCATTACAGACAGTCCCTTCATTTGAACTAAGTTAGGTTAAACCACTGCAGAAGTTTTTACTACGGCAGAAACTGACTAATTTATTAACATTCTCAATTAATGCACGAACCATTTCTACACCAGATACCTCTCAGTATAATGTATAGAATACCGATAATGAAACCTGTCAATGGGAATCTAGTTGTGCCTGTAGTTTACTCCACAACCAAGGAATTCGCATGTCGTTAAACTTTCCAGTATATTTTCTTCACGTCATACTTCTTCATCGAATGAGCATGTAGACACAAAGGTGTTGTATGGGAAATCATCATATCATCATCGTAACATCGCCAAATGGTCCCCTCCGTCACCAGCCGACTCCCAGATCACCTCCACGTGTGACTGTCATCATCATCCAATGCAGCCATTAGGAGATTGTCACCAAATGTGGGACTCCGTAGCACTCCGAAAGTGGTCTTATTTGTACGCAAGGCCATTCTCATACCGTCATGCTAAGGAGAGTTTCGGAACACTATTGCCAGAATAGTACGGGGAGCCCAAGCCACCAGGTACCTTCCTGCCGGCACACCACGGAGGAACGATTAGGGAGGAGGAGAAATGTATACCACCAGATGGGCCCTCTACCACAAATGTTCTAAGGGTACACTACGATTTTGCGAGGTATTGTTGAGCTTGATATTATTGGTGAATCAGAGAATAAAAGCGAGAAACAGGAACAGAAAACAGCCAACATGACAAAATCAGAATAATTTTGACCAATTCTTCTTCACTCTCCAAGTGCAAGTCTAGTACAGAACTCCATCTTAGTAGTGGAGTGTAGGGTAGAGCGAGAATAGAAGAGCGATGGATATAGGATTAGCCGATCACCTAGGAGACACCAGAAACGATGGGGTGAAATGGTGCACTGCCATTAGCTCCTCGCTAATTGCAAGCATTCCTACGGATGGCAGTGGTCCTTGTAACACCAGTGAAACCATACCACACAGTAGTATCTATATAACTAGCGCATTGCACTACAGTGTACGGGCTTCCCTGTAATTCTTTTTTTCCGCACTACACTGTACTTCTCCCCTAATATTATACTGGTCTCGGGATTCCTCTCATCTTCCCCTACTTCTCTTAGTTCCATTACGTTCGTATTCTTTCCCCAGTTCCCTCGGCAACATCACCATGCGACTGTAGAGTGTCGCTGGAACGCGCAATTTAGACACCCACTCCCAAGGCCTGGTAGCTCCGTGGATGTCCGTGGTGCTCCGAGATCTTACGAGCTACTCTGTGGTGTGATCTGACAGAACTTAGAACCCTCTATGTTGCTGCCCACCGCTACCAGCGTGTCACTATTGCTTAGCGAACAAGGACCCTTGGGCAAAATACGCCACTGGTAGTGATTGCAGAAGAAACCAGCAATTCTCTACGGCCACGGGGGGTTCCCACTGGCTAGCGAGAACCTCTCCCCCCAAAAACTGTACTGCATGAAGTACCTTCACTCAAAAGGTACACCATGTCCCTAAGGCACCACTTAGTCCTCCATATACCACCATGCGTTACCAGAAATATCGGTTTATTTGCTTCTTTGCTTCTTTGCCTCTTTGCTTCTTTGCCTCTTTGCTTCTTTGCTTCTTTGCTTCTTTGCTTCTTTGCTTCTTTGCTTCTTTGCTTCTTTGCCTCTTTGCCTCTTTGCCTCTTTGCCAGCCCACTCAATAGAAGTTACAGAGAACTTTGTTGGCATTCGCATCGCATTGGCGGAGTTGACAACCCCAACTCCGCAGGGATCGTCGATGTTCTACACATTCTATCAATTCTATCAGTAGCTTTGTAACTTATTGTGATTGTTTCTATTGCTGTGGTAGATCCTCCACACCCTTCGCTTGCTTATACGTCTGAACTTTCATGCTGTTTGTGTCGTCTTTCCTGTTCAATCTTCTAGAACTTTCCATTCTGGTTGTTTCTTGTCTCCTTCCTTGCACCGTGCTTGTCTGGTGTGCTCCCACCACGGAGCAATGGTTGCCGTACCGTGTGCCTCCTTAGCTGGTCGCGGAGTTGGCACCACCCGAGGGGAAAGGTGCGCCAGGGCTCGCGGGGGTGAGATCTCGCAGTGGTATTTTCTGGCACTGATTACATCACACCACTACCCGCACACACCACACCACCAAGACGTTTTAGGACTCCACATGGGCCATATCGTTCCGCCGATCACCATGGCACAGTTGCTATAAAAGGCACATCAATTGCTTTCACTTGTTCTCCATCATCATCAACTACAATTGATAATAAGTAAGTATCGATCGGCTTTGGCTTTGGCTTTGGCTTTGGCTTTGCTTTGGCTTTGCTTTGTTTTTGGTCAATGGCTAGCGAGTCTACATTTTCCTTACCCCGGACTTGCCCGCGAAAGCAATTCTGGCAACACCAGCACCATGGAAAAGCGGAAAAGTGGAATTAATGAAAAGTGAAGAAACTGAAAAATTGGTGGATATGGTGCATATGGCCTCAATTATCAACAATCATTACATTCAAACGGCACAGTGACAGACAACACATTGTCATCTGTAGCTCGTTCTGTGCTTACGTTTTTGAGTTCTCTTTTTGGCTAGTGATGTCCCCATATTTTGGTTGCTGAACAAAGGTCCTACCCTCAACCAGCACTACCAGCATTACCAGCACCACCAAATCAACTGATATGAGGGCCATGCAAACCAATTAGCCCAGTAAGTCCCCAAATAAAAACTTTTATGGCATATATGCATTTTATCAAGTGAATATGTTCCAAATAGCCATATGCATCTTCTCCAATTGCATTTTTTCATTCCCATCCATTTCAGCCTCCCCAGGGTTCTAACATCTCGTTATGATACTTTCCTTGCATCCAGCTCCAGCATTATCAAGTACTAACCTCTAGTGTCTATCCCAACCACTCAAAAAGCTGTCATTTTCGAAAAAAACGGAGGTCCTCTCAAGTACACCGACATCCCAGTCCCAACTCCAAAGCCAAATGAACTTTTGATCAACGTCAAGTACTCCGGTGTCTGTCACACTGATTTGCACGCCTGGAAGGGCGACTGGCCATTGGACACCAAGTTGCCATTGGTCGGTGGCCACGAAGGTGCCGGTGTCGTTGTTGGCATGGGTTCCAACGTGGTTGGCTGGAAAATCGGCGACTTGGCTGGTATCAAGTGGTTGAACGGTTCTTGTATGGGTTGTGAGTTCTGTCAACACGGTGACGAATCCTGTTGTGCTGCCGCCGACTTGTCCGGTTACACTCATGATGGTTCCTTCCAACAATACGCTACAGCCGATGCTGTGCAAGCTGCCAGAATTCCAGCTGGAACTGATTTGGCCCAAGTTGCCCCAGTCTTGTGTGCTGGTATCACCGTTTACAAGGCATTGAAGACCGCGGGTGTCCATCCAGGTCAATGGGTTTGTATTTCCGGTGCCGGTGGAGGTTTGGGTTCTCTTGCCATCCAATACGCTAAGGCTATGGGTATGAGAGTCGTTGCCATCGATGGTGGTGCCGAAAAAGGTGAGTTCTGTAAGTCTTTGGGTGCCGAAGCTTACGTCGATTTCACCGTAAGCAAGGACGTCGTTGCTGATGTCAAGAAGGCCACCGACGGTGGCCCACATGGTGCCATCAACGTCTCTGTTTCTGAAGCTGCCATTGCTCAATCTTGTGACTACGTGAGAGCTACTGGTACCGTCGTTTTGGTCGGTTTGCCAGCCGGTGCTAAGGTTGTCACTCCAGTCTTTGACGCCGTTGTCAAGTCCATCTCCATCAAGGGTTCTTACGTTGGTAACAGAGCTGACACTGCTGAGGCCATTGACTTCTTCTCCAGAGGTTTGGTCAAGAGTCCAATCAAGATTGCTCCATTGAGCAGCTTGCCACAAATTTACGAGAGCATGGAGAAGGGTCAAGTTATCGGAAGATACGTTGTCGACACCTCCGAATAGATTACGAGAGATGATATATAGCCTTTTGAATGCTTTTTGCATGCAAAAATTAATGTACTTAGCCAAATGAAATAATTTGTATTTGTTTAATTAGTATAACCACCTGGAATCAGAGACTGGTACCTAATATGTCACCTATCACGGTTCCTATTATAGTTAGTGGGTGGCAGTATTTATCGATTCTGGCTTAATGTTAACTTGCCAACGGAATCAGAAAGGTTTCTTTAATTCGCCAAAAAATGCTACCAGAGCATGCGATTGGAATTTTGTGGTCTCAAAGACATCGTTTTTCATTAGGTTGATGACTTATCTTGAAAATTAACTGGTATTCACCATGTTTCAACTATTAGCTGCATTTTCATCATTCAACTTTTCTGCATCCAGACGTACTTTGTCCATCCATCTCTTGATTAAGCTGTCGTTTTCCTGTCTGACTTTCTCTATTTCTTCTCGGAGAACATTGGACTGGATTTGGTTCATGAGGTTCTCATCATTGATGATTTCGATGGATTTGTCCTTTTCTTTGAGCTGAGCATTGAGATGGTCGATCTTGACATTCAATTTCTCGACTTGCTTTTCCAAATTTAATTTTGTCTTGGTCAATTGCACCACCTGAAGTTCTGCTTTCTCTCCCTCAAAGTGTTTCTTATTGATATTGTCTACCAACCGGGTATTATCCAACCGCAATTCTTTGACTTCTTTGGAAAGATCCACGTCCTTGCGGTCTTCTGCAGATGTGGTCAATGAAGGAGAAGGCGATGGAGATGAAGAAATGGCAGCAGCTCTGGCGGTCTGAAACTGTTGGTTCAATTGGAAGAATGCCTTATACAAGTCGGAATCTTTCTTTTCGAAAGCATCACGGGCACTTATCGATAGTAGAATATCATCCCACATTTCTAGAAGCAGTCAGATGACCTAGAACACGGGTACTGAAGGGGGTTTCCAACGTTAGAAGATTTCAAAGGTGATAAGTGGGATGTGGAGAATCTTCATGATTCTATCAACTGGTATCTGTATACAATACTATTATATGCATACCGTCTATGTGCAGTACATAAATATGTAGTACGTTCTCAACTTATGATGGAAGAATGTTACAATTTGACTCTCTTTCGGCAATTGGTGTTACCCTACCCCAAAAGTGGTTGTAATTGACCACAATGCACACCATCTCTGAGCCCATCGATCCCTGCCTTCCCCAAGTTTTTCTGCTTATCTTATCTCTTGATATATGCCACGTGATGCATCATGAGATTATAATAGTGGCACTTAAAACATAGCAAATACAAACAACTTGAGCCACAAGAACTATCAGCTCTATCAATTGCCCTCGGAACTAGAAGGTTGGTCCTGTTACCCCGTAATACCGGTCGAAAAGTCCATCCGTTATCATGTCCAATGGATACTGGGGCATCTTTCAAAAGGATAATCAAACCCCAGCAACTCCACCTTCGTCTAATGAGACTGATGATTCCATCGTAAATGCATCAAAAGTCGCCCAAACCCTCCATTCGGGGAGTGGTTTTACTTCAACCAAGTACAGCAAATTGGAACAAGATGGTAACCCCTCCAAATATATGATGTCTATACCAGAAGGGTCAAGTGAAAGCTCCGTCAAATCAACTAGTCAAATCAATAATAACATCACAAATAGCAATAGCAGCAATAACGAGCAGAACATCAATAATAACCCAACTAATGTCAGTATTAGTCTCAACAATGATTCTAATTCTACTAATAATAATCATAATCAGCTGCATATTATCACAACGAAGAACAACGGTACCGAAACAACTCCAGCTATTGGGGCGGGCTCTAGTTCTGACCTAGGAAATTTCAGGGACTCAAATGGAACGATACCGGATGTATCTGCAATATCTGACCTCGAAGCTACCCAACAAACATCATATTGGTGGTTTTGGAGAACAGAAGAAACGCCAAACATTCCATCCGTACAAACAAACGGCGATATACCAAATAATAACGAAAGATCTAGCATTAATACCAATAATGAAACCCACTTACAGAAAACCGAATATGGAGCCACTGATGATGGTCTTGGTCCTCCAGCTTCCGTTATACTGGGCCCAAACATAGATAGCACAGAATCCACCGCCTGGGTTGACTGGTCACTTCAATACCGTCGAATGAGCTCAGTTGTGAGCTACGTCTACACCAAGGGAGAAATAACCAATGAAATTACGGCATCAGAAGTTCGAAATATCGAGCCAAATAATCAATCTGAAAACACTGGATCCAGTGGTTGGCTTTCCTGGGTGTGGGGAAATACTCAAGTCGACGAATCTGATGAGGAACTAATAGAAGGTGAAAACCAAGCAATAGCTCGAGATATGTATCGAACTGCTAAGTCCGCCATCGAAAACTCTAAAGAATCTACCCATTATGCATTTAAAGGGGCTCTTAAAGACATGAAATTTACTGGTGATTCACCAAACTATCTGCAATTAGAATTGGCTGTAAGTGATACAGTTACAGAGAATCAGCCTGTACAATACCTCTCTAAAAGACGCCCTCTTGCCCCAAATGAGCTTCAAGAGCGGAATCTCCAAGGAATGGAGACTCAGCTTGCCAAGCAAGCAATTAATCCTATTCCAGAGCCAAATGGAAAGCAAATTATTGTAACACCACCGGTAGGAACAGAACATAATTCAACTGTTGTGGTACCTGCATTAGATAAAATCTACAGGGTCATTACACTTCGTACCAAACTTCGTCTCTTTGTCGAAGAATATTTGCAAACAAATGGAGGCCAAAGTCATTTGTATCGAAGAACTTCAAGCTCAAATGCTGCTCGGCAAAAATCAATTAGAAAGGTTGTTATAGTTGGTGTACATGGTTTCTTACCTATAAAATTGGTTCGAACCATGATTGGTCAATCAACGGGTAATTCAACTCGGTTTGTTGGAGAAGCTGCACAAGCAGTTGAAGATTGGCTTCGTGAAGAAAACTCCAATTATGTGGAAAATGATTGTGACATCCAAACAATAGCTCTTGAAGGCGAGGGCCGAATTGGTGAAAGGGTTCAAAAACTCTATGGTCTTCTACAAAATTGGAAAAATGTGCTTGAAGAAAGTAACTTTATATTATTCGTATCACATTCTCATGGTACTCCCGTTGCCATACAATTATTGGCAAAACTTGTTGAGGATTTGCCTTCCGGGAATCGCATATTTGGCTTACTTAGTATGGCTGGCATGACGATGGGACCGGTTCTTGGACTTGATTCGAAGTTAGTACTAAGGGCTTTTACTGCCAATGAAAGAGATATCATTAATGAAATGTTCGAGTTGCAACGCCCAAACTCAGAGCAAGCATTACAAATGGATTATGCCATGAAAATATTGATACACCATAATGTCAAGATCACCTTCTGTGGATCGATAGATGATCAGTTTGTACCATTGACGTCAAGTTTAGCCAACCAATACCATCATCCAAACATTTATCGGTCAATTTATGTGGATAAAACATCTACAACTCCTGATTTCATCATTAATTTTGTTCGAATTATCGTCACCATGAAAAATATGGGATCTTTTGAAGATTATCAATTGTTGAAGGATGTTGCAGACCGATTTGTGGGACTGGTGGGTATAGGAGGTCATTGTCGACTACATCATAACCAGCAAGTATATCGTTCAGCGGTTCAGCATTGTCTAGAAACTACCAGTTTAAAGAACAAACTGAGACATATCCTTCAGGTTATTAGAAAACCTTCCCAAGGAGGGATTGTGACAGCTGGAACGACTGTCAGCAATGGCGGGAGTTCAGAGAATAGCTTTTACATTATCCCATGGAATTTACGCAGTTTGATCCAGGACCTTGTGGGAATCAACAATGTGGCCAATATGGAGTTGTTACGCAAAATGATCTCTTCATATCAAACGTGGGAACCATCAAGAAATTTTCGAGATCTTCGTCAATGTTTCAGTGTTTTGGAAGACATGGAGTTAGAGGAGTTGGTGCTATAGCATCAAATAAGTGAAAAGTTGATCGATTTTTGCTGTGAACGAAAAATTTGCATATTATAATAAATTACATTGACAAGCATAAAAATGCGTAGTTAGGAATGTCAAATTCATTCAAGTTCTCCTATCCGGCGTGTATGTTTTGTAATTTATAGTATCCTAGGCAGAATTTTGGAATATAGATCTTTAGCCAATATACGCCTACCTACGTCTCTATGAAGATGTGCTAGAAGTACCATATTGCTATCTTTTTTTTTTCATTTACCATTCAATGTTCTCTAGGATTGTTATAGGTAGTGGAGTTTCAAAGTAAGGACTTTGGATAGAGTTCCATCCCATGAATGTGCTCATCATATACATATATATAATTATTCTGAGTGTACAAGGACATAAAATGAATCGTTCGAGATACCTGATGGAAAAGAAATAAACACACCAAGCCTTTCAACGAGGCATTTCATCTGGCGATTTGTGGTGCTATTCATTGAACAAAACAACTTTACATCCCAATTCATTCACTTTTTTCCCAAGAATTGTTCGACCACGTTTGTTTTGCTCAAGTAAATTTTCATACTAAACAGACTTTTATGGGCTCTGGTGATATATTTGGTACTTGAATCCCAAAATTAAGTCAAATCACTCCATCATCGGTGATTGCTCCTACAGGTAACATCTGCACAACTCTGGGGTTTCAAAGTAGGCTTATTGTTGCGAATTATTCTTAACCATCAGAATCCAGCAGAACAGCGGATCAGATAAGAAAAAGTCAAGCGCCAAAAAAATAACGTCATTTGTCCCTTGATGAAAGATCATATTACAACATGCTTAACGTCTATTATATTACGCATGTAACTTGACTTCTGAACTTGAGTAAAAGAAATTACCTTTTTTGGACGGGTATATGACGCAGGAACCAGGTTATTATTTGCCTGCTCAAAGACCCTATACTTCGTATGAACCCTGAAGGCAGCTGAATCTAATCCTTCAAAGTAGCGATGTTGCTCTTCCTAGATTTTGAAATGTGATAATTTTGGGGTTGCATTTCTAATACTGAAAAAAAATTAAATTTAATCTGAGTGCACATTCAAATCGTTTTGAAAGGTATTATCAAAGTGGACTCACAGATGGAGTGTATAGATTTCAATGAAAAGATGCTACACTGAATAAAAGGATGAAAGCTTAGTGAGAGATGTGTGGAGATCTGGTGTTGTTTAATCTTAAGTTGGCCTCAACTAACATTTCTAGGGTCAACTCTAGCTCACAGTTGAACAAAGCAACAGAAATGATATGCCAAGCATGTCTAGTCCATGGTTTGGATCGCTCACATAATACATTGCACAAGTGAGTTTTCACATAGCCCACAGAATTCCCCTAGAATAAAAAACCCGAAGACAACTATCCAATAATCTAGAGCTTGGTTATCTTTTCTGGACCGTTTCGGTAAATTGATGATGTGCATTCAGTCAATAACCCTCCTTGCAGGGGTATATCCAAGCGCATAAAGTGGTTCCATTGCAGTCTATCGGTTAATATGTACATAGGATAACCTTAAATACTCTTTGTTTCGAACTTGGAACCGACAGTATACAAGTAATAGCTTGCTGCTTATGAAATCGAACATGCCAACTACCCCTTACCGACATGCATTGGTCAGAACACACCAGCATAATGTCATCGTTTTTCTGTGTATTCCTCGATTTGAAGTAATGGCTACTTCCTTTGTCAATAACTTGTGAATATCTATTCCAAGTGTGTCGATTGCATACAAAAAATACTTTCTCGGTGATCGCTCGGTGAATGAAGAATTTTAGAACAATTGAAGAAAATCTCACCTTACCCCACAGGTCCTGCATGTATCTGTATGCAAATGGCTGCGAAAAACCATCGACCCATTGAGGGACAAACTAACAAAATTACGAAATTTGAGCGACGGCAAATAAGGAACCACGGAGGTAGCCAGTCAGAATAGTTTTAGAATTTTGGATTGTGTGCTTTTTTCTCTGAAGTTCAAAATTATACAAGGAGGAATCAAATTTGCATGATATTCAGATGGTTAACCATATTGGAGAATAGTTGATACTGGTGAGCACTAATTCTTTCTTCACATTAAATTGTGGAAATTTGGTAATCTAATTAGAAGTGAACTCCCAGCTGTTGACTTGAGAGAAATATGTGCTTTCAAATGTGAAGAAGGTCCTGCAAAGTCGGCATGTAGTGCACTGTTTGTTACATACAAATTCTAGATATACCAATGAGAGAGTTCATTGATGATTGGAACATAATCATGACAATTCGCAGAAGAGGAGTGGTATTGCTCCGAAGGAAGCTGGTCCCGGTGATTCTATTGATTTTTTCTTCACTCATCAAGAAGTTGCCTCCGAAAATCTTGCACTAAATCAGGTAATAATATCATAAATTTCTAGTTATTGATATCTAGTCCTACTAGAGAGAAGCCCTAGTGGGTACAGAAACGTGCAAGTCCAATTCACTTCACATTCACAAACATGCAATAATCAGCCTTTCCAGTGGCAAATCATCACACCAATGACCAGGTATGGTAGGTTCTATTGGTTGAAAATCATTGTGTGGCCAATTTTAAGAAGATGGAATTGATACATGATAGCCGGTGTCTATCCGTGAGACTTTATGTTGACTTTTCCATCAAAATTGACATTGTTTCGTCGTCACAAGGAAGATCTCCGCTCAGAAATGACCCCCGCAAAGATTATCATAGTGAGAAAAGTAACCAAATATCACTTCTGTGGAGATGCAACTTCAACTTATAGCCAGTGTGGACATCGAGATTTCAAAACCCCGAGGGAACTCAATCAGAGCCTAATTACGTCACTCAGTACAAAGGGGCAGGACTGGTTGACACATGTAACAAACCAGAACTGCCAAGTGAACTTCTTGGCTAATGGTTAATTACAAGTAATTCTCATGCAAATTTCCACTTTTGGTAACATACGATATATGCTGGGGAAACCCATACTTGAGATAATCAAGACACCAGTTATGGCATTTTTTGTATTGTGAATGATATAGGGACCTTTTTGGTTCAAATCAAGTTGGTTCAAATCAGGTGTTGGATGTTCATAATCTATAGAAACAACAGGTCGTGGAAAACGAACCAGGTTGTGGGGAGGGTAATTTTCCGGGCAGAATGCTGGAAGCCACCACAAATTTGAGTATGGCCTTACATACTCAATGCAACCTACGTGAGGTACATCTGCAAAGTAAGATGGATGCGAGTTTTGAACGTGGGGTTGACAACCTTTCTGATTATATCGTTGTAATCGCCGATACCACCGGCTCTCATCGGCATTCAAGATCTGTGCTCGGATAAGCGAGAGGCACCTATCGGAAGCGCCCACGCTCGCAACCAGTAACACTGCAAAGGGCTACGGGATGCATGCACATCCGGTGCACCTGCATTGTAAGGCACATTGTAAACTGAACCCACATTTGCAACGGCCGTGGCAGTTTTAAGCGGGGCTCGCAACCGGTGCAGCAGCGTCTTTCCCTTTTGGGGTGAAGGAGAGGGCGCTTGGGGAGGGTGAGGCGCTTGAAGGCGCGCTGCTGCGTCACTATGCACGCAACACGTGACATGACATATTTTAACCATTCTGCCGCGGCACCCCCACGAGGTCTCGCAGGGTGCCCACCGCCAGCTGTTCCAACACCGTAGCTGTCACCACCATCGTGGTGCCACATTTAGAGACGGGATCCCGAGCTCCACCGCCGCCAGCTCGAAGTACACCGCCACAATCCACCAATCTACGAGGATCCTATAACCCAAATCGGCCATCCATCTGCATCAGCTGCATCAACTGCATCAACTACATCAACTGCATCAGCTGCATCAACTGCATCAGCTGCATCAACTGCATCAGCTGCATCAGCTGCGTCAAGTACATCCACTGCGTCTCTCAACTTGCATTATTTGCCGTGGCCTGCGTCAACCATCTTTCCTAATCCGACTGTTGGGCCCGCTACCCCCATACACTAGACCTCTGGCACTACCACTTTTGAAATGTTGGAATGTTCGTGAGGCACTAACCAAACCAGCGAAGAAGTATCAGAAGTATCGGTCCATGCCAAAACAGGGACGCCTCCTCCCCTGTGCCTAATCAAGTTGTTGCCGAGCATGTTGGCGTGGTTCGTGGGGGGCCAAACCTTAAATGCCCTGAAGCTGCAGAACTGGACCTGGACTAGCTGCCACTGCCTGCAGGGTGGGGGGAGAAAGTGGGGGTCTCCGTCGTGCGCAGCTCAAAATGTTTGGACGCCAGCGCCGTTATCTGGAGAACGGCGCCCCGGCGCCCCGGCGCCCCGCCAGACCCAGTCGAGGGGCACGCCAGAGGCAGCCGATTGGTCGACCAGCTGCCAGCGAGATACACTGCCGGCCAGGGCAGCCACTTCCAGCGGGTGCACCACAGCGAACGCCCAATCAGTACATCGGCTGGGGTGATTTAGTCGTGGAATCGCGCACCATGTGCACTTTAGGAAGTATGTCGGTGTGCAGGACTTCTGTGTACAGGACCGATTCCCAAAGGTGGATTTGGCGGCCGAGGGGGGAGAGGGGCTCGGGATCATGAGCCCGGGCCTGGCGCCCCAAGGCTGTTTTTGGTGGAGGTCGCCGGTGGCCCCCACGGCCAATGCACAATGACATGTCGCCACTTGGCAAACCCCGAGCTGCCGTGGCTAACAGCTGGAACTCCCCACCGGCCCTGGAGCATCAGGTTGCCCATGCTCCCACCATGGGTGCTGCCCCCACCTAACCCTCCCCGTTACCGGCCCTACGCACCATGTGCGTACTGCACATAGGCCAGGCATACGCCCGCACCCACTGATTCGCCAGATTCTTCGTATCGTTCGTTACGGCGGGTAAACCTCCAAAAAATATCTGCATGGGATTGTTAGGTCGAGGTGCATGGTCTCACAAACTGACACCTGGTGGATGGCCAGGCCAGGATACAGAGTGCCGGCGGTTACCAGCAACTTCGCCGGGACAACCACACCACAGTGGGTCCCCCCCAGCGGGTCCCCCCAGCGGGGCCCCTTCGCACAGAGTGGCCAACTCCCACATGACAAACATCTCACTAGTCTTGCGGTGGCTGTTGGTGCAGTTGCCTCCCACCTACGTCACCGACATCAGATTAACCTGTAGTTGCATGAGCTGTGGGGAGTCCGGGCTCGCCACCGGTGCATGCATGCTGCCACATTACACTGAGGGTGCCGCACGCACCCCGCCGCACCGCCCTACCGCTAGGCTTTGCCCTTGGCCATGAGCGGTTTCGCGGGCTCCTAACCCAGTGCCAGTGGCAGCTCCACCCACCGTGCCGCCAGGTTGCCAATTCTCCCTAAATCCCACCTAGCTTCCCCGGCCCCCCTCGCACTAGCCCCCTCACCGACACCACCAACTTTCTCGCCACTACCCTCACCCTCGCCCTAGCCCCGGTGTTTCCTTCGCCCTGGCCCTGGCCCTGCCTAAATCCGCCGCACTCTTCGCTTCCGTTTCCATGCCCACCATTCTGTGATCCCTTTCTTTCTTTCTTCCTTCTTTCTCTTCTTCCACTGTTTCAACTCCCGCTACTTGCTTCTTCCCTTCCTCCTCCATTCCATCTACTGCTCCCTTCTTGTTGTCCTCCCCTTCCCCCTTCTTCCCCTTCCCTTCCTCCCACTTTCTTCCGCTGCCTTCTACCGTCCCACACAAGGACATGTCCTCCGACGAAAACTCCTCCAAGCGGACCCGTGCTAGCGGCGAGGTCCTTGACTTCCTCCTCCTGGAGTTCGAACGCAATCACAATCCCACTCCCGATCAGAGGAAAGAGATCTCCGAGCGTACAGGCATGGCTGAGAAGGCCGTCCGTATCTGGTTCCAAAATCGCCGGGCAAAGCTCCGCAAGGTGGAACGTATGAGCTCCTCCTCCAGTATCCCCAAGAGAGCAAACAGTCATCACTCATCCAGGTCCAACAGTATTGCCCACGACACCAGTCCGTCCAAGAACTCCTCGCTGGTGTTGTCCGGATCAGCCAGTGCCAAGCACCTCCATATCCCGGTGGAGGTCAACGACACCTACTGCTTCATCGATTGCACCTCGCTCTCGGTGGGCCTGTGGCAGCGGATCAAGTCCGGCCAGCACGATCTCCAGGCCCTCCTCACCAAGTTCGTCAACCTTCTGCCCTTCATCCTCAATTCGGTCATGACCAATGTGGATCTTTTGGTCATATTGTCGAAGAAGAACAACGAAATCAATTACTTCTTTCTGGCTGTGTTAAACAACTCCAAAATCTTGTTCCGAATCTTCTACCCCATCACCAGTATCATCTCCTGCTCCATCTTGGATAACAACCTCAATTCCGATAGTAATGAGCTCAGATTCAGTCTCTCACACCAACCCAAATTTCTGGTCTACTTCTTTAATGGTGCAAATTCCGGCTCCAACCAATGGAGTATCTGCGACGATTTCAGCGAAGGTCAACAGGTTAGCCAGGCCTACTTTGCTGAAGGTGGCAGTTCCATCCCTCATGTCCTCGTGGGGGTCAAATCCTCCCTTGAATATTTAAATGCATACGTTGCGGAAAACACCCAACTGCTGCGTCAATCTGCTCAACTTCTGTTCCAGAACCAACAACTTCATTCTAATCCCTACTCCCAAGCTGCCTCATCTGATAGTCAAGCCCCCAAATACCGTCATAATTCTGTACAGCTTGCGGATGATCAAACATCAACTGGAACTTTTCAATTCACCCATGATGACTTGAACAGCATATGGGATGATGGCACGTCTCTCCCTAACCGTTCTAACAATCATACACCAGTCACACAAACCTTCCCAACATCTACAACAGCTTCGGTTTCGGCAGCTCCTCCTAAGCTGGGCATTACTGGCTTTTCTCCTTTGGCTGGCCTAGACAATGCTCCTTCCCCAAACTCCCTGGCTAGTGCCGGAAGCAATCTTCAAAAGGACATCTACATGCATTTGGTTCAATCTCAGGCTCCAGGGGTAAGTCACACTAACAATGGCACCACACACAGCATATCAAACACACCACGTAGTGTGGACTCTGCTCATCCAGAACGCAATGATCACAAAGATGCCTACGATGATATGTTTAATCACAATACACCAGATTTTCTCGCTACCTTAGGTGAATCTGAGGTAAAGCCAAAACCAGAAAGTGTGGCCAACAGTCCTTCAGTTAACAGCATTTCTCAGAACAGTACAGTTCATGCTTACACTCATCAGCATCTGTCTAATCACAACGGAACATCTTATGAGCTACTTAATGGAGATTTCTATCATCATGATTTTGATCTCAATGGAGTAAATGATTTCGGATTAAATGATGAGCAAGGATTCGATCCTAACACCACCAACTCTAACGAAAGAGGTAGTGGTGGTAATGGCGGTTCCGCTTCTGGTAATGGCGGTGTTGATAGCTTCATCGACTTCGGCATATAGCAATGTCTGTTGATTAACTATGGTGAAACAGAAACTTCTTACTGATTGGACTAACTACACTAAGAATCTAATATGTGTTCCATTTCATGTTCTTTAATACCTTTTATTGTGGGCAATAATGACTTACGTTATGACTCGGTGAGCCATTTAACAATCTGAGGACTTCATAGACCTTTATAATTTTCACTTCCTGTCGTTGGGCATGACTTCTGGCTAGTCTGGCTACATCGTCAACTGATGGTCCAGCCATTTGTATTTCATATAATATTTTTCCAAAACAGTGTAGTTGTAGCTTATCAATTCCTAAAGGGGAATCCTCGATTCGATGCCCAAGAATATACCGATAGGATCGTTTGAAGTATCAGAATTCCTTGGTAACGATCTTGAAAAATGCATTTCTAAACGGTGGGTATCAAGGATAAATTTAAACGACTTTCCATGACACTGCCAAGTGTTTCCTTTCGATACCAACTTGATACATCGTTTTGCTTCATTTTTTCTGGAAGTTTGGTGAATTCCATTATTTTGTTCCCATCAACCATTTCGAACAGTTTCCATAATCAAGAATACAATATTAAAATACCGTTGCATTATCCAAACAATACCCAATATATTACAGTTTGCTACTTGATTTATGTTTCGGTTAACATGTGTAAAAGTCTAGAAACCCCAACCGATTTTTAGTACATGCATCCAGGGTAAATTCAAATCAAGATCTTACTACCATATCTTTTCCGTTATATCACCTTTTTAGCATACTTCCATTTACTTCTTGAATCAAAATTTATGGATTGACTACGAAACGGCTATAATACCCAACAGGAATTCTTCATCCCAGTTGTCTCAATAGCATTGTTTAACGGTATCTCGGCCGAAAGTGAACACAGAACGGCCCTAATGCAAAACCTCGGCTAACAATTGATCCCACTATTCAACCAAAGACTCTGTGCTGATTAATAATTGCAATTGCATTGGTAGAACTCAGCCCCTCTTCTTTGCTCAAGAGTATCCATGTCCACTCCTCGGTTATCCATAGGTATTGTTACCCATATTTCCAGAATACCCGCAACCAATGTAGCATATTGAAAGCGATGCCATTTCTCGGAACCACTAGTTAATTGGTAGCTAATTGGAATCAGGATTAACCAAATCAGGGCTTCGGTACTGTGATACCAGCGATTAGCTGGGTTGAGTACCCTGCTATTGAGCCTTTGGAATCGAGGCTGAAACTAGCAAGCCAAAGCATCCAACCATGTGGATTCCCACCTCAAACTCAATTATAGTCACCGGTATATCATTGATAATGCACAATTGGATACTTTCCAATATTTCTTAAGCACTTGAGCTATTGTGGTGGTTACTTCTTTTGTTACTTTTTAAGGGTCTGCGTCTGCCAATAACTGAACTTGAATTTAACTCTACAATTCCGTGCATTGTGCCAAAAAGCTTATTTGAAAACCAGAATAATCAATTATCAACACCCCGCCCTACTTTTGATATCCGTTGTGTCATGTTGGATTTCTGGTAGACTCTCTGAAGGTTTCAAAAAAAATACATCAACTTGAGTCCTTTTTCTAATATATGGATGACTAGATTCCGGTTATACTTTTGCTATTTTTTCTGGTTGGATCATAATTATGGGTAATCCCTCGATAGTAAATTACTATTGATTTCGACTAAATCAGTTTAACTTTGATTAGGCATCACTATGCATTGCTGGTGGCTTTAGGGTACATGTATGTCTATGCGTCGAATGTCATTGGTAAGCAATAGACACAATAGATTTAAGCATATTTTATGGCTTCTGGAAGCATGTCAAGTTTTCCGAGGACGGTTTCGTCTATCTCCATGTGAATTTTTCAGCAAGTAATGTAAATTTCCATTGGCCCTATAGCCTAACCACTACAGGGAATATACCATGCATACCTCGTACATAATAATACTGTTGCTGCAGCATCGGTTTGGTGATGCCGTTGGTCCCAAACCTATTGTGCTTTGACCATTTATTATATCACCAGTAAGAGCCTGTGTATATCTGTAAGTAATTCAACACGACAAGACTTTTCTCAGATTCATACCAGCTATTAGGCTCTTTGCAAATTTTAAAAATTATCTGTAGATACCATATTTGGATACAAACCCTTAAACATTTTCGTATATGTCCCTTTGTCAAGTACTCTTTCATTCTTCCATAAAATTGGCTGCAGCTCCAATAGGTTGTTCAATTTTCAGCTTCTAAATATTTCGATTTTTCTTGGTGATAAAATTACAAAAATTCCCAAAAAAATTCTAATCGCTGGCAGCAAACTTTAGTAGTATTTTGGAGCTCAAGTAGTCTTAATAAACTTAACATTCAAACTGGAATCTATTATTAAATATCCCCATCAACTGATTAAATAGCAACGGTTCAAATGAAATACACTCACATGAAGAATATGTTAATTTTAGGTAGAGTATCTACTAATAGGTAAGGTGACATACATCGAGTTCATATCAGATGATTTTGAAGAGATATCATTATGAATCAAGAACTCGAAAAAATACTGACAAAGGAGTCAGATGATGAGTATCAGTCTTATCAATTAAAATTGAAAAAACTTGGAAAGTAGAGCTAATAGTACTTTGCAGTCTCTAGGGTTTATCGGGAATATTCAATATTGCGTTCTTTGTGTCACTCCGAAAGGCATTTTTCCAAGAGAAATGATATGAATTGTGATATCTATCCCGCACATTCATTGAAGATCATGGCATACAACCACTTTTTACATCATCGCCTCGATTGAAGTGAGCTTCTAAAACTTCAATTCTTCCTTCATTGGAAGAATGAAGTTGCCCACATATAGTGCTAAAATAAATTCAATATTCAACCATCTATCATGCAAAGCTGTTTTTAAGTAAAATCCATAACTTTGAATTCTTGAACGTCTCAATAGTTTTCCTTATCAAGTATTTGAAGTTCTTCTCACGCTTGTGTCATTAATTATTACAATAGAATGCAGGCTTGCATAATGCAATAAAGAACTTCTGATATGACTGTAACTTCCTTGGTTAATCTTAACCATTTTAAGTTCAGCATGTATTTACTTTCATGACTATGTTCTGCTTTCAAAGAAGCTGCTGCTATATTAAGATGTTCAATTTCCCAACTCATTTGTGGTGAATATACTCTTACGTTGGAAAATATCAATGGTTGGAAATAAACCGTTGATGTATTAAAACTTTCGCCTTATCTTAAAAGGAACACTTGTAGCCCTCATCCAACTTTTAACATCGTTCCTTAATGAACATCAAGCTTTTTCAATCTTGTAATAATGAAGCCTGTTTGAAATCCTTTGATTTATCAACTTCCTAGAGTACATTGAGTTGACTTATTTGCAATTAATTTCCTTGAACTCTTTGCAACTATGTTTTCGTTTCAATCTCTGGATTTCAGAAACTAAAACTGTCAGTTCATCACCAACTAATACAGCGAGCCGTTTGACTTAATGGGGTATTTCTTAGTAGAGTGTTTCATAATTTGATTCCACAAATGTTTTCGGATAGAGGAATTTCTGCCGAAATTGTGAAGATACTGACATTTGAATTTATTGCATCAATAAAGTATTTGCGCGCAGTAGATACCCCAATCGACATCATACACAGTTAACTGTTAACTCAAAATGCCAGCCATATTTCTGCAAAGAAAAGCTTCAGATTTAGGATTCTTGTAACCCAATTTATTCGAGTATTTAGTAATTTATTCTTTGAATTCAGGAAAAGCACATTCGGAGAGTGAAAGGAATACTATTTTGCGTAGTCAAATAGCTAAAATTCAGCTCAAGTATCCAAGAATAAAACCTAGTCAAAGTTTAGGTTAACAGTCGGTGTTAGTGGAGATTTCGGGTTTTTCGAAATAGAATCCAAATTGGTTGTGGTGAAGGGCTTACTTTCAAATTCCAAAGAGTAGTTTCGCAGGAGATTTCCATTCTTAAAAGCAACTGGAGTTCATACATATGTGTGCATTGGTAAAGATGTTCGATCAAAGAATTTCATGATCATTGAGTATCTTATGCCTTATCCGTAATTCACTTGTGTAAAAATCTGTATTATAATAACCTCGCTTTTTTATTTTTGGTGCTCCTCCTGGTGATGACACTACCTATGAAAATTATCAGATCACTAATACTACAAGATCAAATGTTGTGTTGCAGGGCCATACGACAGCCTGGATGGGTTCGTTATGCATCCACATTGGCTCGACCAGAACTTCTTTCCTTGTTACCCAAAAAAAGGACCTTTAATCGCATACTTTTCGACTCTAATTCGTCTATTTCATATAAGAAGATGATGCCGGTTCTTCAGACAATTTATGACAATCTATCCACTCCAGATGCCATAAAGCTCCCGAAATACGTGAAGTCTGAAGACTTGATGATATTCAAGTCTGCTCTTGCTACAATTCGTAAAACTACAAACACTATTAACAACCATTTGGTGGCCCTAGAGAACGAGCTCACAGAACAAGCAGCAGAATTGGGTGACAATGATGCCATCACCATTTTGGCATTTGAAACCATAGAGAAGAAGATTAATAAGGATCCCAGTGTCTCCAATGAAGATTTTGCATATGCTAATCTGCTCATCACGAATCTTACCGAAATGAAACATCCACTAGCTTTCAAAATGGCAGGAGATTTAGCATTCAAACGTAAGTACTACAATCAAGCGGAAATGTATTGGAATCAATTTTTAGAAATTGAGCCAGACACTTTAGCTGCCAGTCAAGTCTACTCGAATTTGGGCCTTCATCATTTCAGTTATGCTCAAAAGCCAAACTTGCAATTGGCCAAAACATTTTTTCAAAAGAGCATCAAAGTTGGTGAATTAGATGATTTCACCATTAAATCACATTACTATTTGGGTCAGCTCTACGTGAGCTCAAACCCATTATCTGCAAGATATCATTTAGAAATCAGTGCTAGTCGGGGATTAAAGGAAAGTTTTTCGACATTGGGATTCTTGGAAATGAACGTTTTCCAGAAATACGAAAATGCCATTGAATGGTTCAAGCTTGGAGTCGAAGCCAATAATGATATGGCATGTATGATTGGACAATTTGATTGTTACCTTCATCTTAATGACTATAAATCAGCTTATTCGTGCTTAACAAATATAAAGGATATCCATCAAAAGATCATCAAAATCAGGTCGGAAAAGCACACATTACCAAAAGAGATAGAGAGTTCAATGGAAGTAAACGCAGGTTTAATTAATGTTTTCTTTGAAACTAGGCAGCAACACATTAAAGAATTGGCTACAAAAATCGCCTAAAGGACATACAGTTTTGTGTTCATTATTCATTTTGTATATAGTAGAAAATAGGCTCCTCCAACGATTATAGTACATATATTTTAGTCAAAGTCAAGAGAATTAAAGAATTGAGGACCTATCACTTTGTTCAAAGTTTAGTTCCGAAGTGAATCTCTCTTTTAGTGTCATGGGTTGAGTATTAGATCTAAGAACTTGTCTTTTCACCTGCGAACTACTCATTTCTGGAATATCTTCATCCATGTCCTGCTCTTCTGTATCACTGACATCGCGTGCTTGATGATCTTCCTCTTTAAACCAATAATGCAGGCATGTTTGGATAATATCGTATCTTTCCTTTGCGTTCACCACCAACAAGTTTGAAATCAAATCGAGGGCAGAATCCTTGATTTCATCCCAATATGGTGAATAAAATGCGTACTTTCCTTGCAAAATCTGCTCCTTCATATTTGGAGGGGCCAATTCTTCGCTGAAAGGGGGAAATCCACAAAGACAGACGTATAATAAGACACCTGTCAGCCACAAATCGACTTTGGTGGAGTAGTTGCGGTCATTAGTAAGAACTTCGGGAGCAACATAAGCTGGGGTACCGCACAATGTGTTGGTAAATTTGAGTTCTCCGATAAATTTCGCTAACCCAAAATCTGCAATTTTTACCTTGACATCATATTCATTTTCGTCCCATGGCCCGGTCTGTTTTTCATTCGAAGATGTCCGAGGTGTAACATCTAGGAGTATATTCTCCGGTTTGATATCTCTGTGAATAATATTATTCTCGTGCAAATAGTGCACACCTGCTAGCAATTGCTTGAAAATGGCTTTAGTTTCGTCCTGTCTGAGCTTCAGCTTATTGATGATTCTTTGGAAGAGTTCACCACTGTTCATCTTCTCGAGCACAAGGTATGTCGTGACCGAGTTATTGTTTATGGGTTCGATGTAATGTGAAATGAACTTGACGATATTGGGATGATTTATGGAAAGCAAAAGGTTCATTTCCTGTTGTAACTTGGCATCATTGGAATCGCCATTGGACGACCTGTTAGGATGAAATACTTTCACTGCAACAATATCTCCGGTACTCCGATCTCTGGCCTCTTTGACCACGGCATAATGACCCGAGCCTAGTTGATTTCCTAGGATGTAATCGTCAAAGAAGGTGCGTTTATGTGTCTTATCTGAGCCACCTTCTTCATCAAACGCGTACCGGAACACGTAGGTGCCTCCTGTCTTTGCAAATCCAATTTTATCGCCTGTTTTTAAAAGGGTGTTGCTGCCTTTTCCACACAATTCATCATTGATGTACAATCCATTGGAACTGAGATCAGTAATGTAGAGTGCCTCTTGATTTTTGTTGACCGTGATGGTCAATTGACAATGCTTTGAAGAAACGTCAACTCCGCTGATTTTCACATCACATTGACTGCTTCTTCCAATGACAACTCCTGTTGGTTTCCTAGGTATTATTATGTGTGATTTGGGAGCTTGGGTGGAGTAAAGTCTGGCTATATTTTCATATCTGTGTAAGGGCCTTTTTGTGGATTCATCTGGAGCCGATGATATCTGCTGTTAGTAGCTGTAAGAGAAGCATTCTTAATCTGTTATTGGACTTACCCTTTTTCTAGAAAGTGCCATGTTATTGATTTTAATAATAATTGTTTGTGCTTCTTGAAATATTTGGATCACGTGACTTTGATAAATTGTTTTGATAAAATGATATCTATTAGTGAAAAATATCACAAATTCAGCAGTTCTATAAGGATTGAATTATTTAAAATGTACTTCGAAATCACGAAATATTTTGGCAAATTCGAAGAAACTTTTTAAACTTTTTTATTATTTCGATAATTTGTAATTTTTCGAAAACATGAAACAAACTCTTCATTTTACACACAACTTGAAAACTTTTCTTTACTTTTCTCAATTATTGATTATTGTAATAATTTTACTAGTCGATCATTTTACAGCTTAAAAAAATTTCATGCTCATCAATTATCATATCCTGAATATTTAATCTTGCATTATGTCTATAAGAATTCAAAATCAGCATCTTTTTTGTAATTAATACTGTATTACTATAAGATTCTCAACAACAAATCAGTGATATCCGAATCAGTCAATTCTGAAAGG
Source organism: Suhomyces wounanorum (assembly GCA_030568695.1). Taxonomy (NCBI): domain Eukaryota; kingdom Fungi; phylum Ascomycota; class Pichiomycetes; order Serinales; family Debaryomycetaceae; genus Suhomyces; species Suhomyces wounanorum. Next base: position 192,909 of record JAJMGL010000011.1, read on the forward strand.
GGAGTGTCAATTTCCTTTCTCAAGGATAAGAAGTTATGCGACTTGAGATAATTCTTAGCTTCACTATGCTTGACTACTGAAATAAATTCGATCGATTGAAGTAAACGAAGATAATCCGGATTATCGTTGCTTGTGAACTGAGCTTTCTGATCGAAGCAAAGTTGATGCAGAAGTTGACTAACGATATATTTCACGTCAAGGCCAAACTGAGCTATTCCTGGCTTACTAAATTGATGATTGGTAATGACGTACTCGTATAAAATGTTGGAGATGATGGCAACAATCTTATCCACAATCAATTGATAGGCTTCTTCAGAAAAAGCCTTCTTCAAAAACGTCAAATATGCAGATAATCCATTGGTCAATATTGATAACTCATTAGTAACTTCCGACTCTTGTGTATCTGAAAGATCCCATCTACTAGAATTGACATAGTTCTTCAATGAAGCCTTGACATCCTTCTTAAAGAACTCCTCAAACTTCTTCATTACTTTAGAAATAAGCGTGTCATATTCTTTGATGGTTGAATCAAATATGGACAGGCCCTCCTTTCTCTCTTTACCACTGACGGTTTTGAAAGTATTCCATAGTTTAATAAACACAAGTTCAAGACTTGAGAGCTCTAAAGCATTTTGAATAAATTTTGCCAGGCAGTATACTTCCGCAAATCCTTCCAATACTTTAAGACCAATATCCACACGACTCTCCTTGAGAGTTTTAGTATCATTCTGTTTTCCTCCTGGAAGTAATCCTAGAACATGACCCTGACCGTACAAGTCGGAATGTGACTTGAATAAATCTTCAAGAGCCTTACGATACTTATCCATTAATGTCAACTGAACTCCAGAAACTAACTTCAATTGGTATTTTACGATACCTAAAGCTTGGACATGACTCGTCAAGTTTTCAAACAATCTACCCAAAGCATATGCAGAATAAGTTGGTTTTAAAATAGAAACTGAAGAATTTTCATGTGCTCTGTAGTTATAATCGATTCTGAAAGCATGATCGGTATTGATGATCTCGTTCTCGTAAACTTTATTGGCAAGCTCACTTTCAAAATTTAGCCAGCATTGTACAGACGATTCAGAGCTTTGGTTTTGAAAGATATCCCCAGCTAAACCGGACCAATTTTTTGCATTACCTCGGCTATTCTTTTTCACATATGGATTGTATTGAAACTCTTCTCTCAAATATTGATCAAACTTTGACACCTCGTATATCAAGTGAGTTAATAAACGTCCACTCTTTTCGTAGTCTTCAGAGGTCGATGCGTTTGAAGTTGCAACCTTGTGCAAAGATTGTTCCATAGTCACTAACTTAGATCTTAGTGGCTTTAAAAAGGAAGTGATAATAGCAAATATTAATAAATCATCCTTCACTGGGAAACTTGATTCCAAATCCATACACAAAAGGTCCAACTGATCCTGGAATTGCGTGGAGATGAAACTTATTGGCCATTCTGGTTTTGAAATATTATTTGTTTCTTGCAGTGTGTTAAAGTGGAATTCAAAACGAGTGATTAAAGGCTTAATATAAAGATCTATGGCCCACCAAGTATCTGGGTATTCGGGATAGTTGTTAATTGTTTGTAAAGTCACCAATTCCTTGAATAGACCAGAAGAAACGATTTCTTTCAGACCCTTTTGGTTGCTCCACCAATTTGATTGCTCCACCAATTTTAACAACTTATCTTCTAGAACTTCTCTGTGTTTATTGATTATGCTCTGAGTTGATCTTTCCAAAATTGAGATCACTGATGCGGATAACAGCACAGAACAATCATCTAATTCAGTAATCAGTTTAGACAATGTTATCAATTCCTCCACACTTTTATCATTTTTGAGGTCCTGCTCGATCTTATTCGCTTTCATAAGGAATTGCTCTTCATGCTTGGCTTTTCTCCGATTTTCGAGCTGGTCCTTTACGGCAATTAAAGGTTCTATTTCCCCATATTTGCAGATCAATGTGTCCAATTTTGCTATTCCATCGGATTCATCAACTTCTTCTGCTACACTTTTGAGTTCCTTCACAATTTCGTTGGCTATTCCTTTAAGTTGGGTACTGACCACCTCTTCAACATTGGTGTTGAGTTTGTCCAGTACAGCATCTGCGAGTTGAAGCTTAAGCAGTATCAAATGTTCGTGAAGATTCATCAAGTTTTCGAGACCAATATTATCGGCCACATAGCCTTCAACAACTTCCATAGTGTGAAATTAAGTGAACTGCAACCTTTTGACTATTAGACACCTTTGAGGAATCTAAACCGCAGATTTAATGTTGCATGTTACTAACATGCAACAATTCCCTATGTTGATTGTGTAACAAACCACACTATTTGTCATTTACCTAATTCCCTTAATGAAGTTTTACAATCGGACACCTGCCCTAAGCCTATTAATCGTAATATTCATTATCTGCCACTCTTACCTTAAATCATCTATTCCGTCCTCTTTTCCCAGCAATTTTTCTTTCTATAAACTTCGCGTTCTCACTACCAGTTTCCCTAACCTGCATTGTTTCCAATGTTAAAAATTTCAACTCCAATTCTTCCAATACAACTATTCCTCCAATGCAGGCCCCAGTCGTCTACTTGAATACCTCCACACAAAGGCAGTCCGGGCGTCAGGCTCAGGTGTCGAACATTACTGCCGCAAAGGCCGTTGCAGATATCATCAGAACATGTTTAGGTCCTAAGGCCATGCTCAAAATGTTGTTGGATCCGATGGGAGGCATTGTGCTTACCAACGATGGACATGCTATTTTGCGTGAAATCGACGTGTCACATCCAGCCGCCAAGTCCATGATCGAATTGAGCAGAACTCAAGACGAAGAGGTAGGTGATGGAACAACCACTGTGATTATTTTGGCTGGTGAAATCTTAGCCCAAACCTTTCCTTATATCGAAAAGAACATACATCCTGTTATCATCATTCAGGCATTGAAACGTGCCTTGAGCGACGCTTTAGAGATCATCCACGAGGTTTCTGTGCCGGTAGACATCGAGAACGAAGCTGCTATGCTCAAATTGATCAAGGCTTCCATCGGTACCAAGTACGTCAACAACTGGTCACAAAAGATGTGTGAATTGTCGTTGAAGGCAGTTCGTACGGTTATGGTCCGCAATGGTGACTACAAGGAGATCGATGTCAAGAGATATGTCCGTATTGAAAAGATACCTGGTGGCGAAGTCACCGACAGTGAAGTGTTGGACGGTATTTTGTTGAACAAGGATGTTACCCACCCTAAGATGAAGAGGTTCATCGAAAACCCCAGAATCGTGTTGTTGGACTGTCCTTTGGAGTACAAGAAGGGTGAGTCTCAAACCAACATTGAGATCACCAAGGAAGAGGACTGGAACAGAATATTGCAGATCGAAGAAGAGCAAGTCAAGTTGATGTGCGAACAGCTCTTGGAACTCAAGCCTGACTTGGTCTTGACCGAAAAGGGTGTCAGTGATTTGGCCCAACACTATTTGTTGAAGGGTGGTGTTACTGCTTTAAGACGTGTTAAGAAGTCCGACAACAACAGAATTGCCCGTGCCACTGGTGCCACTATTGTCAACCGTATCGAGGATCTCAAGGAATCCGACGTTGGTACTCGTTGTGGAGAGTTCCGTGTGGAATTAATCGGTGACGAATACTTCACCTACTTGGTGAAGTGTAAGAACCCTCAAGCATGTACTGTGGTGTTACGTGGTCCATCTAAGGATATCCTTAATGAAATTGAGCGTAACTTACATGATGCCATGGCTGTTACTCGTAATGTGATGTTTGAGCCTTCTTTGTCTCCAGGAGGTGGTGCTACCGAAATGGCGGTCAGTGTACGTTTATCTGAAAAGGCGAAGTCTATCGACGGTGTTGCCCAATGGCCATACCAAGCCGTTGCCGATGCTTTCGAGGTTATTCCAAGAACATTGATCCAAAACTGTGGTGGAAACCCAATCCGTATCTTGTCCCAATTGCGTGCTAAGCATGCCAAGGGGGATCATACTTTTGGTATTGACGGTGATTTGGGTAAGATTGTTGACATGAACGACTACGGCATTTGGGAACCTGAAGTCATCAAGCAGCAATCCATCAAGACTGCCATTGAGAGTGCATGTTTGCTTTTGAGAGTGGACGACATTGTCAGTGGTGTCCGTCAAGGTTAAGGAAGGTGGGATATGAGGTAGCGTGGGTACAATGCGTTCAACAGAATGTCCAGAAGAACACCATTGCAGAAAGAACAGTAGAAGTTGCAAAACGAGAAATTGAATGAGGAGACTTAAACATTATGATACTACAAACTGTGAACTGGTTTGTGAGACGAAATAATCTGAGAAAATTTAAAAGGTCGAAATCCAACTAGAGCATTATACGTGATGTACACAAGGGTACCTACACGGCAGTGCAAACCACTTCAAGACATCCATACTCTTGGTGGGTTACCTGAAACTGAAAATTGATCCAGACAATCTGAACAATCGCACCTGAAACTGGCACCAGCAGGAAGTAACGCCCCGGAACTGGATCTCGACCCAGATACGGTACCACAAACTGGCACTGGAGATGTGGCATCCCATCCATGCCTTACTGTTTCAAGCATTTTCCTCCTACATCTTAGAACCGTGTGCTTTGGCCAGTTTTAACCATGTCAGTGGACTCTTCCACTGCTGATGTTATGCACACAAGGTTGTTTTTCACATTTTTCGCATTGTTGGATCACAACTTCCCAATTCAGCAATGTACTGGAACTCTTACTGGAACTCTTTGTGCACCTGCACCAGGTTCTATACTTGAGTCACCACCGTGGTACAGCACTGTTAGAGGCAAACTTTTCACCTTCAACCTTTCATCCGTCCCATCCCACTGTGGATGCCAAATGGCTTTTGATGGCCCAATTGGCCCTCTTCAATCATCACTCATCAACTGCACCGTCTGTGCCACTTCCACCACCACAACTGTCTTACCTGTTCTTGCTAATATCATCTTAGCTGTTAAGCATTTGAGCTTCGCGTTCCTTACGTCGCACCTCCCTTCCAGCACCTTCTTCGGTATCCACTTCCAACGTCCCACCCACCAAATAACTCACCACCAGAGCCCCTGGCCCCTTTCAAAATCCTTTTCCCCTGCTCGACCACCCACCTCTCCAAACCATAGACCTCGCTAATCCATAGACCACAATACACATCCATAGCTATTTCTTCGCCTGATTTCCCCGTATGTTATGCCTCTATGTGTTGGAACAATCGCTCCTGCACACAGATGCAAGCCATCCTGTTTACCTCCTTCCCAATATGGCACAAGGCTACAACCTCTGGATCTCAAGTTTTTGATACTGGCTGAGGTCTTCGACACTCTTTCACGTCTTTCCTTTCCTTCTTTCTCCTGTGTGACATCCCAGGCTCCCCATCTCGCCATCTCATTTCTTTTGATCTCGCCTCCTACGCCGACAACTCTCCCACGGCCGTTCTGCCTTGCATTTGACCCGCTTCCCATTCCCATTCCAGTGCCTACCCTACATTAGCACCAGTTGTTCAGTGACCGCCCATGCCACAACCGCCTTTCAAAGCCAAAACAAAAGTCTCCTGGCCCGGAGAAGAGGAAGGTGACTTGGGATTCATGGAAAATGAAATCATCGAGGTGTTTTCCATCGTGGACGATAGCTGGTGGAGTGGTCGCTTGAGACGTAACAAGGCCGAGGGGATCTTTCCCAAGGACTACGTGGAGATTATTGCAGATCAACCCACCAGCTTGCCGCATTCCAATTCCAACCTTTCAATTCACACGCCCAAGCAGGGTACACCGTCCAAGGATCTCGACTATGACCCCCGTTACAAGGGCCTGCGTGGAGGTACTCCCACCCCCACCGGGTTCTATGGCAAGTCCTCCCCAAAACGCAACAATTACGCCGACGTATCTATTGAATACGAAGACTACGACACCTCGTTTGACGACAGGAAGCCTTACCCCAAAAAGGTCCGCTCCGCCAACAAATTGGTGTCGTCCACAAAGCATCCCAAAATCAAGCATCTTAGCTACCACCAAGATGAACGGGAACTCTCCCAGAACTCTTTCCTGCCCAAGCGGCTGCTGAACGATAAACGGCTGCTGAAATCTCGCCCGCAATCCCAGATGTACGATCAAGGATATCACAAATCTCATTCTTATAACGATGTTTCCACTATTCCTGCAAAGTTGCCATTGTTCAGCAACCATACTGTGGAGAGCTTTTCTCCCGAACAATCTCCTCGCAGACGTGTGGATGATGATGATATCCATGAAATTAGCAAAAAAAGAGCTCAATTAGAATTGGAATTGCTTCATATCAAGAATTTGGAGTCTCAAAAGAGAAGATCTAAAATTGGCCAACTGTCTTCTCAAAATGCTACTCCTCAGAAGAAATTCGTAGATCAATACGATCCTTCAAGCAACTCTAGCTATGTTAGTGAGGATCTTTTGTCTTCAAAAAGAAATTACCATTCTAGAGATGATTTGGGCAAGAAGTTGAATATTTCGGATGAGGAGGAGGATTACTTCACGAGAAGAAGTCCTTCCCCACCACCTCCTCCACCACCAAAGCACACGACTCCAATTAAATCGTATGCATACCAGGAAGAAATCGACACTCAGCCAATTCAATCCAAGGTCATTGCTGGAAGAGTTCCATTCGATGCTGACGACTTTAGATTTTCAGGTAACAGCCATAATAGAGTTCCCATGAATGATGAAGAAGTCTTTAGATTATCTGCCATGCAACAAGAAGAACTCAAAAATTCGATCAAATCACTCCAAAGTGACGTGTTGAATTTGTCAGAATTAAGTGCCACAAGTGCTGGCTCTTTCATCAGACACAAGTATGAAAAAGAATTACAGACCCAACAGGAAAGAATGAATGGGATAACATTGGATGATGAAAACAAACAACAACTAGTTGAATCTATCTTCCAAGATAAGAAAAAGCAATCAAACATTTTCAAAAAGATTTTGGGATCCAAAAAGGGGATTGAGGCTAACCCAATCGAAAGAAGATTTCAGCAAGAAGAAGAAATTGATTGGTCCGCTCATAAATTTGACATTAATAGAATGAATTCTCTTACTTCGCATGACAAACAAGCTAGAACGAGAAGAATTGTCAAAGAAGAAGGAAAATTAATTATTAAACCATTAGATTACATTTCAGAGATAAATACCAATGAGGTACTTGGAGATGATCAAGAACACCATGAGATAGACGAACATATAGAGTCATTGAAAGCAGATAATGGTAGAGGATTTGCAAAGATTACTAATTTCATGAGTGGATACTCTGTATCATCTGATTTGAATGAGTTGATCTCCGATGTCAGTGTGAAGTTTAATTCTTCTAAGATCCATCAACTTAGATGTATTTTAATTCACATGTGCAAATTCAACATACTTGAAGAGCCGAGTCAGATTTCCCAAGTGAAACCGAGATTAAGTGACGTTCTCCTTAAAGGGGAAGCAAGTATCTATCAACTTAATTACCTTTTCAAAAAGATTTTAGATGCTTTGAGAATACCATCAGAGCTTGTTCTTGGTTTTTGGAAGAAACCCAACGAATTTTATCATAATGAGCAATACATCATTAACCATTGTTGGATATCTGTGTTACTTGATGAACATTTTTATATTATAGACCTTTTCTGCTTTAAGAATGGTAACGTCTGTAACATTAGAAACCATCCAAATGATTTTAACGAGTTTTATTTCCTTAGCAAGCCACTTCACATGGTTTCCACCCATATTCCATCAATTATTGATTTGCAACATGTTATCCCACCAATTGATCAAAATGTGACATTCTACTTACCAAGAGTTTATTCCGGATTTTACAAGAGTGACTTATCCTTCAGAAATTTCAATAATGCATTGTCTAGATTGAAAGATTCTGAATTCTTCGAACTTGAGTTAGATGTTCCAGTAGATGTTGAGTTATTTAGTTTGGTTAAGACTGCCAAGGTCACAACCAACGAATTAAGCTTATGTCAGATCAAATGGGTTAACAACAAAAGAATTGCCAAGATTAAGGCCATATTACCTGAAAATGAGACCATTGGTGTTTTACAGGTTTTTTCAGGCCCCAAAGGCTTGCAAAAGCATTTTGACAATATTCATGAGTTGTCTATTGTCATTCCACTTTATCACACTGGTGATTACAAACCTTGTAAGTTTGTTCCAAGGTTTCCAACCGTACAAAGTCAAAACAATGACCTTTACATCAAAAGTCCCCAAACTAGTAAAATAGTTGTGAAAAATTCATATAATTTTGAGATTTTACAGCATCCATCAACAGGTTTAACTAATTCTTCCATTTTGATGAACCAGGATTTCAAGATTGTCATAGAATCTCCATCCGGAAAGTATTACAAGTTAGTCAATAGTGATCCTACAAAGCCATACGGTTCCTATGAAAGTAACATTAAGTGCCAAGAAGTTGGTTTATACAGAGGCTTGGTGATTGGTGACAGTGGTAATAGTTGGTATGTGTTTGCACAGTGGGAATGTGTCAATGCTGTTGTTAACTAAGCTTCTTTTTTTGTTACCTGTGATTATCATTGTATTCATTTTTTTCGTTAGATTGCATTTAAACATAAACGCATTGCATTATTAATTGAAGCTAGTAGTTCTTGTAGCTTGATTCTGCCAAAAGCTATAGGAAGCTATTCTGTCACGAATAAATACATCAATTTGGTATCATATAAATTCAATTCATGGATATCTGCATTACAATACTTTGCTGAATCGACTTTTATTGACAATTTCTAAAAGTTCGAAATTTTTTCTCAATCAAAAATGTAACCACCTTAACTTAAGACAATTTCTAATGATATATTCTCCCATCATTGAATATAACAAGTTGAATATAGTTCTGTTAGGTCACATGACCAATTTTCTCTATATAACTAAAGTGACACAATATCAGATATCTTTTTGGATAATAGTAGAGATAGCTATCAAGTTCGGCATCTGATGACTACAGCACCATTGAAGTATTCCAAAACCAAGAAGGTTGGTGAAGGTACATATGCCGTGGTATATCTCGGAACTCAAATTTCCACCAAAAGAAACATCGCCATTAAGGAAATCAAGACCGGTATGTTCAAAGATGGCTTGGATATGTCTGCCATCAGAGAAGTCAAATACCTTCAAGAACTCAAGCATCCCAATGTGATTGAGTTGGTGGATGTGTTTTCTGCAACCAACAATCTCAATTTGGTTCTAGAGTTCTTACCCTGTGACCTAGAAGTGTTAATCAAAGATACCAATGTTGTGTTCAAGTCAGCAGATATCAAGTCGTGGTTGCTTATGACGCTTCGTGGAATCCACCATTGCCACCGTAACTTCATATTGCATCGAGACTTGAAGCCTAATAACTTGCTTTTGGCCCCAGATGGTCAATTGAAGATTGCGGATTTTGGTTTAGCCAGATCATTGGGAAATGCCAATGAAGACTTGAGTTGCAACGTTGTTACAAGATGGTACAGAGCTCCGGAGCTTCTTTTTGGTGCCAAGCATTACACTAGTGCAGTAGATATGTGGTCTGTTGGAATCATCTTCGCTGAACTCATGTTGAGAACGCCATATTTACCTGGAAAAGATGATGTTGATCAGCTTGATGTGACTTTTAGGGCATTAGGAACTCCCACAGAACAGATCTGGCCCAATGTTTCCATGTTGCCCCTGTATAATTCATTAAGGGTGTACCCACCTCCATCAAGACAAGAATTGCGGAAAAGATTCAGCGCAGCCACAGAAAAGGCACTCGATTTATTAATATCCATGACACAATTAGACCCAAGCAGGAGATGTGATCTGACTCAAGCTTTATTGCATGATTTCTTCCAGGAGTCGCCAAGGCCTACAGAACCTGAAGATTTACCTAAAAGGAAAGAAAAAAGACCCAAGAACGAAGAGGACGAAATGAACAAGAGATTGAAGATATGAATTTACATAAATAATCTTCAGCAACCAAAATTAATGTATTATAGACCACTTGCTTGATTTTTTAAAATGTGTCAGACAAATTAGAAAATATTTATCTTCTTGAAAGCATTTGACAATACAATTTACAAGCATTGAAATCAGAAAAGCACAGGAAATGCAAGACAGTGTGAATGTAATTGGGAATTGGATGTCGAGAACATTTTAGTGTCTACCTCAGGTATAGCCATAGATCACTGTGTTATCTGGGGCATCGTTGTACAGAAACATGAGAACCTTTTATAGACCCGTACGATGAAATACAAGTACTACAGTAGATGAGTATGCATGAGCTTAACAATTAAGTCGAACCAACTATTTATGATATATATCCCTAACGAATTCTGCAATAGCCCATGAACTAGTCAAACCAGGACTTTCAATCCCCACTAAATTCACAAAGCCAGGAAATCCTTCCTCTTCTCTGATTAAGAAATCTGCAAACTTCTTCTTGTTTTCTTCTGCAGATAAGAGTTTTGGCCTCACACCTGAATATGAAGCGACCAACTTACCCTTTTTAACACCAGGAAAGTATGTTCCAACCGCTCTGTATGCAGCTTCCAAGTTATTCTCGCTGGGAGCATAATCAATATCGGAAGCATTTTGCACATCAAGCCACTCCAAATCTGGGCCGAATTTCAACTGACCTCCCAAATCAAATGTGAGATGTGTACCTAGCGAGGAGGCGTTGGGATTCGGACATGGATAGATCAATTTATCAGTGATGTTCGAAGGTCCTTCAAACAGAAAATATGTCCCCTTGGCGAAATAGCTCTTGAAGTGTCTATGAGGAGGTAATACCATATTCGAGATCCGTTGAGCATGCAAACCAGCAGCATTCACAAGGTTATCGGTGGTGATTTCGAATTCGGTGCCTGAAGCATCTTTTAGGGTGATAGAATAATTTGGGACATTGGGATTAAAATCAATGGAAACTACCTTGGAATTGATTCCCACGGTGCCTCCATTACCCTCCAATTGACCTTGGAAATACACCGTGAGATCATGGGCGGAAATGATGCCCGTGGTGGGACTTTCTAATGCACCATACTTGGCCCTGATTAACGGTAAGCGATCCTTGGCTTTCTCGGGAGAGATGAAAGTAACTGGCACATTGTTCTCCTTAGCATTCTGGGCCAAGTGTTCTAGGTACTGAGCTTCAGATTCATCTTGAGCCACCACCCACTTTCCACACATTTTCAAGTTCACTTGAAATTTGCCTGATTCATGGGCCTGATAGAGCAATTCCTTTCCTCGGATACAGAGACGGGCTTTGAGCGAATCTTTGGGGTAGTACAACCCGGCATGGATCACCTCAGAGTTTCGAGATGTTGTTTCTGTAGCCAAGTGCTGGTGCTGTTCCACAAGTAACACATTATTTGCTGGCACCGCCAGTAGTTCTGCGCCAATTGCAGTTCCAACGACTCCTCCGCCAACGATAACATGAGAGAACTCTGACAGAACCGTGGCCGACCAGCTGAAGGCCCGCCACTGGCCCATACGGCTGGCCCGTATCAAAGGAGAAGTGAAGATTGACATAAATAGGAGGGTCGTGCGTGGGATCCAACATCATGGGTCGATTCCAATGGCCAGGGGAACCAGGCATAGAAGGCCAGGTGCACCCATGGAAACTTGAGATCCGGGGATCATCATGGGCCCATCCGGGTGGTGCCACTCTCGGGAAGATTGTAGTGTCCATCACGTCAAGAAGCACAAAATCCACCAATTGCCAAAATAGTAGTGGATAGTGTCAACTGCCAGCACTACGGCCAAAATGGGTCCAAAATGGGTCCAAAATGGGTCCAAAATGGGTCCAAAATCGATCCAAAATGGATCCAAAATGGATCCAAAATGGGTAGGATACAACCAGGGGAAAGGCATGGAATCGCATCAAATAACACCAAAATAGCGTCAAAATAGCGCCAAAATAGTACCAACCGGCCACAAAACAGCACTAATGCAAGCACATGATGCCCGAAATGCGCTCCGCTCACTTATGCCACACCATTGTCGCAAAATGGCCGGATAACTGTCCCTTCAGTCCACTAGCGAACGATTCTGGTGATGGTACGAAGTTGCACCTTTACTCTTCTAGAGCGAAAAAACGCCATCTGCGGAAATAGGCATCCCTACCACCACCTAAGCTGCAACTTGGGAGGCTAAGGTGCACCTCACAGCCCCAATTTCGCACTGCAGGTTACGACCCAAGAACCAGCGTCTCGCTGAGGCTACCATCCACAACAACAACACTGAGAACTAGAGTTTGTGGAACAGCGTCAAATATCCACAAAGCCCGTGGAACACATGCCAGGTGGTGTGTTGTGGGGGCCATCACCAGAGTGCCAGAGTGGATATCCGATCGCTCGGTTACAGCTGCCTCAAAACCATTTGGGCTTGATGATTTTGGTGCCATTGCTTAACAGCATCCTGTCACAGGGCGCTTGTGCTGTTGGCCAACTATTGTGTTGGCTAGCCTATTATTTGGGCCGTGTATTATGGTGACCATGGTATTGTCCCATGCGGGCATTTGTCGGTAGGTCCAGCGACTCCCATGGAAGTTTCGTCGTTCGTTCCAACATGGTGGTGTTATGGAAGAAGAAGTTTCTGGGGTTTTTGGAATTACTGGTGGTTGCAACAGTTTCCGTTGGTGGCACCAGGGAAGCCAGGGCCCAAAGGGATGACAGGGCTTCCCTTTGAGATGGCAGCGATTTACTCCTTTCACATAGTATGACATCCTATTCCGTTCACACCGCCAATGGTACGCCTCCTGTGCCACCCCAGCCACTGGGTTTTCCAATGTTTCCAATGTTTCCTCTGTTGCCTCTGTTCCTCACACACCAGACCATCCTCGCACTCTCAAACTATGCACATCATGCACACTATGCACACTATACACGCGATCCATACGATATATCTGTGCACACCATACACTGGCCACGGTGGGCTGGGCTGGGCTGGGCTCACTATGCTCACACTACCGTTACCGCAGTGGGGCATCGCCAGAATTCTGGAGTCAAACGGTTGAGAAGAACGTTGCTTTCTGTGGACATCCCGAGCCCCTTTAACCGTTGGATGTTTCTTTTCAGTCAAAGGTCTAGTCCCCAGGGACCTCTCCCTGTGTTCTGCTACCGTTGGTGGAAGCCAGTGGTCCATGGAGGCCATTTCGCGAGATGAGCTACTGTACCTGCACCGGCCGCTCCGCCAGACCCCGAAATACCCTGTGCATACCCAGCGTTCCCGCTGTGCGTGTGCATTATCTCACAATCTTCTCTATCAAACGGTACCGTTTCGCCAGGGCCAGTCGCTGGCCCTGGCCCACCTCATCGCTTGCCAATCCCCCCGTTGCATGCTCAAGCAACACCCACCCTCGCCATCCTCACGGTCGCTCCCACCACACTAGCCCTGGCCGCCCCAAGACCCTTGTGTTGGGCCATGGGCCCACGCTCGTCTGTCGATAGTATCGACAGATGGTCGATACCTAAACAGCCCGATTAGGCAAATTGTTCAGACGATCGTTTAATCACGATGGTTCGTCTCCTAGCCGAACTCCATCGTCCGTCTCCCTACCGCACGGCACGGCAGTGGCCAGGGCGTGGCCAGGGCTATAATGTTGCAGCGGTGCGATCGCCGTAGCGGCCCCCACGCCAGATCCTCGTGTAATGCTAATCCAGCGAGGCAACCAACCGGCAGGAAAGGGTGGTAGTGGTCCAAGAAATGTGGCTAGCTGGCCAGGTGTACGTTCCCTCCTCGACTTCGCCATCCACCGGGATTCCTTCCTACCTGGTCCCACTACTCCCTGTACTCCCACCAATTTCACCTAGGCACAATGCCACCTCCATTTGAGCCCCCCCCACCGCTGGTACCGTGGTTTTCCCCCGTGGTGTTGACATCTCACTCCCGGCCCACTTTCGAGTAGTGCATATCTACCGCCAATATCCCGTAAAAAACTACCTGGGCACACAAAAATTTGAGCATTTCCTGCCCCGAGATACTACACTCACTTACCACTTATCATTTCTCCACCATCACCACCCACACATCATCGCCATGAGATCCATCAAGTCCGTGGTTGTCGGAGACGGAGGTGTCGGTAAGACCTGTTTGTTAATCTCCTACACCACCAACACCTTTCCGAATGACTATATCCCAACAGTGTTTGACAACTATTCAGCATCGGTGATGATAGATGGCGAGCCCATCAAGCTTGGGTTGTGGGATACTGCTGGCCAGGCCGAGTACGACCGTTTGAGACCGTTGTCGTACCCTCAAACCGAGATCTTCTTGTGCTGCTTCTCTGTGATAAGCCCGGACCTGTTCCACAACGTTAAGTCCAAGTGGATACCCGAAATCTTACACCATTCCCCAAAGAACATCTTGATTTTGTTGATTGGTACCAAGGTCGACTTGAGAGACGACTTGCACGTTTTAGATGACTTGGCCGAGAAGAACACCAAGCCCATCAGTCAAGAACAGGGTGCCAAGTTGGCCAAGGAGTCGGGCGCCGTCCGCTACATGGAATGTTCTGCTGCCACCCAGGTGGGTGTCAAGGAGATTTTCGACTACGCCATCCGTGCCGTGTTAGACCCTCCCTCCAAGTCCAGCGACTTTGTTACCAGTGACACCTCTGGCATCGGTGCCCCCGGCGCTACAAAAGCTACTGCCTCCAACGCCCTGGCCAAGCAAGCTAAGAAGAGAAGGGTTAGAAAGAATAAATGTACTATTTTATAGGTAATAAACATGTATATTAGAATGCTTGTGCTGCTGAGTTGGCCACAGCCCATACACTAGATTTTTCGGTTTGTCGAATATGTCTGGTACCACCTGTGTATCTGGAAAATTAATCACTCAACACAAGGGCAACTCTAGCTATGAAATTTCACATATTTCACATACTTCAATTGTTTTGCCAAACCTGATATGTGTACTGATTATTTCCATATATAATTGGTGAAAATTGCCTACTATTGCTATCGAAACTGTCCACCACTTTGGCCTTGCTTTTTCATGATATGCAACCCTTGAATTTCACTCAGACAGTGCAACTTTTGTGTAGTAATACCTTGCTATTATCAGGTATGTGGAATTCCAGGTTTTGTGCCACCATAATTTCACGTTGCATCTTGTGATAGCAACGCCTACAACCACTTGAAGCTCCAGTATAGTGAGGTTTTCAAACGGAGTTACAGTTTTAACGGATTTCCTCGGATGCTGTGGAATTCTCTACTGGTATAGTTACAAGTGAAAGGTCTTTGTTGATACGGAATGTCAGCATTTTCGAGGATTTAGCTTACTAAGTTGTGATCCCAATCCGATGGCCAAAGATACCATGTTCGAATCAGGGAATAATCGTCTTGAGGAGATCATGGGAGATTCTGTTGATGTAATGATCATTTGATTAGCTATAAGTAGCCTTTAGTATACAGGTTTTTGGAATCTTCTGCAGTGGTGCCGAAGAATTCAATATATATAAGATGATGGTGTGGTTATAGGACAGTTGCCGTAGTTACTAATTACCAGCTTAATTCATCATTGCAGCTCTAGCAGGATGGACGCCTTCCAATGCTGGTTTGTCTTTGCCCTTGGTCTCCTTCTCTTTTGCAATCTTCTTTCTACGCTCCTCTAACAACACCTCGTTCTTCTCCTTCAACTTGGCCACCCGAGCTTCTGAGTTACCACCTCCACCGACGGTCAACTCCACGTTGATCTTTCTGTTTCTTAACGTCGAGTGGTGCATTCTCAACGCCAACTCCATCTTGCTCTGGATTTCTTGTGTATCATTGTCGAATTCCATGAATGCAATGCCCTTCTCCTGTCTTATTCTAAACCGATCAGGGTTACTGTTCTTGAAATGGGACACCAACTCCAGCTGTTTGATATCGTAGGGCAAGTTTCCAACAAATAAGATGAAACGAGGACCTTTGCCACCGTTGACTCCCTTTCCTTTCTTTCCTCTTCTGGTCTTTCTCTTCTTTAGTGGCTGTTCATCTGTTTGCTCATCGCCACCGATTTCCTTTCCTGAAGCCTCTCCCGACTCTAATGTCCGTTTCTTCTCATTCTTTTGCTCCTTATCTTGTTGCCTCTCCTCCTTAGACTTATTCTGCTTGAATTGTAAAGCTTTGAGCTGTTTTTTAGATAATTTCTCCTCCATAGTTGCTAAAAGAAAATCCCTCTCATCTCAAATGTTAGCCTAGGTACCCACGTGATACCATCTCTATATCCCTCAAATTCACATAATAACAAGCCACTCCCAACTCCTTATACTATTGCCATAGAGACTATACATTTGGCTGTTTATATCTCGAGGCCGTTGTTCTACAGGCTAGGCTACCATGACCAAAATCAAAATCAACATAGCGCCTTCTAGATCCCGTTCTAGACTGCCCATAAAGGTGACATCTTCTCCCCACAGAGAAAGGTATCGGGAAAGATCCAGCGAAAGAACGGCCGAAAAGCTCCAGAAATCGAGTCTATACAAACGAGAAAACACTTCTTTGCAAGATCTTCCGCTTCTGAACACTTCGTACCAAAATCAAAGCCGAATGCCCGAGTTTCAGAAGGATCAGGTGGGAAGAGGTCGATCCAGAGACAGGGACGAAATCCAGAGTGCAAAGAAGAGAGGTGATGATATAGCGGTCAATAACGAGGAACGCAGGCAATCGGTGGAAAGCAGCGATCCTGAGTTGATCAGTTTGATGGGGTTCGCGGGTTTTGGCTCCACCAAAGGGAAACTAGTCAAAGGAAAAGGGGGAGGCTTTCGAAGAGAAGAAAAGACTGAATACCGTCAGTACATGAACCGTGATAAAGGTTTCAATCGGCCATTGAGTCCGGGAAGATAGAATTACATCCCTGGAACCGTTCAAATCGTTCTATTTGTTCGACACTTCCCATTTGCTACATGATTAAGGAGTCATCGGTATGAGTGGATCTCAGACCATTTTCGGCCCTAATTCGTTAAAGCTGTTTATTTCTATTTGTATCTTACTCAGCCAATAACTTTGTATGCTCCTGGATTAAATCTGCATGCTTACCTCTTAATTCCTCGTATGCTCTAGAAACCTTATTTAATTTATCTTGCAATGCTGCAACCTCTCCTGTTTTAGAAACCTCCTTAACAGAGGTGATGATGCTCGAAAGATTCTTGAATTCAAGTTCTTCTTCACTTTTTGTCGATAACCATTGGTCGAAGCTTTCTTCGTCAACCGTGCCATTCGGTATTTCCAAGTATAACTGATGTTCTGTAGGCTGGTTAGAGGCCAAAACTCTCTTCAAGGCTGGAATGAGACGGTGTTTCTTATCGTTTTTGTTGCTCATGAGCGAGGTGTTGAGACTGTCTTTTGGACAAGATTCCACATGAATGTAGGAGATGGGAGAATTACTTGGTGTGAATGCCTTGACAACTTGTCTGGTGACCACATTGGAGGAGAATACTCTTCCCAAGGAGTCTCCAGAAATGATATCTGTTCCATCGAACGAGATTTTGATCTGGGTGACCGAAATGGGTGAATCATTGTTATCGACTCTTTGTTGGTGGTGAACAAACGTTTCCTTGAGTTCGGGATCATTTTCGACAGTGATAATTTTCTTGATGCCCCCAACGCTCTCCAAAATGGAATTGTTAACTTTGTAGAGGGGAATAGTTCTGATTAAGCCATTGGCAAGCCCAGCGTAGATGGCACGACCAGAGGGGTCCACAGCTAAGGAGTCGATGGGCTGACTCAACACAAACGTGGTCAACAAGGTTTTGGTGCTGACATCGTATAATCTCACGGTTCCGTCTTTCGAACCAGTGTACAACCGTAAATCATTGACTTTGCTGGTCAACGACAACTTGACCGAAGTGACGGGGAGGGTGTTATCTGTGACAGAAAAATAGGGCTTGGTGGTGGCCTCTTCCTTAGAGTATACGTTAATCAAATCAATGGTTCTCCACACCATACATCTGGCATCTTGACCTCCGGTGACCACGTAAGTACCACAGGTGGAAAATTCAATGGTGGACAACTCTTGATAGTGGGCGTCCTTGACACACAAAAGGTTTCCCGATTGAAGCTCCCAGATGTAAAGCTTCCCTGTCTTGGAGCCGGCGGCCAAAAGCCAAGGCACTCTAAATGAAGGCACCGAATGGTGCTCATCGCCAGGATATTCCGGCTGGTTGCAGATGGCCAAACAGCTCATTTCTTCCGGAACAGGAATCTTCTGGTCGGACCCTTCTTTTCCCCACGACCACACCGTCAAAAGGGCCTTTCCCTTGGAAGCAGCGATCAAACGTTCTCCTTGGCCTATACCCGTCAAAACTGCACCGTTGAGAGGGGCGTCTGCTTGTCTGAAAGCGGCATGTTGTTGCGATGAATGGGATGAGGAGACGATGGCCATCGACTCCTGCGAATGCTTATCTCCGGGAGCACCTTGTGCTATGTAAAACACCGACTCGTCCATGGTGATGGGCTCTTATCAAGTGGGTAATTTTTGCGATGGATACTGTGATCATGTGACCCACTTAACCATAATTTTTGTGAGCATTTCTGCTAACCAGCAAGTTCATTGCAGCAGTTGCCACCACGAACTCATCATCAAATCCATCCCATTGCCAGAATGCCAGTGGATTTCTTAACAAAAGTCCTCTACGAAGGAACACATGTGATTCCCGGCTGGGAACACATCAAAACATACGGCCCCATCGCGTTGACGGCCGCCGGTATCAAGTACTACTTTTCAGGTGCCTCCAACATCTGGGAACGTGAGATGCACGGTAAGGTGTTTATGGTCACAGGAGGAACCTCCGGTTTAGGAGCCCAAATAGTGTATGATTTGGCCGTTAAAGGCGCCCAAATCATTCTTTTGGTGCGTTCTACTGAAGACCGTTGGACCGTGGACTATGTGGAAGACTTGCGAGAAAAGACCAACAATTTCATGGTATACGCAGAACAGTGTGATTTGGAGTCGTTGTGGTCTGTCCGTCAGTTTGCTACCAAGTGGTTGGACAACCAGCCTCCACGTCGTTTGGATGGAGTCATCTGTTGTGCTGCAGAAGTGATTCCCAGAGGTGTTGCACGTCAAGTCACCGAAGATGGGCTTGAACGTCAATTGGGAGTCAACTATTTCGGGCATTTCCATCTTTTGACGTTGCTAGGCCCCTCGCTCCGGGTACAGCCTCCCGATCGTGATGTCAGAGTGCTGATAGCTACCTGCTCTTCCCATATTCTCGGAGACTTGGACCCGTCGGACTTGACCTGGGAACGCACCTATCCAGTGAACCAGCCCTGGAAAGTCCATGGCAGCTCCAAATTGCTCTTGGGATTATTTGCCCGTGAATACCAGAGACAATTGGATAGTTACGAACGCAAAGACAAGGCCCCTTGTAATGTGCGGGTCAATTTGGTAAATCCCGGTTTCATGAGAACCCCTTCCACACGTCGTTTCTTATCTTTCGGTACCATCTGGGGACTTTTGCTCTACGTGATTTTGTGGCCACTCTTTTTCTTATTCTTGAAGAGTTCCTCCGAAGGGGCCCAGCTGTTTTTGTTTTCCATCCAAGCTCCGTTTTTGGCCAAGAGCGAAGGAGGTCTCATGATTCAAGAATGTAAAATTGCTACCAAGCTTCGTAAGGAATACGACGACGAAGAATTACAGAAAAAATTGTTCGCAAATACCGAACAGATCATTGAGAAGGTGGAGAAACAATCTGCTATCGAACGTAACAAGAAGAAACCCAAAAAAAGTGCCAAGAAGTCCACCAACATTTATGAAAAGCCCAACTCAATCGAAGAGTTGGATGAAAAATTACAAGCATTACGTAACAGTGTTGGAATGCCAGTGTCCAAATCAGGGGAGATGCCGTTGTTCCCTGAAAGCTTTGAACCAAAAGCGTCAGATTCTCAGGTTTCCAAGCCAAGGTCAAGAGCCAAGAACAAGGGGACCAGAAAAACTTGATCCTAATAGCATCGACCATCAATCACTTTGCTAGCTTGTGAAATTCACTTACGAGAGAACAATGCTACTGTGACATATTATTATGTCCAAGTTCTCGAGTTCCCATGCAGCTAGTTACTGGGATACGCAGCAGTAAACAAGCCAGTAGCCAATCATGCATCAGGGAACTCCACAACTCCACCATAACACTATGCGGTATACCGGACCGAACGTTGTTATCCACAACCTGAATACAAGCCTATAAGCCTAGAAGCCCAGAAGCCCAGAAGCCCAGAAGCCTAGAAGCCCAGAAGCCTAGAAGCCTTATGAGTTCTTGAGTTGCTCGGCCATGCTGGCCTTGTTGGCCATGTTGGCCATGCACTGCACTGCACTGTGGTTCTGGACCCTCGGTACCCTTAAGTAAAGTTCGACACAGAGAACATCATCGGATGTTGGGCACTAATGCAGCAATCACGGAAATTCCATCACCACCTTAGATTAGACAGAACACATATTATCATCACCCAATCATGCACTCCCAAGTCTTAACACGAATTCCAGTAGAACATAACATGAATTAAATCACTGAATCCTACCAATTTTCCCATGCGTTTCCATGGCCAACAGTCAACTTTTCATCTACTGGTGCCATCCACTGATGGTGCTGACGTTGGTCGTTCCCCTATTCTGTGTATTTTTGTATCACTTGATTGTCCAACCGATCCACCCCGCGTCGGAAGCCATTTTCCATCAACGGCCCCGCTACGTCCGCTATTGATAGTATTGCTGTGAGTGGCCACGACAACTATACTAGTTGAGTTCCACTCTGCTACTCTGGCGGCTCGGCTGCATGTACCAGTGCCAGTGCCTTCCATGTCAATGGCTCTCCGAAACAACTACCGCACCTCCCACAGTGGTGGTGGCGGTGGTGGTGGCGGTGGTGGTGAATGGTGCCAGATTCGCCAATGATAGTGGTCCCCTCAATCTCCCCACCTCCGCCAGTTTTAGCGGACCTACTGCAATATTCCTCCTTGGACTGGGGACCAACACCACATCGCTCCGTACTAGTGGTGAACCTCCGTGCCTCACGGAGGCCGTAGGGCCACTCACCGGTGCCGGCACCACCGCACCACCGCACCACCTCGTTTTCCGGTACCGCGACCCATCGTATGGTCCTGGTCGCCCATTAATTATCATCACTTATCGCACTATCTTTGCCATATCATTTTCGGCACTGCTGACTCATTTTCCATACCTTTTATTCTTCAGCATTGTTCTGATTCTAGCAGTGCAAGCCTCTGTTCCTCCGAACATCTCATAAATAGCACCCTTCACCACAATGGATACCTCTGAAGCTGCGGGCACCTCCGCTACCACCAAACAGCCTCCCATGTCGTCGTTGACCCGACTCTTGAATGAGTCCAACAGTGGAGTCAACAGTCCGTCTCTATCCAATAACCATTCGACGAGCTCTCTCGAAAAGGTCACCAGTTCCGGCACCCTCAAGGTCACACAACCTGTGGGTGACAACGGTCTTGTTTCCCATGCATTGCTGGCTCAGGAGCTGAACGAAGACCCCGCCACCGGCTCGTTGAAAATCGTCACCGACAAGCTCTCCGATGTCAATATTGTCAGTGGGTTTGATCCATCACCAAACACATCCGTGTCTCCATTCACTCCCGTCTCCCCAAAGACTCATGGCCGCTCCTACTCGAACTCCATCAGTAGTTTCAACTCGGCCTTCCAAAACACCAGAGACATGCCAATCCGACCTCCAGGCATCTCCACTGCAAGTCCTCGTGTTATCCGTAACAACTCCGTCTCCCATTCGTCGTTTTTGGTAAACGCAGGCGAATCGTTGTCGCTGTCGATTCCATACAGTGCTCCAGGTGGCCGTAACCATTCTTCGTCTCTCTCCACTTCTGCCACCAACGGATCCAGTTTCTTGGCTAGTGGACTTTCGGATGGCTCACATATTCCAAATCTTCCCAATGGACAGCCTATCTCTTCCATACATATCCAATCTCCACAGGTCAGTTCTTCTGCTATTGAACCTAGATTCGTTATATCAAAGCAACGTGTCGCCCAAGCTCAGGCAGCCCAAGCACAATCCACATTGAGTACCTCAGCACAACGTTCTGGTTCTCAGTCTGGACTCTCGTATTTCTTCTCAAGCAAAAGCAAGAATACGAAGAGAGATTCTTCATCCACCGATTTAGGATCTTTCTACAACAATGCATACTCTGAACAAGCAATTGCAAGTTCTCCATCATCGGTTTCTTCTACCGATTCAATCAACTCTGCTGCTCAATTCACCCCACAAACGAGACACAACTCCATGGCTAATTTGAAACGTTTCTTCAAAAAAGGCTCCACCCCACAACCTCAACAGCCAGTCTCCAACTTGTCTAGCTCACTCCGATCATCTAACGGCTCCTTCAGTGGAGCAAACAATAATGGTAATTACACCAATGGAGTCAACATTCCAAGTTCCCAAAACTCCACCAATACCGCCCAAAATGGCTCATATGGACCATCTTTGACTTCAACATCTTCCAATACTTCAATTCCACAGTCACCAGGTTCTACTTCTATTAGTAGATCTTCATCCATCTTGCAAAACAAGATCAATTACCAAGAAAGAAGAGGGTCTGTGACACCTCTTCTTAATCAACAGCAATTACCATTTTCTAAGAGATATGGTAAGTTTGGTGAGAGTCTTGGTGCTGGTGCTGGAGGTGCTGTGAAACTTGTGTCAAGAATTAGTGATAAGAAAGTTTTTGCTGTTAAAGAATTCAGAGCGAAGTATCAAAATGAAACTAAGCGTGACTATGCCAAGAAGATTACAGGTGAATACTGTATTGGATCTACATTAAAACATCCAAATATCATTGAAACTGTGGAAATTTGTTACGAAAATGAAAGAATTCTACAGGTAATGGAATATTGTGATTTTGATCTATTCGCTATTGTTATGTCCAACAAAATGTCAAGGGAAGAAATCAATTGTTGTTTCAAACAAATCTTATCAGGTATTCACTACCTCCACTCAATGGGTTTGGCACATCGTGATTTGAAATTAGATAACTGTGTTATTGACGCAAGAGGTATTGTTAAAATTATTGATTTTGGATCAGCTGTGGTATTCTCGTATCCATTCACTAAAACTTTAATTGAAGCACAAGGAGTCGTTGGATCTGATCCTTACTTAGCTCCAGAAGTTTGTGTTTTCAACAAGTATGATCCAAGACCAGTAGATGTTTGGTCAGTCGCAATCATCTATTGTTGCATGATGTTGAAGAAGTTCCCATGGAAGGTTCCTAAACTTTCTGATCCAAGTTTCAAGCTCTTTGCTACCAGAGGTGACTTCATTCCAATTAGTGAAGTATTGAAGAAGACCCCTCAAGATATGGTCACAGCTAATACTAGTAGAGGATCATCTGACTTGGGAGACATTGATGAAGTTGAAGGAGAAAAGAAGGACAACAAATCCACACAAGCATCTCAAGCAGCACCTCAGGGTACTCAAGGAGCATCCAGTGAGGGTAATGCACATACTAGTTCGGAAAGTGGTGTCGGAAGGTTATTGTTGGCTTTACCAGAAGATTGTCGTACGTTGATCGGTAGAATGGTTGAACTTGCACCAGCTTGCCGTATCTCTATTGAAGACTGTTTCAATGATGAATGGCTTACATCTGTCAACATGTGCACTGTTGAAGAGAGAATGAAGTCCGATGGTCTGCCAGAATACGCTGTGGTAAGGTGCGAAGACCATGAACATACCCAAGTTGATCAATCGAAAGCACACATTGCTGCCTTCGACAAAAACAAGAAGAAGTAATAAAATTGATTTGACATAAATGCATTGAATCTCTCAAAGTCCATAGTGTCCAATTGAGTAGATTCAGATATTCACTGTATAATAGAATTTGAATGATAATATTACCGATAAACTGTATTATTAAAATTAATAAGCTTGCTCTGTCTTTTTCAATATTCAACTGACCTTTGCCTGCAGAAATGTATGAACCAGAAAATATCTTGATTCCTAGTGGGACATGAATACTGAAAAATCAAAGCAAAATAATTCTTTTGTATTGTGAAACAAATTTCTGACTAGATTCTTATCTCCTGTTCTTTCCCTGAAACTCTTTTTCCAATACCATAGCATATTTGGTGCTTATTAAAAATGAAAATTTTCCAGACGTTTATTGAACAATTCGAGTCTCAACCGACCACATCCTACATCCATCTTCTTTTCTTTATATTACAAGCTGTCCTATTTACATTATGGCACCACAGTAATCCCCACTGCCTCTGCTGTCGACAATACAGCACCCACCACGGACCTTAAATCCACATCCTTATGTCTTTCATCGGTCTTCTTGATCTTGGCGATTTCATAAATATGCTTCAACGAGATCTCACCGACATTTTCATGGCCGGCTTTTCCTGAGCCTTGGCTGACACCGGCAGCTTGCATCAACAACCAGGAAGTAGGAGGAGACTTCATTTCGAAAGTGAAAGTACGATCTGGCTTCACATTGAGCACACATGGAATTGGAGTACCTGGGTTGTAATGAGCAGTTCTGGCGTTGAATTCTTTGCAAAAGTCGATGGCTTTAACACCTTTGGATCCTAAAGCAGGTCCGACAGGGGGAGCAGGTGCAGCTTTACCCGCACCCACGATCAATTTGATCATGGCGGCCTTTCCAGACATGTTGGTAGTGAAAAATTTGATGTTCGCATTGGTGAATAGTTTAGTAGGGAAATTTCGCGGTACCACGAGACTCTTGCTGGACCACTACAATTACCGGGAAATGCCCTTATAAAAAGATAACATGGTGTTGGGATCTATGGGGTACATAGAAGGAAAAAGTATTGCAGTAAAGTTTTCTAGAGTACTCCAGCATGGAGTAATTGCTCACTCTTCTTGGTAGTGAGACCTAATCGCACAGTAAATATGTTAGTTTATTGGAAATATCCTCAGAAGCGATGGTAGCGGCGGTGGATCTCTCGCGAGTATTATGCTAGAGCTAGAACTTGATTCAATTTCCATTAATTAACACCCAGTACCCTCAAAACTGAGAAATTATTATTAATCCTACAAGCTCCGTTTATTAGCTTAAATTATTCTGATTAAAGTGGTGTAAATAATGGTATACTTCTGATTTAGTGCATCGAAGTAAACTATCAAAAGAGCTAGACCTCTGTGTTCATCAAATGTATGGACCGCCACATTAAATCTAAATTAGAATATCAATTCAATAAACCTTCTTAATTTAGCCAATTAGCTCCATTTAACACATCTTCTCCTCTTCTTCCTTGGCTATCCCCTGTGTGTGTCTAAACCAGGTATCATACTCAGAAGTCCAACTGTAAGCAGATACCAGAACCTCATCTCATCCAACATAAGTCAGGTTTTCGTCATTAGATCAGATGAAAACGTTTCCATTAAACTCACGTTCGAAAACAACGGCTCTCAAGCAGCCTAAAGAGCTTTTCACTTACTATAGAGATCTCGATGCCAATTACTCCTATGAAAAAGATGAAGTGCGTTCCAGAGCTTCATACTACTATCTTCCAGATAGCGAAATAAGCAAGCAAATTGATTTACAGGGCGGGTTCTCGAAATTCCAAAAGATTCCAGAGGAGAAGAATCTCGGAGACTTTGGACTGTTGCTTGTTGGTATCCAGAAGTATGAAGAAGCTAATGGAGGTGAAAAAATACCTGTAGATGTGGTGACCTTTCGTGGACTCATGACAAAGCTTTTAGCCATTCCTTATAACAATAAAGATCCAGTCGACTTGAATATAGTTGCGTTTGATGGACAATTGTTTATCAAGGCAGATGATAAGATCGAAACAAAGAGAAGAAGTGATGATTTGATCCAAAAAGAAGGTTTAGGTAAAGAGCAATTTGACTTTATCCAAAAGTGTGAATATTCCGGATATAAATTCGAGGCCATGGCCACTATTCCTGCTCCTTGGGCCCAATGTTCCAGGCCAACTATCGAAAAGAGAAACAAGAAGATCGTCAACAATTACGAACAATATTTATCCGTCATCCGTACTGGTATTGGAAAGGTGAAGATGGCATTGGCAGGTGAAGTAGACTGTGTATGGGATTACATACCAGAAAGTTCCACAGAAGTCTTAAGCCACTATGTTGAATTGAAAACAAGTAAAGTCTTGCAAAGTCCTAAGCAAGTAGTGAACTTCGAAAGAAAATTGTTCAAAACATGGGCTCAGTGCTTTTTGATGGGTATCCGTAAGGTTGTATATGGGTTCCGTGATGATCAATTCATATTGAATGCGGTGGAGGTATACGATACTGAACAGATTCCCCAAATGATTAAACAAGAGTCCAAAATTAATTGCACAAACGCCTTGAAATGGTATGGAGCCGTGATAGAATGGATAATGGAGGAGATTCCTCGTGATGATGAGTCTAAATCATGGAGAGTAAGCTACGATCCAGGATCACGCACATTCTCACTTATGGAGCTTGTTGGTGATGACAACGAAAGATTGCGTAACGGAGAAATATTGACGGAAGAATTCAAAAAGTGGAGAAGAAGATAAATTGTGTCGATCACCATCTCCGATCAATCCATCCATGTGGTTTGAAACGGGTGACTCACACAATAATTACCACTCAGAGGTCCAGATTAATGTGGTATTACTCACTGTACCTATGAGAAGTTGAGGTAATTGGAGTATTTGAGTCGCCGCTGTACTATACTCTTTGCACCCAAAGCATACCAAAGAAAAAACAGGATGCTTATTAAACAGTCGAGTGAATCCAACGATTTTTGACAGATTACTAATTTCAGCTACGAACTATTTTGTGTGTAGAAGATCCAAAACTATTTGTCAACGGTTTATTCCATGTACCCCGGTATAAAGTGAATCCCTTTATAGATTCTTCTAGTTTTATGTGGTGATGTAATCATTTTGATTAATAAAAGTAACTGCTTCTAGACTAGAAGCCATCGATCACTAAGCAGAAAATGCGGAGATTTCGGATACTCCCATCAACCACGGCCGATTCATGGGTGTTGGTGAAACAGGTCCCATGATGAAGTCATTTCATCCATGTGCTGTTTTCCAGGTCCAATTTGGCTGCATTCTTGGAAGAGCTAGCAAAGTATTCTGTAATTACAATCGACACAATTAAGGCTGCATTGCATGATGCGGTGTTAGGCTATTTCCGCACTCCAGACCTGTCAAAGTCGCATCACTAAGCACTTCACAGTATAGTGAAACAGGCCAAGCCCGAGGTACTTTGCTGAACACCGAGTAGAACTCCGGCCCATACAGTATTCAGTGATTTGGGATCATACGGTTTATTGTATCGATGAAATAAGTTCACCACCGGTGGGGTGATTTTTCGCCTGGATGCCAACTTTTCACCGGATGGTCCAAAATAGCCACAGCTTGCGGAAAATAGGTCGTCTGTATCCACAAACGTAAGGTGGTGGTCACTAGTAACCGCCAATGGCCTCCACTGGTTGACGAAACCTCCTATTACATAATCGAATTCAAGCTTCTATCCGGCGTACAGGCGAACATGGAAGGACGCGTTGCATGGTAATGGACAGGGTGTGATTGGCGGTTTGATGACAATACCACATGCAAGGCATTCGCGGATTACCCATTGCCCTAGATTGTCGTTATCGGAGGGAATATGGACGTGGGCCTTAGCTTCGCAAGCGAAACTTCCCGAAAATGTGGGAAATCCTCCCAAGATCTCCGGATCGCCGGCATCGCCAGTGCCAGGTGGCATGTTACGCCATCTGTGGCTGCGAACTGGTAGTAAAACAACGCCAAAACCGTCAAAATCAGCTTAACTCCAAAGGACCAAAAGACCAAAACACTAAAACACTAACACACTAAAAGAAGCCTTCAATGACAGAGAAACCACGTAAAATGTCGGGAAAGAAGCACAACATCCCCTAAACTACCCGCATTCTGCCCCTCCTCCCCCAGCATCCCGCAATCGCCCGTATTGGTGTGTTTACACCTACAATTCTCTGCACCATGGGCACCTTGCCAGTAGTGGAGCCTCCGCTATCGCCTCTCACGTGCCGAGGCCCGCACCTATCGGGCGGTTTTCATGAACATGCCACAAACACAAAGTTGCAGGTTTCACCCCCATGTGACTCCGCAAATCGCGCCAAAGTGCAAATGTAGTCATCTCCCACCAAATCCGACTTTCGACTGCCAGGATAACTAATGACCCCGGGCCTAGGCCGGTGGGCCTAGGCCGGGGAACCAACCCCCGGATCTTCTCTGTTGCTCCTCCACTTCCTCCACCTCCCCCACCCCAATGACAAATGGCTTCCTCAGACTCCCCAAACTCACCCAATCCACACCTAGACTAACCACCATTAATAACCCTGCCAGACCCTTGACGCCCCCTCCCACGTGATGGCAGTGGTCCGGTTTACCGAGGTTCCCCCCATGAAATGCCAGCCAATAACCTCCGTGTCATAACTAATAGGTAACCAGGTCCAGGCCTCACCCCGCAATTGACGGCTCACTATATATAAACAGGGGCACCAGTGAAATTTCATTCTCTCGTCAATACACTTTACACTATGGCACCAACATTCACTAACTCCAACGGTTGTCCTATCCCAGACGCCTTCGCTACCCAAAGAGTCGGCAAGCATGGACCTCTTCTCTTGCAAGACTTCAACTTGATCGACTCCCTTGCCCACTTTGACAGAGAACGTATTCCTGAAAGAGTTGTCCACGCCAAGGGATCCGGAGCCTACGGTGAATTCGAGGTTACCGACGACATCACCGACATCTGTGGTTCCGCTTTCCTCGACACCGTGGGTAAGAAGACCAAGACCTTTACCCGTTTCTCCACCGTCGGTGGAGAATTGGGTTCTGCTGATGCTGCCAGAGACCCCAGAGGTTTCGCCACCAAGCTCTACACCGAAGAAGGTAACTTGGACTTGGTTTACAACAACACCCCTGTCTTTTTCATCAGAGACCCATCCAAGTTCCCTCACTTCATCCACACCCAGAAGAGAAACCCACAGACTCACTTGAAGGACCCTAACATGTTCTGGGACTACTTGACCACCAACCAAGAATCCATCCATCAAGTCATCCAATTGTTCTCTGACCGTGGTACCCCAGCCTCTTACAGAGAAATGAACGGTTACTCTGGTCACACCTACAAGTGGTCCAACAAGAAAGGCGAATGGTTCTACGTGCAAGTCCACTTCATCTCCGACCAAGGTATCAAGACCCTTAACAACGAGGAAGCCGGTGCTTTGTCTGGCTCCAACCCAGACCACGCCCAAGAAGACTTGTTTAAGAACATTGCTTCTGGTAACTTCCCATCCTGGACCTGTTACATCCAAACCATGACCCAAGAGCAAGCCAAGAAGGCTCCATTCTCCGTTTTTGATTTGACCAAGGTCTGGCCCCACGGAGATTACCCATTGAGAAGATTCGGTAAGCTCACCTTGAACAAGAACCCAGAGAACTACTTCGCTGAGGTTGAACAAGCTGCCTTCTCTCCAGCCCACACCGTTCCATTCATGGAGCCATCTGCTGACCCAGTGTTGCAATCTAGATTATTCTCTTACGCCGACACCCACAGACACAGATTGGGTACCAACTACACTCAAATCCCAGTCAACTGTCCAATCAGCGGTGTGTACAACCCACACCAAAGAGACGGTCACTTGGTTGTCAACGGAAACTTGGGCTCCAATCCAAACTACTTGGCCACCTCCAAGCCAGTCGAATTCAAGCAATTCAACTTGCAAGAGGAACAAGAAGTCTGGGAAGGTTCTGCTTGTCCATTCCACTGGAAGTACACCGACGAAGACTTCAAGCAAGCCAGTGCTTTGTACAAGGTTTTGGCTAAGTACCCTAACCAACAAAAGCACTTGGCCCACAACATTGCTGTCCACGCTGCTGGTGCCGACCAAGCTATTCAAGACAGAGTCTTTGAATACTTCGGTAAGGTGTCTGGCGAATTATCTGCTAACATCAAGAGAGAGGTTTTGCAATTGTCCCCAAGAAAGTAACTCTGCGGAACTGGTATTTAGTAAGGGTTAATATATATGATACTATTTATTGAACACACCGGTAGCTTCACCACCTAGGGTATATAAAGTGACTAGATACTAAATACTAAACATCAAATTTCCATTTCAAGGGTGCAAAATTTATGTGGGGTAAACTACGCGATTTTTCACATTGGCCATCAATTGCCTTATACTTTCAACCACGATGGCCAACCTACCTAACCGAAATGCACACAAGTTTGTACCTACAGTAATTAACATATGTCAGATCGTATATTCATTTCTTCATTACAACTTTGTGGTGTTACAGGAAGCGCAAGCGCAAGCTGAGCCACACTTACAAGAGGAGCCACAACAGTTTCCCTTGGATGAAGAGCCTGAGGATGTAGAAGCGGAAGTTCCGCTCGAGGAGGAGTGTTTACCACACATTATAGATAGAGTAGAACCAAGGTTTCCATCAGGTTTTATATAGTAGGAGTGATAAGAGTTGGCGCGATTACATTCCCTATGCGGTAATGTTTTCCGAATGACCTGATTCCAACGGCGGATATCCAAATAGGCAATTTGGTATGCGCTTTTGGTCGCGTGCGTGATTGCTCACGTGATATTTATTCCTCATTTTCTGTCGTGTGTATACCGATTTGTATGACATTTTGGTATTTTCCATCCAGGGTCTATTATCTGACTTTGGTAGTCCTAAAATCAATTTCTCGTAAATTCAAACGTCCAAACGTGTAATGAAAATTCGGGATTATTTTATTTCTTTTCGTGTCGTCTTTATATACAAACAACTTTTAGGATATTACAAATATTAGCAATATCACATGGATAAGCTTATTATATCTTCAGCTACAAACATCAATATTGGCATTGGCATTGACATTGCCTTTGCAACGTCAACGTTTTCCATAGAATCAATTTATTTCAATAGAATCAATTTCCACAGAAAAAGGTGTATTTTGAGTATGATGATTGCATATTAGCTTAATATTATACTTTCAGCCGTGGCTACAGTATACAATAGGTGATGGTGTTGATTAGGAAATTAAGTTTAGCCAAGCTTTCCTCGCGAAACCGTCAACCTTTTCTTCGTATCATATGGCAGCAGCAGCCAATTTATGTAGTTCTTTTCTGTAGTTGTACACCACACCAAACCTGTTGATAGACT
Organism: Suhomyces wounanorum; assembly: GCA_030568695.1. Taxonomy (NCBI): domain Eukaryota; kingdom Fungi; phylum Ascomycota; class Pichiomycetes; order Serinales; family Debaryomycetaceae; genus Suhomyces; species Suhomyces wounanorum. The sequence continues at coordinate 224,030 of JAJMGL010000011.1, forward strand.
TCGGGGTGTGCTTAACTGGAACTATTCACTGATATGGTATAATTTATCAAGGCACAAACGTGAGTCTGGGCTCTGGGCCCATTATGGGATTTGTAGAAGGTGAAAAAACCTTAATTTCCACCAAAACGCCAAAACGTGTGGACAAGTACGAAAAAGTGTCTAACGAATATTTTTAATGTGGCTCTGGGGATATTGACGATGTGGAGAACGAGTTTGTGAAACTATTATGATGTGTCGTTATTTAATTTGCATGGGTTGCTTCTAGAGCAAACTCCACATGGCCAATTGTCCTAGTGTGGATGTACCTGTTAATTAGATGGCCTACACTTTGGTGATTGCCCATTACCTTGTTGTAGGAAGCTATTGTAGTCATCCTCGGAACCCGGGTAACTGGAGACAGCCAATCTGGGATACTTTTGGCCCAGAGGGGAAACACTAGGGACATACCGTGTCCTACCTAAGCCCCTGCCACATTCGTAACTAGGCAACGAGCTACATCATCATCTTGTGGAGGAGCTATTTTCCTTCATGCAACGAACCCGTGGAATATCGTGATTTGGGAGAACTAGGTCCACTTCTTTCGTTTCTTGTGGTGATTGATCTACAATATCATTTCATTTAGGCACACAGTAAAGTGATGCAAAAAGGGGCGGCTTTCTCGCCATTGGCCCCTGCAAACCCCTCATTTGTTTGGCCAATCGTTGGTTTTGTGGAATCGCCATCTGTGAACCAGAGGACCGCCTAATACTTTCCATTCTTGACCTCTAGTTAGTTGTATTGCTAGTGCATTTATGTGCATTCCCCAACCCATGCGGGTTTCGGGAATAAGCTGGAAAATACCCCACATCTGCAGGTCCCATGGTTCCGTGCAGCTGCTGCCACCGCCATTAGCATGTGGAAGAATCTCTATTGCTTTCTGTGCTTGACAACCCCAGCCATCTTGTGGATGCTGGTGGTGTCAGGAGGTGGTCCATCAAACACCACAATATCAAAATTGTGGAGTTGATCGCAGTGCTGGCTGATCTGATGCTGGTGACCCTGCAGGATCGGTGCTGGTTGATTCAGGTACCACGCGCTCAAACACAAACACCGCGTGGTGCTAAGCCCGGATTTTTGTCCATAGAATCACCCTGAGTTCGCGTTTCACGCCAGGCATAAATCCCACTAGGTTCCGGTTCCCAACAGCGTGATATTGGAGGCATCCATGGTTGTTTGTGGTGGTTTTGTCGGTTCCGCAGGTCCTAATCCAAAAATAGCTGGTTTTATGCAGGGAACTGTCACTCGCATAAAAATTATCAACGCACCATGCACAGCCCATACGCTCCTAATGACAATATGATATTGTGACCGAAACCAGCCTCCTATGCTTCTTTGCGCCCACCACCACCGTGGAAAACAGTATAAGTAGTGGGGAATCTGCCAGTATTCTGCATCATCTTCACCGTCTTTATTATAGACAATTCCAGCACTCCAATCACTAGTTCTGGATCTACTCTTCGCTACCGCACTCCTAAGTGAACTTTGAATTATATTACTTTATAATCACTTCACATCTTTGCACGCTTGCAATTCGCCCGATTCGCCCAATTCGCCCAATCTCCACATCTTCTGACTAATTTCAATACAAACATGGGTTTGAACGCTATCAATTACGCTGTTTCCGACATTGCTCCAATCATTGCTTCTGCTGTGGATGGAGCGATTGGAACTGCCACTTCTGCCATTGCTGGTGCTGCCCACACCGGTGTCAGTGGTGCTGAAAGTGTGTTTGGAGTTGCCACCGCAGGTGCTGCCTCTGCTGCCTCTGTTGCTGCTGCTGCTGCCACCAGTTTGACCGACCGTGTTGCTGCCTCTGCTGCCCGTGCTTCTGCTTCCAGTATTCTCAATGCTCTCACTGCTTCTGCTGGTAGTGAATTGTCAATTGCTCTTTCCCTGGCCAGTGCTACTGGTGCTGGTTCTGGTTCCGGTTCCGCTTCTAGATCTGCTTCTGCCTCTGGTTCTGCTTCCCGTTCTGGTTCTGGTTCTGCCTCTGCTTCCGGCTCTGCTTCCGGCTCTGCTTCCGGCTCTGGTTCTGCCTCCGGCTCCGCTTCCAGAACCTCATCTGGTTCTGCCACCAGAACTTCTTCCAGTTCTGGAAGACCTAGCTCCAGCTCTTCTTCTTCAAGCTCTGCCTCTTCAAACGCTGCTTCTCCTGGCAACTACGAGCCAGGATCCTGGAAGAAGGCATTTGCTGTTGCCAGTATTGTTGGCTTTTCTTTCATGCTCAATGTTATGTAAACCAAGTCATGCCTCTTCACTTCTCTCTGTGCAACTTGGAATTGCACTTTTTACGGAATATAAATTTAGCTATTGGGATTTATTGTAGAAAGGTCTAGACATGTGGGTGGTCCGGATATTATTGAGCCGTTCCACGATTCACTCAATTCACTCCGAAACTGGATTTGGAAAATTAATTTTTGGTGTGGTTGCACAATTAATTTAAATAAACACATATTGTACTTCAAAATGCCTCATTCTATCTATTATATTATTCACAGTCATAACTGGAAGTATTCCCTGTCTCTATAGCATTATTTGTGTGGGAATGGCCCCCTTCCAAAATTGTTTTCTATTCCTAAAATAGTTGCCCTGCATACAGGACCACCCCTCATCACCACAATGCATCTTACATTACTAGGTAAAAGATGACTACCAAAGATAGCGAAGCTAGCACTAAGAAGAAGTCCTCTTCTGTTGTTGTTCTCCCCAAGGGAGGTATTCATAGGCTAGATTTATCAGAAATCGTGAAAAAGCCTGCTAGGAGACAAGTAGATCCAGATACCTTACCAGATGATAGGCCAGCTCAAACTGGAACTGTATTCAACATATGGTATCTTAAATGGTCCGGAGGAGGTGATAGCTCATCTCAAAGCTATACCAAGCTGAAATTTAGAGTGGCCATTAGGAAAGACTCAGGTTACACTAAAGCACAAGGTAACGTGCCAATATGTCTCTTCTATGCTCGTGGATGCTGTTACTTGGGTAAGAATTGTCTGTATTACCATCGTCTCCCCAATGATACGGACTACATAATGCCGACACAAGATTGCTTTGGTAGGGACAAGACTTCAGAATATAGGGAAGATATGGATGGGGTGGGTTCATTCAACAAAATCAATAGAACTCTCTACGTGGGTGGACTTCACATGAATGACAAGATAGAAAACACCCTTACCAAGCATTTTCAAGAATTTGGCTCAATTGAAAAAATAAAACCATTATTCGGAAAGTCATGTGCGTTTGTAACGTTTAGATTGGAAGTTGAAGCTCAGTTTGCCAAAGAAGCCATGCAAAACCAATCTCTTGATGGAAAGGAGATCTTGAACATACGATGGGCCAACGAGGATCCAAACCCCAATGCCATGATACAAGAAAAAAGACGTTTGGAAGAAATTGCATTAGATACAGTTAAGAATTTATTACTGCAGGTTGAATCAGGATCAGCCTCCAAGAAGCAAAAAGTTACAGTTGAAGAGCCCGAAGAAACAATCACAGAATCTAAGCAGGTCAACGAAATCCAGCAAGCTCCACAATGGAATGCTTTACCACCGCCAAGACCTCATGAAGGCAAAATTCTGTTTAATTCAAATACATTGTCGATGCTCTCAAAGCTTAGAGCTGAGCTGAGTAAGAAAAGTGCTGCTCTATCAACTGCAGCTATTAGTGGATATTCTAGTGATGAAGAGGATTGATAGATAACCTCTATAAAAGTTTAATTCTGTTGATATATTCATATAATACATAATGAGTGATGAGTAAACTAATTTTAACGTGCCATTAGTCTCGTAATACTTGGGACTGGGTAGATGAATGCCTTGATAGCCAATCTGGACATTTCTTTCTTCCTTTCACTAGGAACTTCTTTAAATCTGGTAGAATTTCAGAGTTGGAATCGTCCACGAATGAATAGCTAAGTCCATCGTTACCTGCTCTACCAGTTCTTCCAATTCTGTGAACGTACTCTTCAAATTTGTTGGGCATTTGGAAATTAATCACAAGTGAAACATTGGGTACATCAATACCTCTAGCTGCCACATCGGTAGCTACTAAAATTCTGGAATTGTTTGTTCTAAAACTTTCAATTGAAACTTCACGAGCCTCTTGCGATTTAGATCCGTGAAGTATCACATTGTCTTTGAGACCCTCGTTATCTAGTTTATGCGATAAAGTATCGCATACTCTCTTGAAATTAGCAAAAATAATAACTGAGAACTTTCCTCTGGTCACCCTTTCATGGTTCTTCAAAATCTTTATCAATTTACCGAACCTTGGATCATTATCGTCTTCTCCTAGAATCGAAGAGCCCAAATATTCGAATTCTTGCTCGATATTATCAAGAGCTTCACCAGCCCCTCCAATAGATAGGTAGCCTGGTTTTTCGAGATAAACTTTAGTTAATCTTTCGATTGGGGGCGATATTGTTGCTGTGAACATAAGCGTGATTCTCTTCTTTAAATAAAATATCCTTGAATCTATGGAAGAAGTCAAATGTTTGGCCGTTGGCAATTTATCCATGATAAATTGCAAAGGCTTCTCAAAACCCATATCTATCATTCGATCTGCTTCATCCATAATGAGATAGTAACATTTGTTCAAACCAATGATGTTTCTTTCGATAGAATCAACTAATCTACCTGGGGTACCAACAACTATATGAACTCCATTTTGAATAGAGTGGACAGTTTCCTCATACTGATGTCCACCGATAATGGTCACCACATTCAAACCAAGAATGGTACAAAATTTCTGTGCCTCTTTTGTGATTTGTAATGCTAATTCACGAGTGGGTGCCAAAATTAATCCTAGCGGTTTATTGAAGTTTTCGTCTTGTTGGTGTTCATAATTTAGGTAATTTTGCTCTATGGATAGAATATATGCCAATAATGGAATCAAGAAAGCTAAGGTTTTACCCGATCCAGTTTCTGCTATTCCCACAATATCTCTATGATCCAACGCAACGGGGATTGCTGCTCTTTGAATTGGCGTGGGCTCTTTATATCTCAATGATTCTGTTATGACCTTCAAAAGATTGTTTGGAATGTTTGCTTCCTTCCATGATCTAAGAGGATTTTTAATATCTCCTCCTTTGGAAGTAATGTTGTAGTCCTCTTTGAAGATACGCCAGTCTCTAGAATTCATATCACTTAGTTTCTTTTCGGACCAATGCATTCCCAGCACTTGCCCGAGATCAGAGCCATCATCCTCGTCTTGAATTTCCAATAATGGTTCATAGTATGCTAATGTATCTTCCGATTCTCTCCAATCAAATTGGAATCGAGAACCTTTCTGTTTCTTCCTTGGAGGTTCCACCTCATGTTTAACGTCTTCTTTTAGTCCGTCTTCATCTTCGTATTCTACTTGTAGTGTAGCTTGTGACTTTCTTTGTGCTGTTGTAAGTTGTTCCAAATTATTGTATTTTTTCTGTTCTTCTTTTACTTTAGCCAAACGAGCTCTGGCTGCTTTATTCAAGAACTTTGGTTTCTCCAGAGATGCATTATCGACCTTTTTGATCAACTCTTCTACCGAAATTGGCCTTACCATCGTTCTGATTGAAGTCCATCTAATTATTTTTATGTTCTGCATATGGGTTTGACAAAATGTACTGCATAAACTATATGTGCTTATGTAATTAAACCTACATGCTGGATAACAATCAGACAAAGGTTTGGCAAACAATCATCTCTAGTACTATTAAATGTTAGAAATATAGACCACAAGTTGCTATATAAGATTGATTGCTCATTGGAAATCATGGATTAATTATGTTACATATTTTCAGGTATAACCGGTTCCTGTCATAATCAATAATCAATTGTCTACAATAGAGTGCTAAATCCAGTAATTACCTACATCGAATAAAGAGATCACTTGGGCCTGATATTTCTCGACACACAGTAGTAAAAGCACAAGCGTCGGATATTATCCGTTAATTCTTGATCGATAAGCATTCCCGGTTTATTGATGTTTCTGGCGTCATTTCGGGTCATTTCAGATGAAAATAGAAATCTAAGCCAAGCAAACAATATTCTTCTGAATCTAATTTAAGGCTTGTTAAAATTTTCTTTTGTGGTGTCTGTTGATTTAAAATCACTTTTTGTCAGATCCTTCAGAACCAGCCAATACACTGTTACTGTAGAGACAGTGCACCAAATTGGAGGATCATAGCATAGCTGGCTTCATAGCTTACGAGCAAGGGCCCATGATCTGAATTTTGCTGTAGTGTCATTCAGTTGGCACAGTAGTGCTATCGTCTTACGGAAGCATATCAGTTTTTGATTCCATGGTAACCTTGAACTCTATCACTAAATAATTAGTAACCACCTAAACAATTGCCAGTGATGCCTATCACATCAATAGAACGCTAGATCACTAGACGATGGGGCGGTAATTGGAACTATGAAGGTTAAACCCCTGTTCTATCGCATATTGCTACATAGTGCCAACTCCGAGGCTGGCTCACTCGCAGCCCCACTATGGCTTTTCGAGGCCACAAACACCACAGCTTCCAATAAACCAATCATTACTTTTCCATTTCAGGCAAACACTCTTTGCTTGTCGTCCAAGCTTGAGAAACTACACGCAAACCAACCAGTGGTAAACTATAGAAGCTGGCTAGTAGCTTGCTTGTTGTGAAAAGGAACAAGCAAATTTCTAAGGAACTATTTTTCAGCCGCATTGTTCGATGCATTGTTCCATGCATCTGTCTTTATGTTTGTTTATATTAACAATTTAGGGTGGAAACAATCCGATACCTTTTAGGGCTAGGTTGAAAGCCTTGTTGGATAATACAGAGAATAGCTTAAGATGGAGGGCTGGCTGTGCTACATCGAGCCGCTACCAACTCGATCCACTTCCTATTCTCAAATAGCTGGCTATTGATTGTGCGAATAACATGAATAGTTGATTTCATCCTGATTTACTATTGTGTGGGGAGTATTACTGTGGCAATGTGGCCCAGGGGTCTATGATTTGGTTCTGTGCTGGTGCTTTCATGTCAATTACATTGACATTGACATTGATCTTTGGTTGTTCGGAACTGCTGGTAGTAATTGGAGCTGGTTGAACGGAATTGTGCAATTCCTGGCCAATAGTGTAGTGTTCATTGCAAGCAAAACCTCCAAACATAATCTATAAATACGGTTGTGGTTTCCTTCAAATCAATTCCTCATCACACACTCATTCTCATCCACCCAAATACTCATTAGTTTAAACTAGTCACTCTTTCACAATGCAATACACACAATTATTGACCGCCGCTCTTTTCTCCATCGCCACTGTCAAGGCTGCCAGTCCACATGACGTTGAATTCGTAACTAAGTTGGTCAATGATGCTAAAGCCCATCAAGACGACTACCTTGACTACTACGGAACTGCAACTGTTAATGTTCCACCAGGCTTCCTTAAGTTGGCCAGACAAGTCCAAACTTACAAGGACGACTCTTACACCACCTTGCTCGATTCTGAGCACATCGATGTTGCCCAATTGGAGAGCTTCGCTTCTCAATTACCATGGGCCACCAGATTGGTTGTTGCTGAAACCACTAAAGAAGCCGCACCAACTTCTACTGCTCAACCAACCACTGAAAAGCAATCTCCACCTCCTGCTCCTTCTTCTGTCCAGACCACTAAGGCTGCTCCTTCTTCTGAAGCTGCTCCAACTTCTGCTGCTCCCACCTCTGCAGTGTCAACCTCTGCTGTGCCAATCTCCTCTGCTCCAGTGGTTCCAAAGCCAGCAAGCTCTACCTTGGCCACTATCCAACAGCAACACCCAAGCAACCACACTACTTATACTAATGGAACCACTCCAGTTCCTGCACCAGCACACATTGTTGAAGGCAAAGCTGCTGGTATGACGGTCCCAGTGATCGCTGGTTTCGGTGCTGCTCTCGTCGCCTTCTTGATCTAATTAATTTGCCCATTTTCCATTAGACTTTTCATTTCTCTGGCGACATAGTACATTTTCATCCCTGGAACAGATCCAGCTTTTCATTAATAAATATGACTTTCGAACTCCCTTAAACAGTAAAAATCCATACTAATCCCTGAGGTTTCCTTCACTTCTGAACTTTTTGAGTACTACAACTACCTACCTTATAAGTGCTGGCTCTTTGTTTTTATTTAGGTTAGCAACACTACCGAATTCGTCATATCACTATTAGCCAGCTCTTGTGGGTGCAAAATACCTCTCGAGGTTAATGCTCGGTCGTGCACCAACTGTGCATTTTGGGCCAGAATGGAAATTCATCGTACTTCACATAAACATCATTGAATTATATCACTGTATATAAACTGGTTTTCAAAAGGACTGACCAATCAAATCTAATAATTTAACACAACTTTAACAAGTTGATAGTCTAAATATGAATTTCATAAAGTCATGAGTAGAAATGTAAGATACCTGACGCATGTCATGTATGAAAGCAAACAAAAAAATATCGTATGGTTGTTGAACCCACATAGAATAATGATTGTGGTAAAGCGAGACTCTTGGTACTCACCAACTTCTATCTTGATAATTCAATCATTATCTCGGGCTTTTTAAAGTATTATATTCTATTAATTTCCCAGTCGTGCCATCTTGAAGTCTATTTGAAATGGCCTAAGAACTGTCACCAAAAGGATTGAAAGTAGGCAAAATATTTTTGCGGTCACTGCTAGCATTAGAATTAGACCCATTGGTTGCTTTTGATCCGCCTGTATTGAATCCATAAAAGTTGCCATTTAGCTCTGAAGATAAGTAATTGACTAAGTTTAAGAAATTAACCAGATGGAAATAGTTGGGCTTTGACAAATGATCGAATTCATTTATCAGGAAATTCAAAATTTGATCGTTAGAGAGCTCATATTCGCTTGGAATAGAGCTTTGGGGTGGGGAACCCATTGTCGTTGGTAGTGGTTGTACAATTTTTGATTCTTTAGGAGCATCTTTTCCTTCAAAGCTTGGCTTATCGAGTCTAATGTACATGTCTGGTTTATCATGTGGCAAAACAGCACATAACCAAATTCTAGTTTTATAAATCTTAAACAATTCTTTGATTAAGCCCCGGAAATCTATTCTTTTGAAATGTGCAAAGTAGTAAAAGATCAACTTTTTAAAATCTGATTGATACTCCACATTAATTAATGTGAGATCCTTCTCCAAGTTCAACTCCTTGATTTTATTGAAACATGTGATGAACGCTTTCTTCTCTTCCAAAAACTTCCCGCTAATCTTGTGAATCTCTTTTGGAGTGGCAAAGCGTAAAACTTGTTTTGTGGGCAAAGTAATTATAAATTCATTGTCCTCATTTGGATGTGTGTTGATGATTGCAGACGCATTGAGAGATGTCGAATGCGTTCCGTTCGTTTTCTGGTTTCCGTGACCGTGCAAGCCGTCATCGATAGTCAAACTTTTAAGATGTTCCAATTTCTTGAGAAAATTGAATATGATTGCAAAGTTCAAATTAACTAATGGCTCCACGATCATCACAGTATCCTTGCCTCTATCACCATCCACGACAACCAAATCTTCCTTTTGTAAAAAGATATTTGAATTATTTGGATACGACAACAAATCAAACTTACCATTCTTGTTTATCACCAAACAGAGAATTTTGTGATTGAAGGTCAAGTTGTTCAAGTTCCTGATGAAGGTTATAAGTTTCAATATAGCAGGTTCAGTCAATAATTGGTATAATTTGGCTAAAATCTCACTAGTTATCTCACGATCTTGAAAGTATGAACTAGTTTTCAGATATAAATTTTTCAAATCAGGGGAAGCAATGATGTATTGGTCTTTGAGGATCAATCCGTTTTCTAATTTAATTGATTGATTGAAATTACCCTGATTCAATCCTTGAGGAACATTCATAGTACCAGGAACATGATGAGACATGTTGTGTTTATTGGACTTATTTTGATTCTTGGGTACTTGTTTATGTTGAAAGCCTTGATTATGATGCTTTGGTGCCTGTTGCTGGTTTTGACCTGGGGCCGATTGACCAGGTGGGTTGGATTGGTTTGCCGTTTGCGGTGAGTGGCTGTGGGCAACAAAGGATTGATTTTCTACGATGGAAATTGGAGATGGAAAAAATTGCTGTTGCAATTGAGAATTAAACTGTGGCTGCTGGAAATCTGCCAATTGACTTGGTCTTCTGGCTTGGAAATCGTTGAAATTCGAGTTGAGATTGAAATTGGAGAATTTATCGTTGAATTGATCAAAGTGGAAGTTTTGGTTGTAGCTGTTCATCATGGCGTAGGATGACAAATTCTTGGCACCCGCTTGGGGTGCAGAAACTGGTTTCACAGGTCCGTGGTTAGCGTTTTTAGTGGTATTGGTATTGGTATTGGTGTTTGCATTGGCGTTGGAATTGGCATTGACATTGACATTGGCATTGGCATTAGCGTTGGCGTTGGCGTTGGCGTTGGCACCAAAGAAAGATGAACTTTTCTTCCCGCTGATTTTTGGCGGAGGCTGAGATGGTTTGGAAAAGTCGGGGTTGTTGATGAGGGGAGGAAAGTTGGATCTGGTGAATGATTCGGCCGCATAACTGGGTCTTCTAGAAGAAATGGTTCCAATTCCGCCTTGCAACTCCAAGGGCAAATTGAACGAGTCCTTTTGTCCATAAAGGGACGAGGGAATCAAGAAGTCGTTGATGGGGCCTGACGTGGGCGATTTGCTGGCGCCATCCTGCGTAGGTCCATCGCTGGTGTAATTCTCCAATCCAGACAACTTGTTGAGGAGGATGGAGTTGAAGTCGCCGTCGTCCGCCGATGATGGAGCTGGAGCTGGAGCTGGAGCTGGAGCTGGAGCTGCAGTTGGAGCTGGGCCTGATTCTGGGCCTGAGAGATCGGGTCCAGCGCCACCAGTGTCATTGACGGCTCCAGCAAGCTGTGAAGCACTTCGAGATGGCAGTGGGTCTTTCTCCGACTGGTCCATGCTGCTCTGGTTCAAGAAGTCGGGATAATTGAAATCCATGGGGTAAAGCGGTCCTCAACGGCTTGTGGGGGCCCAAGCAAGCAGACTCGTTGTGGTTAAGGGAGGGACACTTTTAGCAACGCGAGGTTGAATGGGGCGATTGCAAGCGGGACGAAGATTGTGAGTCTATTGCGTTAGATGGATGGCGAGGGATTGGTCTTGATAAGGACAATCAGAACCGAATGGGTGTGTAGACTGGGAGTCAATGGAAGTAGTGATTTTCTGTATGGTGTCAGGACTCGCGGAGGGAAAATTTCGCACTCACCCACATGTGAGTGGCTGGGGATACCGCGGTAGGGAGGTAGTGTATGATTGTGGGGCAGCATTGTAGCGAGAACGGTGGTGGTAGTGGCGGTGGTGGCGGGGATTTTGTGGTGGTAATGGTGGCCAACAGTGGTGGCGGTACTACCAGGATATGGGGTAACATGCGTAATAGAACAGTTGCTGGTACTTCGAAGCTCGCTAAAATCTTCCCTACGAGAATATGCCAGGCCATTGGTAAGGATGTACAAGCAGGGGAGGCCAAGGGGAACAAGGAGCAAGGAGAGGCCCAGGGACCAGGAGAGGAATAACGGGAGTTGAGCACTGGTGGAGGATGGCTAAGCATAGCAATTCGGACTTGCCAAGTTTGGCTTTGCTTTCTTGTGGTATCGTGGATGTCAGCGTTAGATTCCGCTACCGTGGCCCAATGGCTTCACTAGTGTTGCGCCAAGGGAGATACCACAGGATGATTCAGGGACAACAACCACCAACGAATAGTGGGCACCGCGGTTCCAATGGGCCGCGGGGTTCAGACTGGTGGACCTAGCGACGAACAATACCACCACTTGGGGAATAGGTCATCGGAGCACTCACCGATGTAACCAAGGAGCTAACGACTGTGGGGCTACAATCAAATGATAAAGAGGGCATTCGTTAGACGGGAGTGGGTGGGGATGCAAACAACAGCACATAACCGGGGAACTGGTGATTGATGATTGACCAATATCCACCGCAACACAAAGTGCCCCAGGACTTGGTACTGAAATACCGTGGCATGAGTTTGTCATTAATGGACAAAGCATTGGCCTATTGAACTACGCATATACCGAAGGACGAAGCGTCAATTGGCTGGCGGAGAAAGGAGAGTGGTCAATTAGCTTGGACATAAGTATACCCACCCATGAATAACCCTGAAACTCCGAGAAGGGGCTCGTTCTGTTAGCAGCGGTGCATGGTAGGTGATAGAATGCTCATTTGTATTAGTGAGCATTTGAAAGGTGATGGATTTTTCCCGATTTAGCGAAATTCTACTTGGTATTTTCATAACGACGTGAAATCCATAGTCATCCGGGTGTGTAGGGTGATTACCGGCCAGATTGGCAATTTGGCCTCTATGTTGTACTGGTGGAATTCTACACTGCAAATCTCTATAATTAATCTACTTCGGGATATTACAGTGAATACACCATCCATTTCTGTGACGACACCGTTGAATCTGAACAAATGGCATGGCACTAGCAATTGCCGCTAGCGATGGACACTTGATAATTGCAGATGTGTTCCTATGGTCAGATGTTGAATTCCCTAATTATGCGACCACCGTTATCTCCTCGTTATTATCTCGCGATTATATGTCCACGATCTCTCTATTATCTCCAACTATCTCGCTGTGATTGTCTCTCAATGGCACTATTATCTCGCTAATTATCTCACCAACACTCCACTCTTGCCTTCTGATGACCTCCCTCCTGTACCTCGTCCCACAATAGCTGGAGGGTCGACTGGCCCGAAAACTCCACCAATGCGCTCTTGGCCATAAATGGCCTTATCTCACCACCATCACCGCCTCCACCAAAGAGACAATGTGATGTACCCATGTCCATCACGATTCTCCATTTCGCCGAACCTTCGTGTGTCCACCGCACCCGGTTTGGTCTCACCGTAACATGGAGTCATTTGTTCGATGGCATTTTTGACGTTCTACCTATTTGGTACTCCGCACAGTGGCTATTTTATCCTCCGCATAACATTCTTTATTCGCCTTGGTGATGGGAGTCCCCATCTATCGCCGCCATCCCCCGCTACATAGTACCCCTGTGCAAGTTGCCACTAACATAATGCATACATTGATCCTACTATACTTTTCTTCTTGCCCCTGTACCAGCACGGGGAGGATACGATACCCCCAGAAGATCGAGTTGAGAGCCGTTGGCGTCAAGCGGCTCACATGTACACCAGCTGGATTTAGGGGTGGAGTCCATGATGTCTCCGATATGTTGACCGCATCCGGTCCAGGACTTATGGTCTGGAGGTTAGTACTGAGATGAGTCTCTCACCTTTGGCTCATTGGCTCATGGCCCATTGACCCCTTTTGGCCCATTGGTCCCTGTTCCTCCCACAGTTCGGCTTTCCGATGCAACAGGTGCCCCTGACACCCAGCCTTCCACACGACGCCAACCCTGGCGGTCATGGAGTGCCATGGACGATTCGGACCAACGAGTTCTGGTTTAATGGTGATGTGGAGGTGCGCTGCGGTACGTACGACAAATTGCACAAATCTGAGCTTGACACATTTTTGATGGTTTCCATCCTCCAAACCCTGGTTCTTATATAGGGTCGATGGTGCTGGAGGTGGTTCCATTCATCCTTGTCCGAGATACCGAGGAGTGACTAGGGGACGGACTCTAACTACCGATTAGCCCACTGCGGCAGTTATCGGCGGGGGACGTGCGGGTGGCCAGTGGCTTCACATGACGGTGGAGATTGCTCCATGAAACAGCAACGTCTGGGAAATAGCGGCAAGTTACCACCATGGTTGCCTCGAACGCCGCCGGACCATGGCACCTGCATCGATAGTCCAGCAACTTACAATAGCGCTAGGCATGATGAGCCCTTACCCACCAGCCCGAGGCTGGTGGCCAATGGGGCAGTTGGGCAGTTGGCTGAACCTGTCGAGCAACAACGCCTGATGGATAGTGGTATTTTCCACGCTAATGCTGAGCTCCTCAGGAGACTCCCATCCCTGGACAGGCGATGTGGAGATAGGCCCATTGGGGACGGTCGGGCAGGAACGCCAACCCCGGTGCTCGGGTTGGGGCAACGGGACGAGAATGCTACACTAATGACCACTCACTGTATTATTCTATGGACTCTGAAGTAAATGGGGACTATGATACACTAGGCTCTTCCTCCGGTCTGCTCACGGTGGGCCTCGATGGTGTCACCATCTTCCAAGTCCAAGTCATCGGGTGTGTTGTCTGGTGACACCCTGGTTCCGTCGATCAAGAATCTCAAACTGTTCAAGTCCTTTCCTTGTCTCTTGCAGAAGGCCTCCATGAGTCTTCTCATGGGGGTGGTTCTTTTGATCTTGAAAAAGATTTCTGCCGATCCATCCGACACCTTCAAGTTGATGTGGGTGTTGTCTGGCTTTTCTTCCTTTGGCTGTTCACTGTCTGACATGGTTGGTGTTTACTTACTGTGATCACTCATCTGTTAAGGGTCAAGAAGTGGCGTGCGCCTACCGGGTCGTGTGCGGTCCCCTTCTATCAGTAACCTGTCCAATCCCACTAATGTGTCCGCCCATATGCCTGTCCAGTATCTGGTAGTCCCCGTTCTGTGGATTCTAAGCTCTTTGGCGGGTGCATTGGATTTTCCTTGACCGGTTTCATTCAATCGGAGCCGATTCTGTGATTGTGAGCATTCCCAATGTTATTCCATTATTCTGCTCCCACTTATCTCCTATTATTCTTGGCCCTTGTAGGTGTAGTTTTTGAAGTCATATGATTCCGCTAAAATAAACCTAAGTTGGTCCGAGGTTTATTTTTGATCCACTTAGGTTCCAGCTTATCCGGATCCAACTCTTGGGGAAGTCTTGAGGTTACTCCTGTATCATATGGCCTGATGCGCGCTTTTAACAACCCAACCTTAAATTCCTGTCAAATTTCCATTTCAATTAAAAATCAATTGGAATTTCGTGCTTATTAGAGCTAGTTATTTGAATTAATCCCGTGATATCCAGTTCTCTCTTCACCCCAGAGTTTACCTTTTCCGGTTTGTTATGTAAATTGTTCAATTCCTTGCGAGAAACATCATGTATGGTAATTTTTCAGGTTTTCTGCCAAATGTGGTGATAGTTTGTGTGCATTGGAACATACAAAAAAATATGAACCTATGGAATCAACGACATTCAAGCAAGCCTATTAAGCCTTTGTTTTATACCAATTAGACTAGCTAACGAAAAAGTATACTTTTGCATAACGAAAACTGCAAAATGCTTAACCAGCACTGTGCCAGATGTGTTCATTTTTTGGTGCAATTTAGGTACAAAGTTGTTTCATGCTTGTTTCATAGAACCAGTTAAAAGGTCCACTGGAGCTCGAAACTTAGCATGGATACTTCTCTTTCTCTACTTGAGTATATCTCACAGATATATCTCAACAAGATTACTCTCGCTCTATTTTTGCTTTTTGTCAAAGTCTTTCTATTTAAGAAATTGGTACTTTCTTTAATAGACAACATTTCCCTCGAAGATCCGTGTGACCATGAGTTCACCCAGTTACCTGTGAAGTCATCTGCTTTGGTAGAGGCTCTTATTGAAAAGAGTCTCTCGAACATCAAATACAACAATCTAGTACTACTCAAGCTTGTGGTCTCTGGCTTGAAAAATATCGTGCTGTTCTACGTGGAGGTCTTTCTTGGAACATTCACATGTTTGTTGAACGCAGCTGTTGCTAGCACCGCTGAATTTGCAGTTGATTCGACTCGCGAAGCTGTAGTATTGGTCAACAACACTATTGGAACCCTTGCTAACGAAATACAAGAAGGTTTTGATAGTCTCTCTTCCATACTCAATTCAGTTGCAGGCTCGTTTGATAAAGTAAAATCCTTCTTCACCGGGTCCTCAGCAGACAACGACCCTTCCAAATTTCAGAAAAAAATCATTCTTTCAGTAAATGGATTGAAAAAAATAGCTATTCCTGCTTCGGTACTTACCAATATTGATAAGTTTCGAAACAATACTGTGCCTAGTTTTGATGGATTACAAAACACCACCTCAATATTGCTTGCTTCTCCATTTGACCTCATCCAAGAACATCTTTCATCTTCCAGCTTTAACACATCACTTGAAAATTCCAAAAATCTCTTCAATGCCAACTCTTTCCCACAATTGCCTCCTGCAACCTGTCCTAAACTGTGGAATGGTTCTTTTGACCAATTACACAAAGAGGTGGATTTGGCTGCGAAATTTATCCTAATTGGTTTGGGGGTCGCAGCAGGTTTATGTTGTCTACCCTACATATATGTACTACTGAAAAACGCCAAACGGAGAGCCAGATTAGTCCAAGATTTGAGTGGAAATTCTTATATGCACCAAGAAGCTATAAGAAATATACTTTCAACGTACGAAAGCAGTATTACCTATACGTTTCATCGTTACTCGCTTTTCCAGAATGAAAAAGTCATCTGGTTAGTGAATTATGTTACTACATCTTTTTCGTTGATCCCATTGTATATTTCAGTGACAGGATTATTTGGAGTTCTCCTTCAGTTTATAATCATAAAATTGGTTTCACGAGCATCTGTTAAAATAGCTCGGATACCTGTGAGTTTCAATATCATAAACACAACCAATCACACTACAGTGTACATTTCACAAATAAATAAATACTTGTCAGAACAAGAGTCGAACCTCAACTCCGAACTTTTTGGACTGACTAAAAACTTGACCAGTCAATTGAATCGCACCTTAACAACATTTATGGATGATTTAAACACAACAATAAATAACATATTTGGCAAGACCCCATTGGCGAAACCCATTGGTTTGGTGGTGTATTGCACTTTGGGGAGAAAAATTGATAAAATAGAAAGGGGTCTCACCTGGTTTAATAGAAACCTCAAAATTCAAGTGCCTCTTGTGAGCAAACAACTTCATGAAAAATTGGATGATCTACAGATCCTGAAAAATATTTCGTCAGCCTCATTAAAGGCAATAAACAAGGTAGAATCGGTCTTAAAAGCTACACTCAAGACTGAATTGTGGGTCTCTCTATGCTTTTTGGGTCTCTGGATCCTTCAAGTCATCGTAGGAGCTGCAATTCTTTGTTCAAAGGTTCGTTCCGGGTCGGAGCCAGTATCAGATAAGTTCATGCTAAGTACATCCCATATTGGGAATCCCAAACCACTCACTGATGAAGAGAGACAAGCTTATGGCTTTCCATATTCAAACCCAAATTTACGCAGGCAAGTTTCAGCGAATGAACACGATACTTCAAGTTCAGATTTAGGGATAAATGAAAAGAACACATTCAGCCCTCGAAAAGTGTCTACTCGGTCTACCAGCACTGCTCGATTGTATGATCAATTGTATTAAGAAATTTAACTTGAAAAATAATGTACAGAGAAATAGAGGAGTGGAAGTTCGGGGACCAAGGTTCAGTTCAAGGGGATTACTTCTTAATTGGGGCAGGCTTCTTCCAGTAATATTGTTTATGGGTTCTTCTGCAAGATCTTAGTCCAGTACTTCCCTTGATGTTTGCGACCAAGCCCGTTCTATTGTTATCATTATCATTTTCAGGCATGTAGTAATATTCCTCCTCCAAAGGCTTACCGGCCGCATCCTTACCTTTTCTGTAGATAACGCCAATACATGAAATATTATGCAAAAGAACTCTAATTTGTCTCAACGATAAATTAGAAGTTAAGCCACTAATAGTTTTCAAGAAGGAAGCTGGGGTAGATGAAAGACGAGAAAATGCCAAATGATTGATGAGGATATTATTGATTTCCGAAACATTTTCCAACCCCTCAATCCATTCTTGGTTAATCTCCACCTTTTGACTTTGTTCGGTCTTTTTCTTCTTTCTGTCCTTTGGTGGCTCCTCGGATTGCGCTTTTCTCTTTGGGGTAGCGGGGTTACTGTAAGTGTTTGACTTGTCATTCAAGGGGGTGCTTTGTCTCATAATAGGGGTAGGGGTAGCCTTGACATCTTCGATCTCATGGTTTTTGTTATCCTCAAAGATTTTGAATGATGCTTGAGGCTTTGGTTGTGCGATAATGACCTCTTCCTTCTTGATCACTGGTGGTTTGCTTGGAGTTACATCGTTGGACTTGGTGTGCTCCATTTTTTTGGAGAAATCCTTGAATGGAGTTCTGGGTTGGGGGAAATTCTCCACAGGGGCCTTGATAGGGGTAGACATTTGCAGCATCTCTGGTTCAGGACTGGCTGATTGCGAAATTAAGGTGGGCAACTCATCATCGGTGAGGTCTTCGTCGATATCGTATGGATTCAACAACAAAATGTGTTGGTTGATTTCAAGCAAGATGTTGCTAAATCTTGGTAAGGTGATTGTTTCCAGTTTGTTGAGGGTGAATTCAGTGTGGTTCTCGTTAATTCGGATGGTCTTGTGGGCCGAAGTCAACTTTTCCAAACAAAGGGGAGTACCAGAGCGGTTTTCAGTAACAATGTAATTATCCTTGGAGTTTGTTGCAAAGACGTAACATGGTCTTGGAATACGAATGGCCAATCCGTTACGTCCCAAGCAAGTTAATACCAACTGCTCGGAATCGTAGCATACGGAGATATGTTGACGAGATATGTTCTTGTCATTGGACCCAAAGAAGAAATCGCAGGACTTGGAAGAACGGCCAAGGGTGATTTTGCTTTGACTTTCCACCAATGGCACTCTGATCACCGAGTGGTCGGGATTAAGCACGTTGAAGTCGGCATTTATGCTGACTCTAGCAAATGGTCCGTTTGTAGCAAAGGTAACCTTCTTACCTGGAATTGAGGCATATCCAGTTTCATGGTCGTCTTGGTGGGTTTCCCCTACCGGAGACGAGGATCTGAACACTGACGAAGAAGGATTTGGAGTAGGATAAGCGGCTCTTCCTCTGGCCTCTTCTTGGTGGTTCTTTGAGAAGTGATGCAGGTCACCGTCCTCGATGCTACGCAAAGGCGACGAGGGTGGAAACTGTAAATGGGACATGTTAGACTTTGAAGAAAAAACTGGTTAAGAAAAGGATTTGGACCCGAGAATTGATTTAGATCACCAATTACGAAAGGTAGTTAGTCATGTAGGTGACACGTCTTTTAGCGTGAAGGTAAACAAACACTAGAACGCGGTAGTACGCGGTTTGGGGGAGTGTGCATATGGAGTGTTCTAGGGCTTGTGCCCTTGATCACGCTCCATGTCTGACAAATCAGCTGATATAATGAAGGCCGGGTAACCTCTGCTAGGGATGACGGTGTGTATGTAAGCAAGTAGCCCTCCTGCACACACCCCGCGGTCCACCAACCTTCTCAGTGAAAATTTTATATCAAAACTTCTTCCTTTCACTACAGTAAGAACAAGCAAACATGGGTAGTACGTGAGGATCATACAGATATCAAAGAAGCATCAGACTAGTCGACATTTATCCATAAGCAGCATTTATCAAGCAATCCAAAAGCCCCGCCACCAAAGGCCCCCGTCATCTTGGTGTTCAGCTATATCAACACCATTAAGGAAGTTCAACAATTCGTGAGCATCATCGCAACAAAGGCAATATTCCAAGCTGTTTTCAATGTTTCAATCAAGCCACCACTCAGAATCAAGCGCTTTTGGATTGACTTAGTCGCATTAGGCTGTGCTTCGTCAAGAAGTATCATATACTAACACCTTTACAGAAGGTACTCCATCTTTAGGTAAACGTCACAACAAGTCCCACACCTTGTGTAACAGATGTGGTAAGCGTTCTTTCCACGTCCAAAAGAAGACCTGTGCTTCTTGTGGTTACCCAGCCGCCAAGATGAGATCCCACAACTGGGCTCTCAAGGCTAAGAGAAGAAGAACTACCGGTACCGGTAGAATGGCTTACTTGAAGCACGTTACTAGAAGATTCAAGAACGACTTCCAAACCGGTGTTGCCAAGCCACAATCCGCTTAAGTAAACGGTTAACGGTTGCATTACTTGTCTCATATTAGGTTGCGTTAATAAATATTAATCGACGTTTTGTAGAATACGACAAATTGTAGCATCTGCACAATTAAAGACTCGTTTGAAGAAGTTGAAATTCATCCTACACTGTTCTAATAGGGGGTCTATTATTCTATTAGATCCATTTCGTCGAAATTTGGTGCCTCGCTGGGGTTCATATTGAAGTACAAGTTATCAGCTTCCTCATGGGTCACAAAGATATTTAATATCTCTCTGGCCAATTCCACAGTTGCCACCTCGTAGGGAAATTCAAAGCCATTTGCAAAGTCACTCTCGATATCAGCAAGGGCCTTCCCATCGATATCTTGGTGGTTAACATGATTTAGCTCCCTCGCCTTCATCTCGCTCCACCAATTGAAAACTGCTCCTCTAACTCCCAGGTTTCTCAACCCAGTCAACACTTTATATGCGTCGAAAGAAAGCGAATCTGAACCAAACGCTATTCTCAGCAATACCACAAATAATTCATACATCGTTTCAGGATATATCAAATTGTTTATCTCTCTTATATCCTTGGTTAAGTAATGTAAGATCTTTACAAGAATAGAGACAATTTGAATGCGGAGATGAATATGCTTCGAACGAGGAGATTTCATTATATATATTTGCTCAAATCCAATAATCCGGATGATTGATTTGAAGTATTCTTTTTGTTTCAAAATATCAACTGACAATTTTGTGACTATGAAAGCTTCAATTAATTGGCCAACTCTTAATCTCAAATTCAAAAGATGGAACTCATGTAAAGATTGAATCTCAAATGAAGGTTGTTTATCCTGATCTAATAATTCGAATGGTATTGGTTCTGGGATGAAAATTAAGAAATTCTTAAGCCCATCATCAAGTATAGGTATGGTTGAGTCGATCTTGATGAAATCAGAGTTGTTTCCAATTATTCTATTAAGCCCATAAAACATGAAATCTTCCTTTATCGAGATATCTATTAAAAAGATCTTGAGTAATGAATTCATAGTTCTAGAATTATTCAACGTTTCACCATGGCCTTTGTTAAATCCAAATGTTGATGGTGTAATGGAAGAAATTAACATTTCCACAAAATTGGTCACTAGGTTTATCTGGGAAGAATTTTTGAAACGCTCTGTATTCTCAGGTAGACACTTCAAGAACATGTCCATTGATAGTATTTCATCTTTCCAAATTTGTCGTATGAATTCCTCATCGTATAGCGAGCCAAATGTGACTAGTTTCTCGATCAAATCGATACATGCAATAAAAACAAATTTTTCTATAATCATGACTTGTTCTGGTACATCATGATAATTTATAAGATCTTCCTCGTTTTGGTTTGAATCCAAAATGAATGACATTTTATTAGTGATTTCTTTTAATTTTTTGAGTAAGTCTATAATCAATGATTTTCCAGTAGCTGCTGGTCGATAACAAATGGTACAGTGTATCAAGGCAATCATGAATGGGACCAGAAGAATCAACTTCTTGTTAATAAGGCTTTCGATCAATTCGATTAATACCAAACTGAAGCTCTCTACCAATTCATCTAATCTCAAACTCTTTTTCATCATCAAAAATTCGATGATGGCTGCCGATATTGCAGTTCGTTCAACAATATGTAAATCTTTTATGGTTAGATCAGAATCGAGGCAAATTTTGCTTAGATATTCTAGGCACGTTCTATTGCTGCCGTTAATGGCGTGGTTCCATAAATGATCGATAAACATGGTGGATTCGTTCTGTAATTTGATTATCCGATTCACTTTCGGTATGGAAACGGCCGATGTTGCAGCCTGGGTAGTTGACGGTGTTGATACGCTCACCGAGATGTTCGGGGTGTTCAATGTGGCCGAAGATGAATCTTGTGGCAAATAATCGTCCTGTTGCTTTGATTCATTGGCTTGTGAAACCTTACGCCGCTTATTATATGAAGTTGCCCGCAATTCATTGGAAAGGAACTGTTTCTCGTCCTCTAATTTTTGAACAGAATGCTTGAGAAGCTCTAGTTGACCTTCGGAGCTTTTTTGATGTAATTCGTATTCTTCTTTGACGCGTAAAAGCTCGTCTTGTCGCTGTTGTTGAACTTGCACTAGTTGTGCCCGTAGAATGGCGATTTCGCCATCTGCTCGGAAAAGCTGGCTCTGCATGTCAGCATAGCTGGTTCCTGCACCCGATTGCTTGTCAGATTCGCGTCCATTGATCACTTTTGGCCTGGCTGTGGATAGTTGTGTAGATATCAGAGGTGGTACAACTCGTGTAGGAGAGTGATTTGTGGGAGACTCTTTCAACTGATTCGAGGCCAAATTGTCCTTATTTTGCGTGAAGTTTTTAACATCGAGCTTTCCAGCGATAAGAGCCTGTAAAAGCTCGTCATCATCGTCATCAAAGTCGCTGGACATGATTATTGAAGTTGCAACATTCCATCAGACTTTGAGAAGCCTCACGTGCACGCATCCCTATGAAAATTTCTCCACTATACTATCATTGATACATAGATAGAAGATATCGTAATGACTGAAGTAAAGAGCAATGGCAAGGAGGAGACTGCCTCAGCACCTCCCGCCTCACTCGTTCCAGTGCAACCTACCCCTCTTGGATCCAAAGACAAGACCACCAAACGTTTGGTGGTCGTTTTGTCCCAAGCATGCTTGGAAACTCACAAGTTGAATACTGGAGGAGCAGGCGGTGATAAATATGCTTTGTTGAACTGTGATGACCACCAGGGCTTGTTAAGAAAAATGGGCAGAGACATCGCTGAGGCCAGACCCGATATCACCCATCAGTGTTTGTTAACGTTGTTGGATTCACCCATCAATAAGGCGGGAAAGTTGCAGGTGTATATCCACACCGCTAGAGGAGTGTTAATAGAAGTCAACCCAAGTGTCAGAATCCCAAGAACATTCAAGAGATTCTCCGGGTTGATGGTCCAATTGTTACACAAGTTGAGCATCCGTTCGGTGAATTCGGAAGAAAAATTGTTGAAGGTGATCAAAAACCCAATAACCGACCATTTGCCAACAAAGTGTCGTAAGATCACCTTGTCGTTCGACGCCGAGGTCAAGAGAGTTCAAGACTACGTTTCTACATTGGATGACGACGAAAGTATATGTGTGTTCGTGGGTGCCATGGCCAGAGGTAAAGATACCTTCGCTGATGAATATGTGGATGAAAAGATCGGCCTTTCGGACTATCCTTTATCCGCTTCTGTGGCTTGTTCCAAATTCTGTCACGGTTGTGAAGACGTTTGGGGAATCTTTTAAACCTATAGCATTGTCGTGGGAGACCGATGTCTTCTCCATTCAAACGTATGGACACATTTTGTGGTGCCTGTTTCTCTATTGTTGGCTCCCGACGGTGTTGCTGATCCATTGACTGGACTTCATTGTATATCTCTCTTTTTATTCGAAAAACCTCAACCGATCCAATAACCACGTTAAAGTTACCATAAATATGCTGGAAATTTAATGAAAAATTATAGACGCGAAAATGACTACTTAGTCTACATACATAACAAATACAATTTTCTTAGATATGATCCTAGTTATATGCATTGTGTTCCATTTTTTATTTACAAGTTATCAATTTTAATCGTATATTACATCATAAATCATTGGTCTAAAACACCTTCCTTGAGCAATACCTTTTCAATTTCCTTGAATAACGTATCGGTAGTGATCTTGGAACCCTTCACTCTAGCACAAACTATTTCTGACTTTTGGTTGTGGTCCCTTGCGTTGATCTTAATTCGGAATTTACAACTCTTCAAGTTGAATGCATTGTATGATGAGATACCACCCGTAATATTGTATGCGACTTGGTCATTCTTCAATCCCTTGATACCGAAATTGGACCAAGAGTTTAATAATGCATACAATGCAGTAGACATCTCCTGTTTAGGCAAAATAGTCTTGAAGCGCCTAATTTCAGCATTCAAGGTTTCTTCTGGAGGTGGATGAGATGATGATGAAAACCATCTAAAGAACGATGATTTAGGTTTATCTTCTGCGGACCCAGATCTAGAGTCTGCAGGAGAGGGTAATTGAGTTGGTTCATCAAGAGCTTTCTTGGAACCCCAGGACAATTTTCTGAAAATCGATCTATTTCTCTTCTGATGATGAGGATCAGGTCTATTAGTGGAATCCTCCAATGGTTTCTTAATTCCGTGTGCTGGTGGAACTGGTGGCTTATCGAAATCTTCAATTTCTTTGTTCTTTCTCACCTTAGGATATGGTTGAGAGATACCTGTTTCATTAGCAAGTTTGCTTGGATCAGGTAATAACATAGACTGAGGTCCTGGAAGCATACTTTTATGCTTTTGTTGCGTAGGTGGTATATGATTATTGTTCTTGTTATTCACTGTAACCGTGGTTCCTGCCTTGTTGACCTTCTCTTGTGGCAATTTAATGTTTTCAAAAACTTCAGTGTCACCTTCATCAGAATAGCCTTCCTCTCCTGGTAACTTATAGGATTTCTCTGACTTGTTGCTCTTTCTTCTATGTACATCTTTTCTAGTAACGAATGTTTCATCTTCAGCTTCTGCGTCCTCATTTGGTAGGGTTGGTAATTCAGATACAGGTCTCAGACTAAGTCTTCTTCCTGTTGAGTATTTGGAATTTCTCTTCGACCCATTATAATAAGAGGATCTCTTGTTAGCCAAATGCTCTTCAAAATCTAAGACTGAACCTTCATCCAAAGGTTCTTCATCTTCTTCGTCAGGAAGACCTACCCGGTCCAATCTGTCCGCGAAACTTGTTCTTAAGCCTGGCATGCCTGGACTTGCAGCTTCTTCACCACCTCCATTTAACACCGAATGTAAATCACGATACGACTCTTTAGTTGAATACATAGAAAGAACAGACAATCTTTTGTTGGAATTGGTGAAATTTCTGGATTTTCTAGTGACATTTGGAATCTTAACATTACTAATTAATGTTTTAGGAGCAGAATCTTTCAATTCACTATGAATATCCATTTGTGAATTCAACAATCTGGACTTTCTAATTTCAGAAATGTACTCTTGGCTCAAATCTGAATCATCGACTTCGGGTTCTGGTAATTCGTATCCTGAATGCCTGTTATAGTGACTGATTCTGGACATTCTCCTGTCATCCATCACAGAAATCATCGACTCTCTATTCTTGTACTTTGTTTCCCTATGCACCATGGATTCTCTATTCTTCTGCTTTGATTCCTTGGAGCTCCTGTGTATCATGGACTCTCTATTCTTCTTATTTTGTCTTCTAGATTCCTTCAATTCAGCATCCAAAGCAGCTTTGGCGCGGTTCAATTCTTCATTTTCATAAGCAGACCATAATGGATCTAATCTCGAAACTGGTCTTCTTGTCAAAATTGGAGTTTGTCTTCTTCTGGGAGCAGGTTGAGTTACAGAACGTCTTTTCAATTTTTCCACATCTTCAGCAGTTAGTTGATCTTTCTTTGCACCTTCAGAAAAGACTCTCAGTTGTCTCTTTGGTTGATTAATTTCATTCACAGTAACATCAACTTCACTATTGTTATCATTGTCATCTTTGATCATGATACTCAATTTACGTGAACTAAACAAAGACTTTCTCTTTTGTCTTTTCCTTTTCTTCTCCAACTCCTTTCTTGCTCTTAATTCAGCTTCATGCTTTTTCCTCTCCAATTCCATCAACCGCTCATATTCTTTGGCTTCTCTTTCTTCTTGATCAACTAAATTCTCATCATCTTCATCATATTGTTCTTGGTTGAAGATTTTATCACAAAGAGTAGCAAAAGTTGCTGAAGTTCTCTTTGTTTGCTTATCCATGTATTCCCAATCAGTTTCACCAGCTAATTTAGCATAAGTTGAAAGAAGCTTCATTGTAATTGAGTTACGTTTCAAACCAGTTGTCATTGAAGCTCTTAAAGATTTTCTTCTGGATAAACGATTTTTCGAAGTACTCTTCTTAATCATAGACCCTCTCTTACTAGCGTTAGAAGTCGGTTCTGATTTTCCTTCATGAGAATTGGCGTATGCCAATAAATCTTGAGAACTGATTTCATCAACAATAGGATTACCCTCCTCCAATGGGTATTTTAAGGATTCAATCTGAGCTGGTGCTTGGTATGGATCATTGTTATTTGGGTAGTAGTGGTTAGTTCTAGTTGCTAAATGACTGTCCTTCGATGGTAAGGATGGAGGCATAGATTGGAGGGAAGCATCCTTTTGAGCTGAAACAATTTCGTTATAAATATTTCTTGGAATTGCTGGTGGAATGTCATCATAATGTTGTTGATACTTTCTAGGAGATCTGCGAGGAGACATTCTATTTGGAGATTTGAATGGAGATCTTCCAGGTGACTGATTGTAGCCATATTTTCTTGGAGACTTTCGAGGTGAGTTTTGAACACTTGAGGATGCTGAATATCTGCCACTAGTGCTATGGACCATAGAAGCTCTATTATTACTGACCCCATTCTTGTATTGAAATGATGAAGGTCTAGATGCACTGATTTGACTGGTCCTTTTCTTTCTTGGGGTATTCTTCGTACTGATGGAAGTACTGCGGACCATTCCTCTCTTCGTATTGAAACTAGCTGATTTCTTAGGACTGCGGCCATTGCCTTCACCCTGGTTATGTCTATATCTCATCAACAATGCATAAAATGTCTTTTCTGGGTTAGAACCAGATTTCAACAAACATTGTATAATTTCTTGTTGGGGTCTATTTTGCCATAAGATAGACAAATTCGACAAGATTTGCTTGTCGATATTTTTCACGGATCCTAAGGACTTATATGCTGTTTCTGGATGTGGTAAAGACTTAACACTGATTAAATCTTCGTTTGGAATTGGGTATTTGTTCAATAATGGATGAGATAAAATCTTTTCAGTTGAGATTCTCTTCATTGGGTCAACCGTCAACATGAGTTGGATTAAGTGTTTTGCCTCGTAACTTATGTCATCTGGCATTTCGAAATTACCCGCTTGAACTTTCAACAACAAATTTCTGATATTCTCATCGTCGAAGGGTAATCTTCCGGTCAAAAGAGCGAAAAGAATCACACCACAAGACCATACGTCTGAAGCAGCACCATGATATTTGAGACCACTGACGATTTCAGGGGCGGCATAATGGGGCGAACCACAAGATGTTTCTAGTAACTTACCGTTGCTTTCAAGAGCAGCCATTCCGAAGTCTGCCAACTTGACATTGAGCGAAGCGTCTAGCAATAGGTTTTCTGGTTTCAAATCACGATGACAAATACCCAAAGCATGACAGTAAGCGGTGCCTAGTATAATCTGTCTGAAGTACTTGATGGCCTCTACTTCTTGCAAAGGACCACGTTCCACCAACAAATCAAACAACTCACCTCCTTCAACGTATTCAAGAACTAAATAAAGGGCCTTGGAGGTCTCCCATACGTCATATAAACGCAAAACGTTGGGGTGTGTCAATAACTTCATGATGATGATCTCACGCTCGATTCCATAGGGTAAACCGGCTTCATCGGCAGTTTTCTGGTTGGTGCCGTCATTATCTTGGAGCTCTGACTTGGAAACCACCTTCACTGCGGCCTTTTGGCCTGTGGTGATGTGAGTAGCGAGAAGAACTCGTCCGGTGGCACCTCTACCAAGAGTCTTTCCCAATCTCCATGGTCCGATGTTCTGGGGATGTGTGTTGCACGCCGACAGAATCGACGACGTTATAGATGCCAGTCTGGAATGAGACATCGTTATGTTGTGATTGTTTAGCGAGAGTAAAGGAAGAGGTGGATGTGTGTTGATAATGATTAGATAAAAGTTCCAAAGATGGTAAACAGGTGGGAAAATTTTAACCCAGACGCGTTTGTTTCAAATACGCGTACCACTCCTTACAGCTGCTGCATTGGGAATAAATGGACCCAAAATAGACGGCACTGTTAGGGGGACCACGCCGTTGACTGATGGGGCTACGATATATGGATAATGTATTGTATGTGGTACATCTGCCTCAATGCCGATGGGCTTAATCCCACCTGAATTGGACGTTTGACTTCGAGGCAGTGTGATGCTGGCACCACCAACGAAATTGCGAGGTGGTGGTGGAGAAAAATGCAATTATAATTGCAATTGAAAGGTTTCAAGTTGAAAGATGCGCATAGTGGTTGGAAGAATACTTGGAAGGAACGATGTAGGTGGTAAGGATCTCGGAGCTGCTGGTGCATAACACCGTAGACCAGATCTCTGGGAATTCGAGAACATCATATGGAATTTGTGGTTACACATCTTAGGTGCTAGAGCACTGTAATTTGCAGATGTATCTTGCCATAAGTAGTCAAATTGATAAATTGGGGGAAACCACCGCTGGATGGTTAGCTGAGCCCTTCAGCGGTGAAATTTTCCATATCATAACTGGTAGGGATGGCAGTATTTCACGCCGATGGCAGCGTTTCTAGACCTTCAACCCTGGTACAACATGGATGTTCCTCTTCGCATGTCGTGGAGGAGCTTTTGGTACACAGAATGCATCTACAAGCCCTATAGGCATCTCCAGATCCACAGAATTACTTTATCAGCTTTGAAGCCAGGTCAAATTTCTCGATTTTGGGCAATTTTCCATAGAATTTCGAATTTCGCCATCACTTCTTCACCACAGGAATGGATACATGTTCCAAGTGAGAATGAACTTCATGGAATGTACATATACAAGGGATAGGTTGAAACATCATGCTTACAGTGATGGGTCCCTGTGCATTTACAGGAGTGCTACTAGACCCACTAAAGCATCAGCATCTACAGCTGGCTCACATCGAGTGGACGGAGGTATTTATTTAGTATTATTGATAAATAATGCACCAAGGTTCTCGTCAACGGTGGTGCCATGTGGAACCCGTCAAACATGCGTCTATCAACGGGAATCCCGTCTAATTTCCCTATTGAGTAAATGAACAAACGGCCCATCATGTCCTGTGGGATGATGTGGAGGCACTGGTCTCCGAACAATCGTTGGGGAGTTGACAGATGTGTTGATGACATCTGATGACATCTGATTTCATCATGGACACTCCATTGTTGACCTCCATTCGCAAGGTTTCTATTCCATAATCTTCTGCGGCATTTGCTCCAGCTCTACCACAACATGAAACAAAAACTGCCACTAGACCAGTGTCCTCACTGTGACTGACGAAAATATACAGAGTCAACAACACTTTGATTGTTCTCCTGCATTGAGCGAGTTGATGAAGGCATTTCTCCCATGGGTGATTTCATTGCACACCAGGTTCAATGGTCACCGTTGAAAAGATTCCGTACAACAAGACTTTCGTGACATTGGAGGATAGATGGCAACAATGTATATGGTAATGGCTCATGAGTCTCGTCAATTGGAGGGCCTCAGTCTCAGGTTGTTCCAGGGTGGATGAAGTGGTGTTGTGGCCCTACAAAGCCATTCCGGTGAGAAGTTCCAATTGGTTCTTCAAATCATTGTTGACGGCCTTCTTCTCCTCCTTTTCGTGCTTGTCCTTTTGTAAGTCTTCCTTCAAGGTTTTCGAATCCAACGCCTTCTGGGGCTGTTTCGCTTTCACAGACCCCATGAGGTTCTGGATCTCGCTCACCTCATTCAAATTGGCATCTAACTTCCGGATTTTGGCCTTGGTAGACTTTGACTCCTTTTTGGTCTTGGATGAACTCTTCTTGCCCACTCTGGCAGACTTGGCCGTTCTTTTGGGTGGCATAATGTGTAGATAGTTCTACTAACTTGCGATGACCAAATATAGAGGGTCACGTGTGGCATCTCATGAAAAATTATCGTAAGTAGTATCTCATCTCTATCATTAACATGCCTTCTACCCATAATAAAGACAAGCCCTGGGACACTCCAGATATAGATAAGTGGAATATAGAGGAGTTTAAGCCGGAAGATAATGCTTCTGGACTTCATTTCTCGGAAGAGTCATCTTTCATGACTCTTTTCCCCAAGTACAGAGAACAGTACTTGAGATCGATATGGGCAGATGTGACCAAGGCATTGGACAAGCACTTCATCAAGTGTGAATTGAACTTGGTTGAGGGTTCTATGACTGTCAAGACTACCACCAAGACTTTTGACCCCGCCATGATCATCAAGGCCCGTGATTTAATCAAGCTCTTGGCCAGATCCGTTCCCTTTCCTCAAGCCGTAAAGATCTTACAGGACGATATTGCCTGTGATGTGATCAAGATTGGTAACTTCGTCACCAACAAGGACAGATTTATCAAGAGAAGACAGAGACTCGTGGGCCCTAATGGTAATACATTGAAAGCATTGGAGCTTTTGACCAAGTGTTACATTTTAGTGCAAGGAAACACCGTCAGTGCCATGGGACCATGGAAGGGACTTAAGGAGGTCAGAAGAGTGGTCGAAGACTGTATGCAAAACGTCCATCCTATCTACTACATCAAGGAGTTGATGATCAAGCAGGAGTTGGCCAAAAACCCCGAACTTGCCAATGAGGATTGGACCAGATTCTTGCCTAGTTTCAAGAAGAGAAATGTTGCACGTAAGAAGTCCAAGGTCTCCATCAAGGAGAAGAAGGTATACACTCCATTCCCACCTGCACAAACTCCAAGAAAGGTTGATTTACAAATTGAAAGTGGTGAGTATTTCCTAGGTAAGAAGGAGAAGGAGTTGAAGAAGTTGAGAGAGAAGCGTGACAAGCAAGAGGAAACCACCGAGTTGAGAAGACAGGAGAGAGAAAAGGATTTCGTTGCCCCTGAAGAAGCTGAATATGAAAACAAATTGGCCAAGAAGGACAAGACGGACAAGACGGACAAGAAGGAAAGAAAGGAGAAGAAGGAGAAGAAGGAAAAGAAAGAGAAAAAGCATAAGAGAGAGGGAGAAGACGATGACGAAAAGCCATCCAAGAAGTCCAAGAAGTCCAAGAAGTCCAATTCTGATGAATAATGCATAGGAGAATAAATTAATTCAAAAAGTAATGATTGTAGCGTGAAGAAACTATTAATTTGGTGTAGAAACAGAAAGAGTACCAGTGAAAGGAAAGCTACTAGAATTTTGGGGATTGATTATTTTTATAACCCATGGCACAAACTATGATGCAAATCTCAATCCAGATGAGATTAGATGCGATTCTGGATTATCCTAATCAAATAAATTGCTTTTTGGGATCAAAAAACTCCTCTAATACTTCATTGCACGGCATTAATTGCAAGCCAGTGTTCTCACTTTATCAGGTTGAACAAATCACTGGACTTGGTTGATACAGAACCGGAATGAATCTGTAGAATTAGCAATATATACACCTTGAAAAGTTGGGTTGACGCGAATCAAGTATCAGTTTGAATTACTTTTTGGCTATACTTGGCTAAACTATGGGTGATATGTGGAATTGCCATATCCGTTAAAATTCGTTGATTTGCCTCAAAGTTTGCAATGCAACCTGACTACCAGGATCTCAACCCGGGTCATATGCCTAAACCAGGAATGCTAAACCAATGGGCTTCCACATCAAGAGTCACAGCAACTCCCACTAGGAGAAATCGCGAAGCTGTCTCAAGTCGCGGTTACAGTCGGAGATTTCACTCCACAACCACATATCTCCAAGGTTCAACAATCACGTAGCACCAAAACATCCACACAATACCACCAACAAGCACCCTTGCTGGAAGAATGGTGCTGTCTTAACAACAAACGGTCTGTTTATTGGGCTTATTGTTGAGGTTGCTAAGCATCCATCGAGCTCGTCATGAGTTTCTCGTCTACTCATCGCATGCCGTTTCCCCAGATCACCTATTATCTCCACACAGGATCTCACTACGCTGCAATTGGGGGACAGTACAGCCTCCACTGTGATGTACAGTGTGGTGTGCACTGTCGTGGTGTATTCCTATCCGACACGAACCACCTCTGGTGTTGCAATCGGCCCTCGCCTGGCCCTCGCCTGGCCCTCCAGAATCCACATACTGCCTATTCCGTCACATCAACGCATTGGCACCGTTACCTGGGTGAACTTACATTGCAGCACAAAACTTCACCACATGCAGGCCACAGAACACCAACTGGACGGTGGGGCGGAATCATTCCCAAAGGGGCCAAAATACATAGGACATCCCGAACATCCAGAACCTCCAAAAAACCAGAACATCCAACATCCAGAACATCCAAAACATCCAGAACATCCAAGCCGTGACCCTAGATTCCACTTCACAATAAACCGTGGTGGTGACGTTGCAGTTCCTTGTCAGCCACAGAGACTAGTGGAAGCTAGTCCCTAAACATGCGAATTATGTCTACATTTGTTCGTCCAACCTTCCGCCGCACGCACCTTTTCTCAATAGGTTATCCTCCTGCCTAATCAGGCCGCGGCATCCTGTTTACATTGGTATGCAGGCTTAACCGCTACGGATCATCTACAACCTTTAACCTCTGACAGAAAAGCTTCTTCCCCTGTTACATATCTCCATCTTGGTCAGTGCTAGGTGTTAGCATATATACTCAATAGAGATTGGCACCTCCACCCCACTTGATTTCACATCCGGTGCTGACTTTTTCTGGCTTCTTTGCTGCCCGTGCCTAGTGTGCTCCCTGAAAGTTCCCATCTTCCTTTTCCAGCCCGTCACTTCTGGCCCCTACAATCCGTCTCGTTCACTTCCATTGGCCATGTCCCGTCTCGACCTGATGATGGCCTTTGTGGAGGCATTGGATGAACGATCCGATCAGCTTGTCAGCTCGGTGAACGAATCCAAGTTACTTATTGCAAGAATCACCGGAGCTCAAGAACGGGCCACAGCGTTAGATGACCATATTGACGACATAAGAGACTTGATAGAATCCAATACAGCGCTGCTTTCCACCTTCACCAACCTACATGAGAAGTCCTTTTATTTGGAATCCAACTTACATGTGAACGACAATATTACCAGTCAAACCTCCTTTGAAACTTTAACCGAAGAATTCAGGTACTTGGTCCATGGTCTTGAAAGGAACGATATCTATTCAGGAGTGAAAAGTCATAAAGAAAGTGTCAGGCCTCCTATGCCCATTAAAAGGCCTGAAAAACCTACTACCTTGTTGTCGAAAAAGTCTCTTGCAAACTTGAAATTGAAACCCATAAGGTGTAATAACAAAAGGGTTTTTAAAAAGAAATCAAAGTACAGATTGTCTGCAGTTTTCAACATCAATCCAATTTCATATGACGATGAGGAATCCAACTATACCAAGACCCCAACTTCTTACCGAAATGTTAACAGTGGGGCCGCCACCCCTTCCACCATGCATCCCATAACTAGTGTAGCAACTTCGGTAACGTCCGATTTCACTTCAGATAAAGACTTAGCACAGAATGTGCAGCTAGCTAATCCACCCCCACAATTAGTTGAAGAACATAATAGCATTACCAGTTCTCCTTCAGAAGAATTTTCCAGCCTTGGCTTGAGATTGCGTTCCAATTCTTTACCGGAAACACCATCTTCAACAAACATGTTCTCTAGGCCCGGCCCGATGAAGAAATCCAATATCATGTCCGACTTTGACCCTAATAATTCCGAAGAAAAAATCCGATTCCATAGACTCAAGCATTTCATAACTAGTGGAAATTTGAAGGGTTCTGATCAACTCAGGCAAATGGAGCATTCATTCTCTAAATCTCCCACGATCCCAATAGTATCTAATATTAGCATTGATGACCGCAGCATAAATATTGATGATCATACAGAGTTTGATAATTTATCACTTATATCCGATGTATCTGATTATTCACCAGATCGCCGACGTGGAAACGACGATTTTGAAGAATTCACTGACTTCAATAAGTACTTAAGAAGTTCTCGATTTGATCTTAATAATGCGTTCCCTCACCTATACAAATCAAACTCAGATGATAGCCTACTTAATGCATACACAAGGTATCCACAAGCACCCAAGCCGCAATACAAATTTCATAATCCTGCTGAAAATATTCAGCTAAGCTCTTCAAAGGTGGCGATGCCTACCTTAGAGCAAATCCACTATAAATCAACACGAAAGGAACTGAATCTGTTGAGTGAGGATCTGACGAAATTATTAAATGATGTATATTCGAGAACTGAACAAGCATCGAATTCTCAAGTCACACCAGAACCTTCGCCAACGAAATCCAAAGCAACTTTTTCATTATTCAACTTCACTTTAGCATCACCCAAGGAGAGTCAACCATCAACGGAAAGGATAGCTCGTGTTGAAAACATAAGCAAGTCCTTGACCGATAGTTTTCTTTCTCTTGTAAACCACATCCCAATTCAGCATTCGAACACACCAGAGAAAATCAAACAGCTAAAAATCCAGGCTAAAGAGGTACAACCAATACGTATCAAGTCTGAAGTCCAAGCGAAGCGAATGCCTATTAGAATTCCACGCACTGATGGTAGCCATTCGAAATTAATCATTGGTCCTAATAATACAAAATTGATTAATCATGGTGAATCATCTATGTTCAAGAAACCACTCATCACTAAGATCAGTCATAATTCCTTGAAAGAAGCCCTCTCTGGTAGTTTAACTTAGCTTTTACGTTTAAAATTCTCAATAATACTTGGTTATAGATAACTCAAGTGATTGCGGATTAATTGCATCTATTATACATTTTAATATACATCGATCAGGTATCAAACCCCTCATTAGTAAATAATTTACTTCCTTGTTGTTTCGACAATAACAAGCTTTTCTCAATTCGCTTAGCACGCAAGCTTTTAGCTGGCTTCAATTGCGCTTTAGA
Source organism: Suhomyces wounanorum (assembly GCA_030568695.1). NCBI lineage: Eukaryota > Fungi > Ascomycota > Pichiomycetes > Serinales > Debaryomycetaceae > Suhomyces > Suhomyces wounanorum. Next base: position 258,648 of record JAJMGL010000011.1, read on the forward strand.
TTTTGATAAGTAGGTAATCGAAGCCTTTGAACCAGATGCTACCTTATACTGCCTACTCACTGTGACACCAGAAAACAGCTCCTTTCCATCCTTAATATCTATACTGCGTTGTTCTTGGAATGATTTAAATGATTTGATAATAGAAGGTTTCTTAAATACTGGCATGAAGTCTTCTTCATCTGAATCAACATCAGTCAAGTTAACTTCTTCAATATTTCTTTTGGTTGCACTATCTTGAGAAGAAGTGTGAGACATTCCACTATTTAAGTTGCTCATACTTCTATTTCTTAATGAATGCATATCTTCAACTTCATCATCAGATTCGATACCATGTTGAAAGTTTGATAATCTTTGAATTCTCCCATATTCTTCCTCATCATTTGTAGAAGTCAAAAAGGATAATTGCTTTTGTACGAAGGATTCTTCAATACGAATAGTTTTCTTGATAGGTTCCTCTTTCTCTAATTCATCAATCTCATCACCTTGATCTTCAACAGCATCCTGTGATTTTTCATTCTCTTCTTTTTTACTGTCATCAGTTCCAATATCCTCTTCCTTGTCATCGTCATCATCATCTAGCTTAATCATTAGAGAATCCTCTTGGATAGAATCAAAGAAAGCTTTCATTTTTTCATTTTTGGATAAAGCCTGTAGTTTCTTATTTTTGGCCAATCTCTCTTGTTGTTCTGCTATTTTTTGCCTTCTGTATGCAGCAAGAATTTCATCCTCCTCGTCACTTAATTCGACATCGAAACCGTTTCCAGCAACCTTTTTGGTTAATCTATGATTCTTGATATCATCCAAGAGTTTTTCCAATTCTTTTTTATCCTTAATCTGGTAGTCTTCCATAAACTTCCTTCTAATTTCCTCGTTCTTTAAATCGATATTAAAATTGTTATCAATCATCCTTTCGTCTTCAGAATCAGCTTGGTCAGATAATTCACCGTCGACACCACCCAATCCATGCCATTCATCCTCAGATTCTTCAGCTTCTCCTTCAACGATGTTCTTTATGCCCTTTCTCTCTAATTCTTTTCTCTTTTTACGCATTTTCAATTCACGCTTACGAATCTTGTCTTCATATTCCTTGATTTTTTGGTTTATTAAGTCAGTCTGTTCTTGGTCAACCTCTTGATTTAAATCTGACTCGTTTTGTTCTGAAACCTGAGTTCCCTCTTCCTCTTCGATGTTCCCTAGAACTCTTCTGACTTGTTCCCTTGCTTCGAATACTTTTTCAGGACTAAGGTCTTCCTCAATCTGTTGAGTTGAATCTGCTTGAGTTGTTTGTGTGGTTTGTGTTGTTTGGTTTATTTGGATTGCTTGGGTTGTTTGAGTTGAATGATCGATCTGAGTGCTTAAATCTGCCTGTGTCAACTGAGAATTGGGTTCACTGAATTCTGGTAATTGTCTTCCCAAGATTATTGAATTTCCTAAATTGAATGATTCTTGTGATAAATTTTGGGTTGCTTGTGATCTAGGTTGCAAATTCTGAAATAATTGATAACTAGTTTGAATTTGAGTTGGTGGTACATGATCATCGTATTCTTCGACAGATTCCGAATCTTGACTGGTAGAACGAGCTTCAGTGGCTGTAGTGATCAAATCTTCATTTATTGCTGGTTCCTCGGCATGGTTTCCGCCAAACATGTAACTATCATCATTACGATTGACATGTTCATCTACTTTATCTTGAAAATCGGATTCTCTATCATCATCTGATTCTGCGATGACATTTCTTTTCTTGGTCTTAACTATGTGTACACGTTCATCATCTTCATTTTCAATGTTGGATTTTTCTGCAATGATTTTCTTTTCTTTCAAATCAAAATCTTTTTCGCTATTTTCTTCTTCTTCCAGATACTCATCTTCATCCAGAGCAGAGTCATATTCACTATCAGGAACTAGCTCATCGTCACTCTCTTCGATGTCATCATTTCTACTATTATTATCATTCGTTTCAGCTCCAACCGATTGACTGAGCAAAGCAACCTTAGCTCTTTCCTTGAGTTTTTCCTTCTTACGAATATTCCTTACTCTTTCCATTTCACGTTCCAAAAGAGACCCCATTACCTCTTCATCCTTTTCAAGCTCAGCCAAAATTTCATGATTAGGATTGGCTAAGTGGTATTCTTTGAGTTGATTTATGTTTGCCTTTTTCAAATTATTCAAAAAGGTCTTGCGATTGGAGGAATTTATGGTTTCGTTAGCCTGTCTCGCATTTCTTCCATTTCCATGCTTCTTTTTGGAGTATTTCTGCTTAATCAAAAATCTTTCTTCCTTGGTCAATTCGGGAATGACGAATTCCAGAGGCTTGTGGTTGATTTTGCTGGCCCTCTTCAATGGGGATGAATTTGCTTCAATGATATCTAAATCGGAATCAGAATCATCCAAAGTAATCTCATGATTCAGATTCTCCTTGTTTGGTGATGATAATAACCTCTTCAATCCCTTGGCATATTCTTCTATTGGATTCTTCACCTGGGGGTTGAGAATTGGTCTCATATCTCTTGGCTTGAGGAAACTAACATCAAATTCATCAGCATCTTCTGGTTGAAATTTGGATGTCACTTTGATAGGGGATGTTGTGGGGCTGGTAGTTTCCCCTGACAAACCTAAATCGTCCATCTTAGAATCCTCTTCGTCACTCTCATCAAAGGCGGACAAAAGATTGGCCTTGGTAAATGCAATTTTATTCTGGAATGCTGGTCTAATATCCCTGTTACGTTTTTGGATGTTTATGAATTCCTCTGCTTCGGCCAATTGTTTGCTGGAAACAATATCTTTAGGACCGTAACTGGACAAAATGCCATGGTCCTCATTCAAATCGTTTTCTTCATCGGTGAGTGTGGTATGTGAAATATCAGCTTCCAATTGTTTTTCCTTTTCCAATCTCTCAAGCTTTTTCTGTTGTGCAAGTTCAGCAATGCGAGCTAAGCGTTCATCTTTCGAGAGGAGTTTTGTAAAGATTAGATCAGGTTCGTTGTCCTTTTGTTCTCGTTGTTCTTCGTCATCTTCATCTTCAGGTGCAAAGAGACTTTTTGTACGAGGTTGGGCATCGGGCACGTCTGTGTTTTCATGATTCAATTGCTGAGTATCTGCTATTGGATTGGCCAATTGTGTGGCGTTGTCAAGTGCAAATATGGTTTGATTCACTTTCTGAGGTACCTCCCGAGTAACCTTTTGTATGAAGCCTGGGGTGATTTGTTGAGTTGTTTGAGTAGAAATGACATGGGTCTCTGCAAACTCCGATTCGTCTATGGCTAGTTGGGGCAACTTTTGAACTTCCAGGTTGGAACCAGCACCGAACCCCAAGATCGAGGATCCAAGCGAGTTGGTGTTGAGGTCCAGAAACACCGGGGTTGGTGCTACCTCGTCAGCTTCTTGTTGAGTGGGAGTGTCTTGGGGTTTCCCCTGCAATCTATTTCTGATACGCGATAAAATTGACATATCAGAGGCACCAAAGGTGGTAGAAATGGCCTTCAAGTCGATGTTGAGCGAACTTGGAGGCGCTTCAGTTTCTGAGTCGGATTGTACGGGCATTTGGACCGACGAGATGTCTTCCAAATCGTTGAGGAGGTCCATCTTAGCGGGAGGAAAGAATGAAGTGAGTCTCATGGTGGAACACTTGATAAGTGTCAAAATTACCGCGTCGCGACGCGGTGGGTATTGTATTATTGTATGCAGTAGTGAAATTTATGCGATGGAGGAGGTTGTGGGAGTTGGGGCAAGGGTAACCTTTGCCATACTAGGCCACACGACTGGTGTATGGACCAACGTGGCTTGAATGCGTTGTGAAGGGAGTGCACTGTGGTGGTGCCAACTCCATTATGAGGCCCACGGGGTGATAATAGACCAAAGCACGAACTGTCAGTGGAACTGTGGCAGGAATCCGGGGGTCTACAGCGGGAAAATGGCACCTTGGATGGGGCACAGAGTGGGTGCATGAGGTGCATCCACGCTGGGTGTGCCAATGGCCAAAGGTCGTAGATACTGACTGGGGTCAGGGCCAGGGCCAGGGCCAGGGGTTCCCTGGGTTCCCCCAAAACGACCCACCTGGCTAATTGTAACTGTGATCTTGCATACATGCATGTTGCATTTGCGAAATGAAGCGTCAGGGGCCGCATAACCGAGATATGTGGTCGCCTTAGGGAGTATGCCACCACCACCAAAGGCTTCAAAAGATGCCAAAGATGCCAAAGATGCCGAAGATGCCAAAGGCTTCAAAAGATGCCAAAGAAAAGAAAAGCTGCTAACAAAGACTGCTTATCCCAAAGTTGAGCAGTGTTCTGGTGCTGGATCCACGCCCATGGCCAATTTCACCTGCATTTGACACCTCCATGCCAAAACGTGTGTCTCAATAGGCTCTGTAAATCACCCTTGAACTCTACTACTGACAACCGTCATTGTATACACACTTCCTTGGTCTGCTACGATACCTGCTGTATCATGGGCCTTTTCTTCTTCCCTCTCCTTCCCTGTCCTTCCCTCTCCTTCTACTACCTCCACGATAATGGTTATCTCCCACAATTGAATTTTTTTTGAAAAATTGAGATTTTCACATAATCGAAAAAAACGAGCATCTCCAATTGGGATCTCATTGGCCACCACTAATGGTTCCAATTGACCGCTGGAAACTGGAATTATCCTACACCACGGCATAAGCCCCTTCACTACCATCTCCACCAGACTCCAGGTGATGGCATGCCCAATATTAGAATTGCCTGATGCTCGTATTCGATACGACCGTATAGATTCACATGCATGAAAAATCACGTGTAATAACAGCATCGATGGGCCAAAATTTTTTTGGCAATTTTGGCCCTTCGACCATTTGGGCATTTTGACGGCCACGGGTGCCCTGCACACAGACATCAAGTATAGCCAAGTGTGGCTTTTTCTAGGATATAAATACACCAGGATTTTCCCCTGTTTTTCACTGCCTGTGAATATCAATTCTCTCTCTCAAGATGTCTGCTCAAGCTGAACACTTCCTTTTTACTTCTGAGTCTGTCGGTGAAGGACACCCAGACAAGATCTGTGACCAAGTGTCCGATGCCATCTTGGACGCCTGTTTGGCAGTTGATCCATTGTCCAAGGTTGCTTGTGAAACCGCAGCCAAGACCGGGTTGATCATGGTTTTCGGTGAAATCACCACCAAGGCACAATTGGACTACCAAAAGATCATCAGAGACACCATCAAGCACATTGGTTACGACGACTCCGAAAAGGGGTTCGACTACAAGACCTGTAACGTGTTGGTGGCCATCGAGCAACAGTCCCCCGACATTGCCCAAGGGTTGCACTACGAGAAGGCGTTGGAAGAGTTGGGTGCCGGAGACCAAGGTATCATGTTTGGATACGCCACCGACGAGACCGACGAGAAGTTGCCTTTGACGTTGTTGTTGTCCCACAAGTTGAACGCCGAATTGGCCTCCGCCAGAAGATCCGGTGCTTTGCCATGGTTGAGACCCGACACCAAGACCCAGGTCACCGTTGAGTACAAGAAGGACGGAGGTGCCGTGGTCCCATTGAGAGTCGACACCATCGTCATCTCCACCCAACACTCCGAGGACATCACCACCGAGAAGTTGAGAGAGGAAATCCACGAGCACATCATAAAGAAGGTGATCCCAGCTCACTTGTTGGACGACAACACCGTCTACCACATCCAGCCATCTGGTAGATTCGTCATCGGTGGCCCTCAAGGTGACGCCGGTTTGACCGGTAGAAAGATCATTGTCGACACCTACGGTGGTTGGGGTGCCCACGGTGGTGGTGCCTTCTCCGGTAAGGATTTCTCCAAGGTCGATAGATCCGCTGCCTACGCTGCCAGATGGGTTGCCAAGTCCTTGGTCAACGCCGGCTTGGCCAGAAGAGCCTTGGTTCAATTCTCCTACGCCATCGGTGTTGCTGAACCATTGTCCATTCACGTCGACACTTACGGTACTTCCAAGTACTCCTCTGACGAATTGGTTGCAATCATCAAGAAGAACTTTGACTTGAGACCAGGTGTCATTGTCAAGGAATTGGATTTGGCCAGACCAATCTACTTCAAGACTGCTTCCTACGGTCACTTCACCAACCAAGAGAACCCATGGGAACAACCAAAGAAGTTGAAGTTTTGAATCTCTCTTACCCATCAGAACTTTATGATTAATGTAATGACTCACGACCAACGCTCAACTCGTTGGTCCTAATTATGATTTTTATTCTACCATCATCATCTCCACCATCCCATCTAACACGAACGACCCCATTCATCGCCATTCAATTGTTCAATTGTTTTAATAGCTTATACTTCAAAAGGTACCATTTTTTTACTAAACTGGATAGAGTTTTTTATTGCATTAATTAGGGTGTCCTCAACGGACTATCAAGGTAACTAGATTCTAATATATTATAATCGATCTTATTGTAGTATTTTTGTGATGATTGTATGTACCTAGACTTCTCTAGCTCATCCAATCTTCTATTGTTTCTATGTAGTAACAGTTCTATCATTTATTCAAAATTTTATGCCTGTTGAACTAATGCGTCAAGTGGCATATTCGATCTTGCATCAAACAAGGATGGGAAGTAGTGGAAGTAACCCCATACTGCAAACACCACGCCAATCAGGGTACCAAATGCCACGTCAAAGAAGTGATGTCTGTAGTCTTGAGTTCTACTCAATGCAATGTATGTGGCCAACCCCAAAGGTGCACAGATCAAAACCCAAAAGGCAGTTGGTTTGGCCAAAGCTGGCTTTTCTGTTCTCGACAAAATATTGTATTGACCCAAAAGCCAGAATGTCAAGTATCCTAAACCTGCAAACGATAAAGATGAGTGGCCAGAGGGGGTAGACTTCAAACCTTCGTAAACCACAGACATACCCATTGGGGCAGTACATACGTCCACAGACACAAGGGTATTTAAAGGTGTCCCAGCGGCAGCTCCACAACGTTGGAGGAAATCTGGTCTTGGGTTGGCTATGAGTAACTTTAAGATATCGGTAAGGACCGAAGTGACGACGGTGGTAAGTAAGAGGCCAACATTAGACACATGGATGAGGTGAAATTTGCCAAGTTCCGATGATGTGTGGATAACAGAGATGATAACAATAATGATGGCTGGTACAATAACCGCCCAAAGGTACAATTGTACGTCGTTAACACGTTCTACCACGGCAAAAGGATGGGAAAGTGTAAGATCTGAGATGGAGAATTGACGAAGAAATGGGCGGGCCCACTCCAAATGACCGAAGAAAGCCACGAGGAGAACCACGATGACCACCCAATCGGCACCATAGTTCTTGAACTTGGGTGTTTTCAAGTACATCTTCGCCTGCATTACGATTCGTGGCCTTACTTATGATCAACATGTTGAATATAGCACCTTGATCGTGTAGCTATGTGCAGGATAATTTCCACACGTGTGGGATTGACTTTGGAGAGATCTAAAAAGAGGAAAATGGAGGTAGAAAATACTGACAATTGCAGGGTGATCGGTCTCGGCTTATGTTAACGGAGGAAAAGAGTCTCAATTTACCGCTCCTTTTTATTACAGGAACACGTTTCATCGATTCATCGAATAAATAGTGTCATTTTCTTCATTTTAACGGGTGCATCACCGTGAAAATGATGCCTCTATGACTTTGATGTCTAAAGTTAGTGTAGTCATCTTGGGATAGACAGTTAGGAATGCAATCTAGAATGACATGTCCAAAATCAGCACTCAGTATACTAAAACGATGAATTCACACAGTCAAAGAAGAACAAGACTTTGGGAATATTTTATTCTATCACCAATGGTTTAATAGAGCGACATTTGGCAATATCATATACCAAGGGTTTCTCCTGGGTCTAATCTATATTGAGGGCTTTCTTTCAAGAATTATTTTGTACCTCATCTTTGTTATTCGTAAAATGCCGATTGTCTCCTTACAGTATTATTTGAGGAATAATTCTGGTTCAAAATTGTACCGAAATCCGCGGGAAAACCAGGTGGCTGCTCAGATATCAGACTAAATCCATCAATTATAATTATTTTGTTAAATTTGTTTTCAATAATCTACTAGTGATTTTAAACGTTCTGTATTGAACTATATTAAAGTAAATAAAATGAAGTATTAGTGAAAGAACTGAAACCCTTAGGTAGTCGAAAAAATTAGTTAGGCGAAGCTCTAAATTTACTCCTTCAAGTCAGAGTCGTAAGAGTCAGCTTGAGTGGTTGGAGCATATCTTTCTCTGCCCAACTTGGTAGTGTCAACTTCATCGTGGTACTTTTCACAGATTTCTTCCAAGGTCATTCTCTTGGTTTCTGGGACCAACAAAGTAGTACCGATACCCAACAACATGAACAAGGCGAAGATCTCCATGACATGTGGCAACCAACAGTTTGGCTTCTTACCATCTCTCTTACAGTTGTGGTTAACCAAGGTACCGAGACAGGTTTGAGCAATGATGGCACCAACCTTTCCGGAAGCAGCAGAGATACCGTGAGCAGTAGATCTGTATCTGGTTGGGAAGATTTCACCTGGGACGATGAAAGTGGTGGTGTTTGGACCGAAGTTTTGGAAGAATTGACACAAAATGTAAAGACCTAACAAACCGTTCTTAGAAAGCTTGTTGTAACCGAAACCGATACCACAGAACAAGGCAGTCAAAATGACGAAACCACCAAGTTGGACTGGCTTTCTACCAATAGTGTCAAGAGTGGCAACGGAGAACCAGTAACCTGGCAAGGAACCGGCACAGATCAAGATCAAGTTACCAGCGGCAGTGTTGAACAACTTCTCGTGAACGTTACCGGAACCAGCGTATCCAATAGCGTCCAAGATAACAGCGGTGTTCAAACCTAAACCGTAGAAAGCAACATCCAACAAGAACCAAGAACCGGCGGTACCAAGCAAGATAGAACCGTACTTCCATTGACCGAAGTGGGACCAGAAATCCTTGAAAGAAGCCTTTGGTGGGGCAATATCTTGAGCAGCATCATCGAGGACAGCTTCGACATCAGCAACCTTTTGGAGTTGGTCGCTCTCGTTGACGTCAAGGGCGTATCTTGGGGATTCAGCAATGGTCAATCTGTAGTACAAGGCAATGGCACCTGGGACACAACCGAAACCAACCAAAATTCTCCACATTTGGTCACAAGCCTTTCTACAGGCACCGACACATTGAGCACCGGTCTTAGCGTGCTCCAAGTCACCCTTGTAGGCGGAAACCAAGACGATGGAAACGATACCGGCGAAAAGTTGACCCAAACCTTGGTTGGAGAAAACGGCAGCCATGATGGCACCTCTCCACTTGGTGGTAGAGAATTCGGAGGAGATAATGGAGGACAATGGGTAGTCACCACCGATACCAATACCCATGATGATTCTGAAGGTGGCCAAGATAGCGGTGAAGTTGATAGCAGGGGAGGAACCCAAGGTACATTGGAAGATGGTAGCGAAAATCATGATAATCAATTCCAAACCGTAGATCTTCTTTCTACCGACCATGTCGGCAAAGGTACCGAAACCGACTTGACCGATAACGGTACCGACGGAGGTGGAGACCTTCAAAAGGTTATTAGTGGAGTCTGGAATCTTACCTTGCCAGTAGACGTAGGACATCATGGTGATACCCAAGTTGATGGCGAAGATATCGTAGGAGTCGGTCATGAAACCGACACCGGCAATCAAAATCATCTTGACTTGGGTCCAACCGAAGCCAGCGTTGTCAATTTCTTCCAAGGCCAATCTTCTTCTTTCCAAAGGGTCCTCAATGTGGGCAAACTTGCCAACATAGTCCTTGAAGGCGGTCTTACCACCGGAGTTGTTCTCGTGGAAAACTGGGGATTCGATTTCAGCCATTGTTGTGAGTGATGGGAGGATGTAGAATGGAGAATAAACTAGCGGACGCCGATGCTTTTATACTGGGGCTGCTATCAAGCAGCCCCATACAAGAGTGTTATTAGGAAAAGAAATGGGATCTCGTGGGTCCTAAAAAATATGCGTATTTAGCGGGTTTGTGACATGCAGCGGCGTTTTGCACCAATTATGCAGCCGTTTCGCACAGGATCTATGGCCTAAACGGGAAGGCGAGGAGACATGCATACAGAAGGCATCAACAGCCTGGGGGCCACCATGGCGGTAGATGGTGGTGGGGAGGGCTGGCGGGGCCGGGATTTGGAGGGCATGGTGCCATGGGTGGTGGCAGCCAGAGTGTCGAAGAAGGGCGAGTTCTGCCGGGTGAAGGCCGGGCCATGGCTGGGTGGGCCTGGCGGTGATGGGGCGATGGTGCATGAGATTTTGGGTGCGACATGATGCTGCAGATGCACCTCCGTCCCACGTGTGTCAATTTTTGCAGCTGCAGGCCCACGTTGGCGGTAGGCGCACGCCCCACGTGGAGAGGGGCGTTTCTGGAAGTAGGTCACAAGAGGTTAGTACCAGGGCTGGGCCAGCGGCGGGACGGATGGGCTGCGGCATGGCCCGCAACAATGCCTGGTATCAACATGGGCCGGTTACTGGAGAGGATGTCACACGTTTTGCCCCCGGGATGCTGGTGAAAGCGTGCAGTGGGGGACGGAAATGTTCCCTTTGCCAACCCGGGGGCCGCCGGTGATCCACGGTGCCTGAGCTGGCCGGTGAACGTGCGTACGGCTATGGGCATACGATGTCGCGATGTCGCACGGTCGGCAGCATGCAGGACCGCAGGCTGCATGCTGCAGGTATTTACGGCGTTGGCGAGGATGGTGGCCAAGCGACGGGAAACAATAGTGACGGCAGAATGGTATGAAGGCAGAATGGCAGGAAGGAAGAACAAACCGCAATCTAGTCCCTGGGCCAGCCAGCGGGCCATGGTGTAGTCACACATCAATGGGGATGTGGTGGCTACGATGAGCGGGGCCCGGAGGATGGAAAGTGGTTGCGGAAAAGTCCCCGGCATCTATGCAGGAGGCACCACATGGTGCATAACAGCACCCAGTTGGACAAGACGATTTGCACCCATTTTCGATGACAAATCCCCCTGCTACTGCCACCAGCGAGACTGGGGAGCACAACGGGCGGTGCCTACATAGAAGGAGAAGCTGAACAAGTCACAGGGAACACCAGATTCGATAGGAGGAGCCGGCTCCGGTGTGAAACCGGCGCCTTACCAGCCATATGAGCACACAGGAGCTGAAATGGCCAAGGAGGCTGCCATGGTGCCAGCAAACGAGATGGCATGGTTATGATAGAGGCATCATCAAGAAAATCGGCCAGATAATAGACTTGATCTCGATTCGGCGCACCACTTGGCAGGGACTCTGGTGATTGACACCCTTGGCAGGTACTGCGAGATACCACTACGGGTGAAAAATCGACCACCCGAAGCATGGAAACGGCCACCGAGGTGAATTTGGCAGTGTTGGGGTGTTGGGGTCCCATGGTGGACTACAATAGGACAAGAGTAGCCGGTGGTGATTTCAGATGGGTGGACATCCAATCCAGCATGGCTGAGCCTATTCTTCAGGGCTTAGCAAACTTAGATTGTCAGCTACCTGGACAATAGGGCTTACGGGAACGAATTCCCCAACTTTCCAAGAGGGTTTGTTCACCATAAGCACCGGTGCTGATGGTTCGAAGATGAACTCTGTTTGGAATCGGGGCTCGGGGTTCTGGAGGTTTATTATGGAATCGGGGCTCGGGGAGTCGGGGCTCTGGTGGTTTATTATTGAGACTGAGTTCTACAATTTGAAAAATCCTTCACAATAATGTTTGGATGATTTGGAAGGACCTTTGCATTTGTTTCCATGATTTGGATTTGTTTCCATGATACTTCGATATTGCATTTCAATCACTATTCCATCCGATTCACCATCGATCCAAACTAAGCAAAGCTCTTGACAAACAGTTCGATTTTGATTCAATTCCTTGCCATTACAGGGCAGGGAAAACTAACATGGATCCTAATTTCACCCGAATATCACTTGACCGAATTAGGAACCTTTACCATTAAATACGTTAGACATAGATTTCATGGTTTACAGAGATGGGACCACCAGCTCCAGTCTGACGAACGATCAACATACAGACATAATCCAAACCCATTGAAAATACAAATGGGATGGCCAGAATCAAATGGATGTCTCGACCGTTCTGCGATGCTGTTATGCACCGGAAACTTCCATACCGTATTCCAGTTCGAACTTCCCACGTAATCTCTCCACATTACACATCTACACCTTTCCAAGACTGAACTTGGTGTAGCAAACCTTAAAGTTAAATGTGCTGATGCCACCGCAAGTTATATATACCACTAGAGACACAGGGGCAGGACCAATGGCAGGAAACACTGACGTGTGGAACAACCCCATTTTCATGCCTTGAAAAACAATAACTCACCAAAACCATACCTTGGAGAGGACCAATCTCTCCAACGACCTAACCAATGGCTCGGTGGTCCACTGGGGTAGGATGCTCTCAGTTGAGAGATTTTTCACTCACAGTTCCAGTCCGACTTCTCCGAGCATACGCCGATGCTAACAAATTTCCACTCCTCACCCACCACATCTTGTACTATCTAGATATCCCGGACCCACATCCCAGGCCAATCGTCCCTACAACCCCCTACGGATGTTAGCCCCCTATCGCATCACTCCGCTAAAGATTCCCCTCCAGGCCCACAGATATGGTTATCGCAACTAGTATGAGCACGGCCCTGCGACATTTTTCATGGTGACAGTTAGCCATTACATGGGCCCCCGTGGGCCTCTACCATCTCTACAACTTCTACCACAGCCAATTGCTTGGCGTGAGATCACCGAAATGGCCATGAGATCATGGCAGCAAGAAAATAACGTAACATAGCCCGTCAGCTGGTGCCATGACATGTCATGCCAACAGGCCATCTCTGCACCGTTTTTCGTTTTTTCAGCCAAGAGTCAGCCAAGAGTCAGCCAAGAAACCAAGCTGCCAAACTCCACTAAGAGATGACTTGGTTTTCGCTAACATGCACGGGGGAGACAATATCAGAGAACAAAAGTTAGGTCACACGAGTCAAGAGTTAAGAACCGTGTTTGACAGTCTGGGGTCAATTGGCCAATAGACCAATTGCATCAATTTGGCTAAAGTGTTCATTGCATCAATTAAAATCTGTCTAATGCACCAATTAGCTTAACTGATGCATTAGGCATCAGGCATTAGACAGTAGGCATTAGGTGCATGAGGTCACAAATCCGTGGAAGGGAAGGTTAGGCAAAGGAAGGAAATGGGAAAAGAAGGGAAATGTGCAAGTGCAAAGCAAATCCTTCGTAGGAAGGAGGAATGCACAAATAATACCGCTGGCCGCAGCAGCAATGGAACACAACCAGAAATCCCTGGGGCAGTAACGGCCCCGTGGTACCACCGTAGGCCCCGTGGGCTGCAAGGGGGTTGGAAGTGGGCGTAGGAACTACGGTAGTGGGCGTAGGAACTACGGTAGTGGGACGGTAGTGGGACGGTCGTGGAAACGTCGTGGAAAGGTAGCACAATATCGCACACGACCCACCACCACACAACAGGAAATGGCACTGTGGAGTTAGTGGTTCGCACACGACCACAATATGCAGGCGGCATTTGCGGTCTGGGTGTGGGTCTGTGGCCAGTGATGTCACACGAGCCCACGGCAGCACCGACGTGCGCCTACCGCTTCAGCACATCACGTGACGTTCAAGACACGTGACACAACCAATCACCACAACATCCACATCAAAGTGGAGGATCCGCAGAACAACATCCAAAATGGTCAACAACAGACAAATCAGAGCCATCGGAGTCTCCACGTGTATCATCGTGTTGATCTTCTTCCTCTACAGAAGCAACTCGTCCAACCACGTGGCCATCTCGGCCACCGCCCCCAAAGCTGCCACCGATGCCAGCGCACTCATAGCCAACACCAACGACGACAAGATCGACGCCGCCATCAACCACGAGATCGCCAAGCAGAACCTCGGAGAGCCCGCCGGGGCCTCTGCAAAGGAACAGACCAAGTTTGGCACGAAAAAGACCGACAAAACCACGTTGAATTCCGACACCATCCCCGATGACAAGAAAGACGATGCCATCAGCAACACCAAGATAGATCCCAGCGACCCCAATTCACCCACGATCTTCAACCCAGCAGAAGAGTTGTTGCAGATCAGAGCTCTCTCGCCCATCACCATTTTCTCCAAAACCTACTGTCCCTACTCCAGAAAGCTCAAGAAACTCTTGAATGACAACTACCAGATCACCCCTGCGCCCACCATTGTCGAGCTCGACAAGCACGCCCACGGCGAGGAGTTGCAGGCATACTTGGGCGAGGTCACCAGCAGAAGAACCGTGCCCAACGTGTTGGTGGGCGTATCCTCGGTCAGCAGAGGAGGAGCCGACGACTTTGTGTTGATGCATCAAGATGGCACCCTTTTGAACTTGCTTCAGGAATGGGGCGGCAAGACCCTCAGCGTACGCAAGGTCGACGCCCCTTCTAACATGTGAACCACCTCCATATAGCATTACACCTGGCCCCACCAAATTCCATACATACCTCCTGTCCCGAGTCTCATCGTAATAGACATCGAATTTACACCCTTCTTTGTACATTTACATTTACATTTACATTCTGCCCGGTGATCGATATTCAATCTCCACCCTTACATACCTCTAACTAATGTAACATTAAAGATACCCTAATAAAACATATTTACGTATATTAGTTACCAAGGCACTTAGAACTTGGTGAATTGCTTGGACTTGGAAGCAGAAACGGCAACCTTCAAGACGTTGAATCTAACGGTCTTGGAGATTGGTCTACATTGACCAACAGTGACAACATCACCTTCTTGAACACGGAAAGCTGGGGAAACGTGAGCAGCGACGTTCTTGTGTCTCTTCTCGTATCTGTTGTATTTTGGAACGTAGTGCAAGTAGTCTCTTCTGATGATGATGGTTCTGTGCATCTTGGTGGAAACAACAGTACCGGTCAAGATCTTACCTCTGATGGAGACAGTACCAACGAATGGACACTTCTTGTCAATGTAGGTACCTTCAATGGCGTTCTTTGGGGTCTTGAATCCCAATCCAACATCCTTATACCATCTCTTGGTCTTTCTGTTAGCCTTAGCCTTTGGGTTGGTGAAGATGTGTGGTTGCTAGAAGTTAGTATTGAGTCGAATCTGCGATGTCAGGGTGTTTGGGATATTCATGCAAGAACGGCCTTTTGTTGCGGTGTTCATTGGTCGGGGTTCTAGAGGTCACTTCGGTTTCCTCCATATATGCTGGTGGTAGTTACCATGGGTGGTAATTTCGCTTGGGTGACGGGGTGTGGTGCTGGCCACCTTGATGAAATCTTCAACGGGCCTCATAAAACATCGATAATTGAGACTGTGATCCACTGTCTATGCACTGGACATGACGAGGACGGATCTATCCACCATTACAAACCTTTTGGAAAGCTCTTTCAGATTGAACAGTTAATTCAGTAGCCATCTTGTCTTACTTGGTAAACTAAAGTTGAACAAAGTAGTATGAAAATTTTTTTAATGGTGGTTTTTTCAGTGCGTATGGTGGGAGAGTGCGAGCGCGATGGTAAGGAAAGGTACGTGCGCAGGCTAGGGCACAAGCCCTCTCGTATCACGGGAACAACACACAACCACCCCAAGTTTCCAATAGTTGGACTTTTGGCACAGTTAGAACAGCATGGAAGACCTATGCTGATTAGGTAATAGTGTGTGAGTATGTGGATGTTAGTAAGGATTCGGAAAAATTGTGGGGACTGGGAGAAGATTTGGTTGGAAGTTTCAAGAACAAGACAATTATGGAAGATCAACGTAGTTTTCCCAATAGTGAACGCCAATAGTAGGAGCAGCCAGATTGTATATTTGAAGGGCTTACAGGGTATTGAATAAAACACAGCAACGAGTGGTTATTTGCGTAGAAAGACAATTTTTGATTTTTAATATTAGCTGCAGAAGTCAATCATATCTAGAGTGTGTTGTAAATTACTGATCTAGTTTGACATTGACCAAATTTTATGATATATTGATGTTATCACACAATTATCTGTGCAACATTGGAAAATGTACATGTTAATGGATAGAATAATTGTGGGAATTGAAGTACATCACACTGCAAACCAGCTTCTGCAATCAGGAATCACCTATCCTAGTCATTATCATTAGAATAGGTAGTGCATCTGGTGTTTTGTGGGTATTTTGGGTGCAACTTTTGGTTGTTGGTATTGGCGCAACTGGCGCAACTGGCGCAACTGCACATTAATCCACTACGTCATATCTACAGTCAACTTAGTTGGTACTGCCTATTTTCCCCATAAAAGTTTCTTCATCAACATAGAACCAGTGAACGTCAACACTAATTCTGTTGTCCTGCGCTCCACTCTAGGTTGATATTTGATGGACCATTTTGCATGCCAGTGTGGTAAAATGCTTACCAGAAGTAACGTAACCCATTGAGGAACAGCACTTCTGTCGAACAATCCAGAAAAAATCAATTGGCTAACCCACAGAACCCCAAACCGTTGGGTACATTTGCCACACTCGTGCCCACCATCGAAATCAACAATACTAACAACACTGTAATCTCCAATATAGATATAACCGATGTCAAGGTGAATTCCCAGACCTTCACTTGCGTAACTTACTCTCCCCAAAGTGACTGATCTCTCGCGAGATCTCTCGCGAGAATAGGGAAGCAACTCGCTAGAATCATACAGTTTTCTCCCTAAAACGGCGGTTTCTTAGTGCGGAATTTGTTTTCTAACCACGACAATTACCAGTTGCTCTCGCTGGTGCTTGCGCCTCTCACACCAAACATCTGTGCACACAAACATTCCCTACTCATGTTATGAATCCCAACACCGGCCACGCCTATGTCCTTCCCAAGGTCAATAGAGTAGGCTCGTCGCATATTTATGACCACAGTGCCAGTTTCGGCAATGACTCCATCTGTAATTCCACTCGAACCGTGAGTTCGTCTTCCATGATGAGCACACCCAGCAACAACATTCGGCGTCTTCAACGCCATCAGTTTGCAGCAGCAGATCCAAACACCCACAAGCAGCCTCAATATCCCATCAAGAAGCCGTTGGCACAGAAGTCGTCCAAAAACGGCCGTCTTATTCAAAGCAAGCTACTCAACCTTCAATCCCTGAAACGCATCAGTAATAAAGAAAACGATAACCAGTTTGTGGAGGAGGAAATGGACCCCGATCATCCCAACCATTCTGTTCCAAGCTTTATTCTTCACAAGCCCATCAACATGAATAGCTACGATTACTCGGTGTTCACCAACTACCCCAACGGAGTGGATTTGCAGCATGGAGACCTTCTACCACCTGCCGTGAAGGAATCCCAAATCAAGGCATGGGAACTGGCGGAGAAAATCAGCAGAAATATCATATTTGGGGATCTCAGCGAAGATGACGACGAATTGGAAAGTGATAAGGACGAAGAGTCGTCCAATACCAGAAATATCATTTCGGCGATTCCCGGTTACAGCAAAGAAGAATTGGAGGTCATCCAATCGGTATATAACGACATGCAGCTCAAGAAATCCGTTCCCATGAGCTTGATTTCCACCGAGGAGAAACGAAAGTTGTTCGAATTGAAAAAGAAGCTACAGGCCAATCACGATCGAATTTACTCACAAGCACACTCCATTTCAACCAAGAGACAGGTACAGGTAACCCAAAAGAAAGAGCTCTTGAACCAGATGTTTGGCTACGCCAATAACTTGAACCGTGACTATGTCACCAACAATTCGTTGTACTCTGCATTAGATAATTCCTCCAACATACAGAAAACCTTCCACGAAGACAAGGAAGAGATTTCGTCCTTGCTAGCAGAAGATGCAGCCTTTAACACGGCTCTTCTGGAAACTACCCTGCGGTTTACTGCCACCCGATCAGGAGTCGGTGAATTAAATATCCATCCCAACGAGGACGAAGAATCGTTCGATTACGATAACTTCCAGAAAATGGTCAAGCAAAGCCTAGATCAAATTTATTCGGGGTGTATCGACCCAAACGACTCGTTCCAGCAGCCATTTGAGCCGGAAGTCGTCAATTCCACCGCAGAGCTTCAGCAGTTCACCCTATCGTATCTAAGAAAATGCATTCGGGAAGAAGGGGACCCTTAATTTCCATCACGAAACCATAATTTCCATTACGAATCCACGGTTAATATTCAATTCTACCTGTACACTAACAAAATTCCCGTTGTGCGTGTTTCCAATACACGCTTTTAATGAAAGATTCATCGTAGCGTTCCATCCTCCGAACCATCACCACCATATCCACCTTTAGTTCCTCAAGATGATCGAATCTGATCCATCTTGATGGTTTCCCAAGGCTTTTGCAAGATTGTTGCTCACGTGCAGTTGCGACTAGTTTAGCCAGATTTGACGTCCACCGTACTCGTCAAAAATACGTCATTTTTTCCTTTTGACGGTAGCCAATCATCGCCAACAATCTCCTGTATCAACCACCGTTTTCCAAACCGGTTTAGCCCGTCATCTGAACCACTTCCAACATCACCATTTTATAAGGGCACATCACGTGAAATCCCCACAATAAACACGTGCTTCAACTGATTAGAAATTCTAGGGCTCTAGAACAACAATTTAAAATGATAACTAATCCTTCAAGACTACTACTTAGACAGTCTTCGGCCCGGTTACAATCAATCAACAGACACTTAACGAGCTCTTCTACTGCAATGGCTCCTGTAACTCAAAAAAAGTACGACTATTTGGTGATTGGTGGTGGCTCTGGAGGAGTTGCCTCTGCCAGAAGAGCCTCTAAACATGGGGCTAAGGTATTGTTGATCGAAGCCAAGTTTAACAAGTTGGGAGGTACCTGTGTCAATGTGGGCTGTGTTCCAAAGAAGGTGATGTGGTACGCTGCTGACAATGCCCACAAGAAAGAACACTTGAAGGCCTATGGTTTATCGGAGGAAGAACACGAGGTCAAGTACGGAGACTTCAATTGGGGCGGTATCAAGAGCAAGAGAGACGCATACGTCAAGAGATTGAACGGTATCTATGAGAGAAACTTGCAAAAGGAGGGAGTGGACTATCTTTTCGGTAGAGCCAAGTTCGCCAATGCAGCTGGAGATGTGGAGGTCACCTTGACTGGAGACCAAGAGATCAAGTTCTTGGAGGAAGGCAAGACCTTCACCAAGGATGAAAAGCTTATTTTCTCTGCCGAACACGTGTTGATTGCAACTGGTGGTGCTCCAATCCTTCCTCCTGACGTTCCAGGGGCCGACTTGGGTATCACATCCGATGGATTCTTCGAGTTGGAAAAGCAACCCAAGTCCGTTGCCGTGGTTGGTGCAGGTTACATTGGTGTTGAATTGTCCGGTGTTTTCCAAAGTTTGGGTTCCGAGACCCACTTGGTCATCAGAGGTGATACCGTTTTGAGAAGTTTCGATGACATCATCCAAAACACCATCACTGACCACTACACCGACAAGTTGGGCGTTAACGTGGTCAAGAAGTCCGGCAGTGTCAGCAAGGTCGAAGGTAGCAAGGACGGAAAAAAGACCGTTTACTTGGGTAACGGCCAAGTGTTGGAGGTCGATGAATTGGTCTGGACCGTGGGTAGATATGGTTTGATCGATATCGGTTTGGACTTGGTCGACGTCAAGGTCAACAACAAGGGCCAAATTGTTGCCGACGAGTTCCAAAAAACCTCCAATCCAAAGATCTTCTCTCTCGGTGATGTTGTTGGTAAGGTCGAATTAACCCCTGTTGCCATTGCAGCTGGTCGGAAGTTATCCAACAGATTGTTCTCTGGAAAGCCTGAATTAGCCCAAGACAAGTTGGACTACGAAAACATTCCATCTGTCATCTTCTCTCACCCAGAAGCCGGATCCATTGGATTGAGCACTGCTGAAGCCATCAAGAAGTACGGTGAAGACAACATCAAGGTCTACAACTCCAAGTTCACGGGTATGTACTACGCTATGATGGACTCAGATGACTTGAAGTCCCCAACTGCCTACAGAATTGTCACCGCAGGTAAGGAAGAGAAGGTTGTAGGTCTCCACATTG
Organism: Suhomyces wounanorum; assembly: GCA_030568695.1. Taxonomy (NCBI): domain Eukaryota; kingdom Fungi; phylum Ascomycota; class Pichiomycetes; order Serinales; family Debaryomycetaceae; genus Suhomyces; species Suhomyces wounanorum. Next base: position 278,686 of record JAJMGL010000011.1, read on the forward strand.
TTGGTGATTACAGTGCTGAGATCTTACAGGGTTTCGGAGTCGCTATCAAGATGGGTGCTACTAAGAAGGACTTCGATAACTGTGTCGCCATCCATCCAACCTCGGCCGAAGAATTGGTCACCATGACATAGGTTCATCTCCAGATTTGTAATCTTTTATATGAAATGTATATAGATTAAATCAGTTAATATGTTAGGAATGTATATTTGATACAATGGGTAAGCTAAGCCAAGGGAAAGCTAAGCCAAGGGAAATCGATTGCCAGCTCTATAATACATTGTGAATTTGAGAGGGGTACGGGGTACCTTGCATGTATGCGATGAGATGCCCATGGGGCTGATTCCCATGTTGATGGCACCCTGGCACAGTGCTGAACCACAAAATACCCACATCGACCCGCTATATGAATAAGATACTCTAATAGGATGCAATGGAACAAGCACGGCGGGGACTCTCGTGTATGACATGCATAGTCACCTTGTGGATTGATAAGCATGGCGAAAAATAGTGTGAGAGGATGAGGACAGGATCGACTTATTTACCTCAGCAATGGCCCGGAATAGAGTCTATTGAACTGACGTAGCAACCAGTAATGTTGGTCGCTATTGTAAGACTTCCCTATTGGGATCTGCGGTATGTAGACTCACATGATGTGCATTTCTTCCACCACTTGGTTCATCAAGATTATTAGTGGAAGAACATCAATTGAGGTGTTTACCCAAGCCGACGCCAGCGTCTGAATGCTTAGTGCTTCGCTCTCTTGGGAGGTGGACCCCGGACAGGAGGTCTGGGTTTGTCACCTGGCTTCATGAAAAACATTGGGGCATTCCGCAAGATATCTGGCACACTAACGAACCGTATCATGGAGCCACGTACAAACACCTGGTTCATATGCGACGTAACCCCCGTTCTGCCCTTGGTGATGACAACGTCGTACAATGACAAGTTCATATTGTCTTCGTTTTCCAATAGCTTTCCTCTGTAGGTGTCACCGTTGGTGAGCTCGATGGAGATGATGTGGCCCTGGGCCTCGTTCAATAGCCTGACTGGAATTCCTGCTGACATGGGTAGATTTGCAAGAAGAGAACGATGAGAATGTGGCGATTGGGAGGGATTGAGGCGATGTAAGATTCTTCTCTGGGGATGTTCTCTTTGTTACCGGACTTGACTACCAGTGGTTGGGAACTGGTCACCAAGCTAAAATTTGTAATGAGAGCGGTAGGCGCACTACCGGAGTTAAGGGACATAAGACTAAGGGGAAGTATACATGGGCGACCCTAATATCTTAAATTAACAACTAGAAAGACGTTTACTGAAGGTTGGCCAAGTACCAAACCCCCCGAGCACAGGCAATTCCAATATGGCTGAAGAAAAGCGAGGCGCAACCCCGAAGCAACGTAAGAGAGTGCCGTTGGCGTGCTTGATATGCAAGAAGAGAAAGGTTAAGTGTGATAAGAAGAGACCTTCATGCTCCGAATGTATACGAAATGGTGTGGCACACCTCTGTGAATACTTGGAGCCCGCCTGGTCCTCCGACATCACGCTGAAGAAGGAACACGAAAGAGTGGAGGACACAGAAGAGTATAAACAACTTCAGGCCCTACACAATAAATTGGCCTTCAGCCAAAGACAAGAGATAGAAGATCTCAGACGTCAGTTGTCGGTAATTCAACAACTTTCACCTTCTTCTAAGCCGGAAATGGCCACCGACCTTCAGATCCCGATCACCATTCTTAATAAGTTGAATCCCTCCAACACCAACAGCAAGAGAAACTTCATAATAATGGATGATCATAACTACTCGTTTGTGCCCAACCAGACAAAATCAACCTATACCGATATATTCAATTGGATCAACTTGATCAAACTCGATCCCCAATTAACCTCTTTATGGTTCAAAATCACCAATTTGCAGAAAATCTATCATACCTACAAGATGAACCAATTGATAGAAAACAAAGGTGTTCCAAAATCAAAGAGCACAGGAAAGAAGTCTGATTACAGAATCAATGAAATCGACTTCACCTATTCTGTCCAGTCTCCAAACTATCCAAAATCTGAACACACAGCTCATCATCGTTGCCCAGTGATTGAATGTGATTTCAACTTCATGAATGAAGATCAAGATAGATCAACCCCTTCTAGATCCTCTTCTCCCTATCCGCTCGCTCAATACGAGATTCTGAAATTAAAACCGGAAAGCTACGACTATGATCTAGCAGATATGACAGCCAGAGGTAAGAAAGTGATGATCCATATTCAAAACATTTGGGACAGCATACTAAACCTTGTTAAGGGTACCGAGCCTTTGAATTACAAACAAATATACTTTTTGATGGACTTCTACTTTAATGATCTCTCGGTAGAATCTAAGAAGTTAGTTACCTTTTACAAAATCGAGATTCAAAGTACAGTTAAGAAGAATGGTGGTGCTATAGGCTTAAACTTGCTGAATGATTTGAAATCTAATACATCCGTACAACTGCAATCTGATCAAAGTTTATTCACTAGGCTAATTACAAAAGGTGTTTATGTTTGCTATTTGGGTCTTATCATTGATGAAAGTTTAGAAATATTGAGAATGAAACTTAAATCAAAGATTAAAGATACCACAACCGAAAAATTCAGATTACTCTTCCCTGCTGAGATTGTTTATGCAGATGAAATTCAAAAAAGCAACCTTTTGGGTATTATTCTGGAATATTTATTACTGGAAAGGAGATTAATGATTATCAACCCTGGGGCTGAACAAGAACTTGTAAACGGTATTGTCAGTCCACTAAAATCGTCATCTATGCTCAACCCTTATAATGCTGCTCTCTCTTTATCCCATGTGGCATGCTGCATTTTATTATTGAACAGACAGCTTTTGACATACAAAAGAGATGGGCAACTTTCAGACGTAAAGACTGGATTCACATCCTTATTTACCCACCTCATGGTGTCGATTATGTCAGATACAAACCCAATAGAATTTTGGAAGGATCCAAATTATGTCTTTCTCAAAGACTCGAAGAGGAAAAACAAAGATTTAAAGGTTCATGTTTGTTATGTTTGGACTGACTTGATTAGAATTACAAACTTGATAACTTTTAGCTTTGTTCCACTTGCAAGACATTCTCTGTATCTTGATGGAATTTTGCGTAAGTTTTATGCCAAAGTGGAAGAAGCAAGCGCCAATGAAATTCATGTTAATTACCTTCTTGATTTGAAATCTCACAAATATCATGAACTTAGGTCATTATTGCAAGCGCATAATTTGATCGCGCGAATCGTATGTGCATTATCATTTGGAATACTTAATTATGGGGAGGTAAGGTTAAATGTACTGGATTTGAAATCATTAATTAAGAAATGTGATGGCTGGGTTCGAGAACTTGATCAAGGATTGAATATTGGTCGTGATGGAGGAGACAATGGAACTCTTTATGTTCTAGACACTTCGCAAAGCATCGATGAAATATTTGAGGGTCCAACCTCTGATAAGTCTTTGATGAGGTCAAGATTGGGATTAGCTACGTTCGTCAGAAAGTTCGAGATATTCTCAATTTTCAATTACCTTCGTTATTTCATGAAGTACATTGTTTTGCTTCAATGCGAACTGATAGAAGAGGAAGGTTTAGTGCAATCATTGTTTCCCGACCTATACTTGGACCTTTATCATTTCATCATCAAAGTGAAGAATCTTGACTTGGAAAACTTGAAATTGTCGAGTTCCCAGTATGTATTGCTGGCAATCATAGAGATCTTGACCAGGGTGATTCAATTCGTGGTGGGTGTGTTGGTGAGAATAAGAAATGAGACATCAACTCCATCAGACAGCATACTCAGAAGGCAAGTAGATCGAATGAAACCAGAACTTGACAAAGAATTGCAAAACAAGTTTGGATGTGATGTAGAAGAATTTATTGGGGTAAAATTAGTGGGTGTGATAGGGGACACTGTTACTCTTTTAGAAACTTTATTAATTGATAAGGATAAGTCTCAAAAATTATCGAAATTATGGAAGTTCTACTTAACATTCATTACAAGTTCAAATAAAATGAATATTATTCATTCCAATGTTCCTGAATTCAAGGTGGATCTGGGAAATATCAACGAATGTCCTGTACTTTCGAATAACCCACATGGTAGCTTGCCCAAAAATGAATTCAAAAGGTGTCCAATATCACAGATTACCACACCGATGGACACAGATTTCACCACAGACGATATTGCTCGTGGAAGTGGCAGATGTCCGGTGGCACATGGGGGCCTGGCCACCATCAATGGATCGAGTAAATGTCCCGTTGCCCATGGGCCAAGCAAGAGTGGGGGCATTATGAACCCACGAAAATGTCCCGTCAACCATACCGGAATCGCACCAATAGTTCCGGTACCTGTGAATCATGAAGCGATGTCGTTCACCAAGTCCATGTCGAGTCCTACCTCAATGCTCTCTCCCAGGCCGGAACTGAAGAAGCGGAAGTGTCCATTCGACCATTCCAAGTGGAACAATTCCATGCTTGGAAAGGGCGTGGAAAGTAACATAAGAGGTAAGCAACTGAGAGAATCCCCATCGGTGTTTGCACAACTGAGTCCTCCTGCGTTCAAGATCTCTACGCCTAAAATAGAAGAGCTTATTCCTCAAGCTCCTCTCATTAGCACTGCCCCCATACCCCAGAAAACTCCTGATATAATTGGCCAACTTCCTAACAATATCTTAGCTGCAATGCCTGATAAACTGGCTTTCAATGATTTTGATTTTGATTTCCTCCACAATGATTCTTTCTTCGATCAATTAAACTTCGGCGTTGGTTTGGAGAACATAGATGGTCTCTTCCAATGACCTACTACAAAAGAATGATATGTATGATGTATATTCATGTAGATATGCCTTAGACGGTATATTAGAATCAGGTGCAATTCATAAAACCGAGGTCTCACGTGCTTTTATCAAAAGTTAAAATACCCTAATTACCAACATGCTTCTTGTAAGGCCAGCTTTGAGGAGTTTGTGCTCCCCTATTCCGACTTCCCGGTATCTTATTAAGAATACCCGGCTATTTTCGACCCATGCCCCTCGTTTTCCGAAGAAAAAGTCCAAATTTACCCTTTTCAAAATCGGGATTGCAATCGGTCTTGGAGGATCAATACTTTACGCCACTAATGATACCGCTAAACATATTGTTTTGACTACCCAAAGAGTAGGAATTGTTACTGCCGCTACCTTCAGATGCTTTTCGTTGTATAAGGATGTTCTTGGAAAAGAATTTGACAACAAAAACGAACGTACTGAAGCTTTGAACAAGACTCACAAGAAGGCAGCAGAAATCACACTTCGAGCACTCGAAAAGAACGGAGGAATCTATATTAAGTTAGGGCAGCACATCACCGCATTAACCTACTTGTTGCCACCGGAATGGACCAACACTATGGTTCCTTTGCAAGATAAATGCCCTCGTTCTTCTATCGAGGATATCCAAATTTTATTCAAAAAGGATTTGGGCAAGTCCATAGAAGATGTGTTCAGCAGCTTTGACCCAGAACCAGTGGGAGTTGCTTCTTTGGCTCAAGTCCACATCGCCACCTTGAAAGAAACAGGCGAAAAGGTGGCTGTGAAAATCCAACATCCCTCCTTACAAGAATTTGTTCCCTTGGACGTCTATCTCACCAAAACAGTTTTCAACTTGATGTACAAGTTCTTTCCCGAATACCCATTGACGTGGTTGGGAGAAGAAATGCAAGAATCAATTTATGTGGAGCTAGACTTCACCAACGAAGCCGAAAATGCCATGAAAACCGCCCAGTACTTCAAGAAGTTCACTAAGGAAACCGCGTTGCGTATTCCTCAAATCGTTACTGCTCAAAGGAGAATCTTGATCATGGAATATGTGGGTGGCTCCAGATTGGACAATCTCCCTTATTTGAAGGAACACAACATCCAGGCATCAGAAGTATCCTCATGCTTGTCCCATATCTTCAACAACATGATCTTTACACCCGAAGTAGGCTTACATTGCGACCCACATGGCGGAAATTTGGCCATCAGAAGTGTGGACAAGAAACAATCGGGAAATGGCCATAACTTCGAAATTATTCTTTATGACCACGGTCTTTACAGACAAATTCCATTACAAATGAAGAGAGACTATTCTCACTTTTGGCTTTCTGTCTTGGATAATGACATTCCAAAGATGAGAGAATATGCACAAAAGGTTGCAGGAATTGAAGGAGATCAGAAGTTCCGTATTTTTGCTGCTGCAATCACTGGAAGAGCTCCTGACAATGCATTGAACTATGATATTTCCAAAGCCAGGTCAAAGGATGAGATCAAAAATATACAAAGTCAAATTCTGTCTACTGATGGTATATTAGAAGATTTGATGTTTATATTAAGTTCGATGCCCAGAATTGTGCTATTAATTCTCAAGACAAATGATTTAACCAGAAATTTGGACGAGAGTTTGAATAATCCATTGGGCCCGGAAAGAACCTTCTTAATTATGGCAAATTATTGCGCAAAAGTGGTTTATGACGAAGCTAGGGAGAGGATTGAAAATAAATACTCGGGATTCTCTTTTTCAGGAACCAGAGATTCCTTTCGAGCATGGTGGCTGTACCACAAAAGACTCAGTACGTTGTACGTATATGATTTCATTATGATGTTGAAGAACATTCGTCAAGCGTTGAGATCATGAGATCACTTGTATATATGACAAACAGGCGTTGAGATCATTTCATGTAGTGATCAACCAAGATCTTTTCTGATCTTGTCTAATAAATTATTGATACGTGGACCCATCAAAGGTTGACCGGTTCTAGTTTTTTGTGAGAGTCTCAACTTTTTCAATTCCCTTTCTTTGTCTTTCTTTTCTATCTTCTGTCTTTTGTCCTGGATTTGGGACAATTTGGCTTTTCTTTTTTCTTCCTTCCTTTCTTTAGCTATGCGTGCTCGTTCCCCGTAGGTCATGGTTGGTTTCTCCTTCTTGGACTCATCTTTGACTTCTTCCTTTGCTGGAACAGTCTCACCCTCTTTTTCCAATAACTTGAAGTATTCCTTTCTCAAACGGGCTCTGTGGGTCAAGGCCTTCTTGATGTCTCTGGATTTTGTCTCTCGACGATCTAAGTGCTTTCCGTGTGGTGGCATTGTAATGTAATTGAGTGGTATATGATAAAAGGAGATGACTTTGATAGTCGCATCTCCTTCGCTAATAAGCTGTTGAAAGTGCAGGTTAACCTCACTATTTGCATGTTAACGTTATATTACATGCAGTCCAATATGACAAGTCCCAAATAAAATAAAGTTTCAAAGAAGATAAGGATGTCACAGTTAACCAGTAAAATAGTAGTAGAGAAAATATTTGATGTATTATTACTTCACTTCTAGAAGCTAATATGAAAAGAGTGTTAGTCCTTCTATTTTATTGTATTCTGCACAGACACAGGATAGTATACAAATAAATAATATAGTACAATAGAGATATCCATTCAATTAAACATCAGTGGAATTAAATAGAGTTAATGAGCCACTCTAAAATATTTCAATAGAAATTTACCCTCCAGATGGAGCTTTGAATAATTTTAAAGGAATAAAAAATTTACCCAATCTCAGTTCCCAGTGCTGAGGAGTTTTTAATATTTCATACACTTCGCCAGATAGAGATTATCGGGAAATTCTTTTGACATAGCTATACAACATGCTGAGATGTTTTTCGAAGCAAATTTTCGCGTACTTTCTTAAGATATGTAACAGAATGCAAAAAACGATGTTTGATAATTTTGCAAGTTTCGCCTAAACTTTAGTCATCTCATTAATTAGTGCTGGGCCTCTTTATGCAGTGGGTACTATTCATCAAGACCCATTTTAAGAAATAGATTCGTTACACAAAGAATCCGTTTTTGAAAATGCCCTCACTATCTCAGTTCACACGTGTAATACGAAATGCAGAATATTACTATATGACGTAGTTTTTCCCCTCTGCCAGGGGTAAGCCTCCAATTCGATAACAATCTCACTTCTGGTGCAGGATTTAGTGGGATGATCTTGCGGTATAATCTGTGAAGAACTAGTGGAAAGGCCACTAAGGATGATCAGAACGAACCAGTATACAACGTAGCAATGCATGTAAAATAATACCTTTCTCGGCTATTGTAAGAGAGCCAAATTGCAATTTTCTAGGATTACCTAGTGGATTTTTACTGTTGAGCCTTTTGGATCACATTTCTGCGGGTGGCTATTTTTCACTACCAAAGTGAGCCCCACGTCTCACAGTTAAAACACACCAAAGATTACGCACTATCTTACCACAACGTTATGTCCAAGCTACCGTATCAAGCGGTGCCTAGCAGACCGGAACCGGAGCGGGAATCATCTTTGTCGACGTCTCCGAAGCCCATGGAGGCCGAGCAGCCATTGAATCCGGAAGAATTCGAGTTGGAACCCATCGAGTCGCTTGATTATGAAACACAAGTCCAAGATCAGGACCAGGAAGAAGGGTCTTCCAGCATGAGGATGGCCTTTATGAACATGGCCAATTCTATCTTGGGAGCCGGAATCATCGGCCAGCCGTTTGCCTTCAAGAATAGTGGTCTCTTGGGTGGGCTTGTGGTGATGGTATTGCTCACTTTACTTATTGACTGGACCCTTCGATTGATTGTGATCAACGCCAACATGTCCCAAACAAGGTCTTATCAGGATACTGTACACGCGTGCTTCGGGAAGTGGGGCCGGATCTTGCTCTTGGTAAGCATCAGTAGCTTCGCCTACGGTGGATGCATGGCATTCTGCGTGATTATCGGTGACACTATCCCCCATGTGTTGAAAGCGTTCATTCCTCGAAGCATAACCGACCCAGGAACGGTGATGGGGTGGCTCTTCGGCAGAAACTCCATCATTGTGATTTTCACCACTTGTATCTCCTACCCATTATCATTAAATAGAGACATCTCGAACTTAGCAAAGGCCTCGGGATTTGCATTAGTGGGGATGTTGATTATAGTGATACTCACAGTGGCTCGGGCGCCGTTTATTTCTTCAGAATTGAAGGCTAGCTTGACAAAATCAGAATGGATGATTAATTCCAATATTTTTCAGGGGATTTCTGTGATATCTTTTGCATTGGTATGCCACCACAACACTATTTTTATTTACAACTCCATGAGAAATGCCAGTATGGAGAAATTCAGCCGCTTGACCCATATTGCATGTGCAGTGTCGATGGTATGCTGTTTGATAATGGGAGTCAATGGACTCCTTCAATTCGGAGATAAAACCAAGGGAAACGTACTCAATAACTTCAAGAGTGACGATAATTGGATCAATGTGGCACGTTTCTGTTTTGGCCTCAATATGATGACAACATTTCCATTGGAAATCTTCGTCGTGAGAGATGTGTTAAAGGATTTTGTGTTGGCAAGCGAGGGCACAGATGGAAGTACATCACATTTGGAATTGAGTTCCAAGCAACATTTTTTCGTCACTACCTTCCTAGTATTCAGTACAATGGCAGTATCTCTTTTTACTTGCAATCTCGGAATCATATTGGAGTTGATTGGAGCTACCTCGGCATCGTTGATGGCATATATAATTCCTCCCATGTGTTTCTTGAAATTATCCTGGGATAGAGCAGACTTCAAGAATCTGGATTCATCTGAGAAGAGAAAGTTTATCATACACAAAGCATTACCAAGCGTTGCATGTGTGATATTTGGTTTTCTTGTAATGATAATAAGCTCGATAGGAAGTATAAAAACTAGCATCAAAGGTGGCAATGATGGTCATTGTGTTGAAGGTTGAAGCCATTTCTTTAAGTCAATTTATTATCCAAATACCGAAAATTATTGGGATATCTAGTGTAGTTTAGTGAAAATAAAATGCATTTCATAGAAAGAAAGTGAGCATGTAAGTAGAATGTGAAGTAAAATTACTTGTTATCCTAAAAGCTACATCCTTTAAAAAAAGTGGAATTTGGAAATCAGGATGTTCCAGCATTAATACTCTATAAAATAATTTAATAAACCAAGCCTACAATAAGAATAAATATTAATGATTTGATGGAAATTTTGATTTTTGTATCGCTTTTATTCTTCATCCTCATCATCGCTAACGATAAGTCTTCTTCTTTTTCCTGGAGGAGCCACTACATTAGAATCTGAAGGTCTTTTAGAACTTGGAGATTCACTTTCTTGCGCATTATCTTCTCCCAGTTCGTCATCTGCTATACCTTCGTCAGCATCTGATCTATCGGTCTCATTACCCTGCGAAATGCTTAGTTCTTGTGACGCTTGTATAGGAATTATTTCATTTTCCAATAAAAAAGTGCTGCCCGAAGTTCCTTGTGACGTAACTGGTCCTTGGGAAGCCTGGGAAACTTGAGTATACGGAGTTTCGTCATCGGAATTAACAAATAGAGTTTTCTTAATTGCTATTGATACACTCTCAGCAGTTTCCTTTCCATTGCTTGCCTCTAACTTGGACCAAGCAATCCTAAACTCTTGTAACTGCTGTGGATTAACGATACCCCCAGAAATATCCAATAATTGACGCAATCTTTCTTCTCGATCGAAGAACTGAGTTTCTTTTTCATTATCTGATTCATCATCAGACTCATTAACGTATTCTGCAGATTTAATCTGTTTCTGTTGACTTTCATCATCAGAAGTAACGTTGAATGATCTTGGAGGACGACGAGTATGAGAAGCTTCTTTAGCTGGTTTCTTTCTTTTCTCATTTGCATTCTTCTTAATGGGTCCTTTTCTTCTTGCCTTTCCTCTTTCAAGATTATCTGAACCCATCAGTTTTTCAAGTTCGTCCAACCGATCCAATTCATCGAAATTATTTCTCGAACCATTCACATTTGGTTCCGTAACAAAGGCAATTGAATCTTCATCTTCATCATCAAGTCTGCCGTTGTAATCGATGTCATTTTCACCATAATTCTCGCTATAACTTTCCCGTGCTCTCATGAAGTATGATGGATCTTTGTCATCTTCAAAAGTAGCTGGCTGTTGGTTGTACCATTTTTTGATAAGATCTAAGGATTCTGTTAATGCTCCTGTGGAAATCTGTGCCGGGAGTTCACACTCTTCTTCCATTATGAACGGTAAATCAAATCCTATCACATTCAAGATAAATCTGACAGTTCCAGAATTAATCATCGATCTCTTGAATTGTTTCGTAGGTTTAAGAACATTTGGGGTTACTCTGAGCACTCTTTCATCTATAAGTCTTTCAAGTTCTGCGATCAACCACTTAATAAATTGCTCTTTCTCTTCAAGGTGGAGAGAACTCACCAAGATTTTGAATTTTTCATCTAAAGTTAAATTTTGACGAATAAACTCTAAGGCTTTCGCTAAGCGTGGTTGTGACGAGCCACTTGAAGTTTCAGGTTTAATAAATAGCTCACCAGTAGCTAGATATGTTTTAGATTCAGCATCCTCAAACCTAGGGAACAATATTTCCACAGGATTAGGAAACCTTGAAAATGCTACTTTAAATTTCTTCATGAAGTAATAGATAAACTCTTCCACATGACCACGTATACTAGAACCTTTTGGAAGATAGTTTCTTAACTTATGAATAACGTTCATGAAATCAAGACGATACAAGCCGTTAAAATCTTTCCTGACAACGAATAATCTGTGGAAGTAAGTCAAGCATCTTTTAATCTCTTCGTGCGTGAGATCCTCATATCTGGAAAGATACTCAACGTACGTCGAGACTATAGAAGTCTGGAAGAACCTTATTTCTGTTGTGTTGAAATCTAACCTTCTTTCTCTCTTGACTTGGGTAATTCTTTCCTCAAAATCCTCATCTGAATCGTCGATAACATCCCTAAGCGAGTCTTCATTATTTTTATCGAGATCATTGATACGCTTTCTATTTTGCTTTGCTTTCTTTCTCTTTGTTTGAATGTAGAGCTTTATGTCTTCTTCCGAGAAGGTCTTGAATGCCTTCAAAATAATATGAACCACTGAAATAGCCACGCTCAAATAGTCAGGTGAATGCTTCGATGCAGTTTGTGGGATTTGAATTATAATACTCAAGAAGTCATTAAAAGAAAACAATTTCCTTATAATTCCTTCTGCCAATTCTCTATCAACTTCGTGCTGTGAATCTCCTTCGGTATGTTTCTTTCCAAATAATGATTGTGATATTTCTAAAAGTTCTCTAAAACAAATCATTGCAGCGTGTAATGAATTCCATCTTTTACCAGTAAATGATTCCCTTAGATAAGAAATAATTAAAATAAAGTTAACCTCACTTAAGCCAGCACCGACAGATCCAAAATCCTTGGAATCTTCTAGTGGATAGGAATTGTCTTTTGCTTCTCTCTTGAATTTGAAGAACCAAGCTAGAGTCAAGAAAAAGTTTGCTTTTTCATATTCATCCACGTATGTCAAATCACTCATTCCTGCAAATGCAGAACTCATACATTCAATCAAATTGTTAAAACAACCTCCGGACAAGAATTGATCAATAAACTCGGAAAGGATCTGTCTACCATTGTGATTCAAATACGCAGGAATTGTGGATTTGACATATTCATCGGAATCGTATTTAAACTGATTTCGTATGTTCCACTTCTTAGTTCTATCCAACTTCTCTAATGTGGAATCAGTATCATGTAAAGCCTCCTGACCTGAAATGACGTAGGAATTTGAATCGCTCGTCCTAATAGAAAGTAGAGTTCCGAAGCGACCGTGTCTAGTTTGTAACGTTTGATGTTGATTTTTCTTTCTTTTGGTTTCATCAGCCAAAAGATCTTGTAATTGCATTCCTGCGGTGGTTGTGATGGATTTTATACCATCTCCATTAGCTGTATTCAACACCACTTCTTTAGGGTTGGACTGGGTTTTGTTGACTATTCCAAGCACATCTGTGACCAGCGTTCCTCTAACTAGTAAATAAATGCACTCTAAGCAGGTAGACCCAAATAATTGTTTATCGAAGTCTGTACCGATAGTTCCAGAAATAGTCAATAACATCATCAACGCCTTATTCTTCTTGTAAGCTTGAAGCACTGCATTCAATGAAATATCGTCATATGAAATGTTCGCAGGCATATTATCTGCATCTATGACTGGCTTGCTTGATTTTGTAGATATAGAGGAATTAGCAGGTTCAATGAAAAGGATATTTCTGAGGAAGAAAAGCACAAGTCTGAGAATGGCATTGTCCCTAGGTTCTCTGTCTATCTTATTTTTGGCAATGGTAGGTAGTACCAATCTGATGATGGCCCTCAAGGTTTGGCCACTTTTAAAGGATATGATGCAATGCTTATATGTCAATTGGGCCTTCTTGATATCAGCATAAAGTAAACGTTGATTTTCGGACATTTCTGGCCCCAATTCCACCGGCCATGTCAATAGCACCAAAAGCTCTAGGCATGCAAGCATTATTTTCTCGGTGGTTCTTTCGTTTTTGACGGGTTCTTTTCTTTGACACTGGGTTTCCCATTGGCACAAAATCGACACCAAGTCGTTGACCACCAATCCGGATTCGGCACATGCCAATGCCACTTCGTAACTTTGGTTCTTCTCATCGAATGCTTTGATCCACCGCTTGATATCCTTCAAACATGCCAACGCATCGTGTCCCAACTTGTATGGAGGTGGATTGAGGGTTGATGTGTGGTCAGGACCTCCCAATGCAGAAACCAACACGGAAATGTGAGCTTTTAACAACTTTTGGGCCTGAGTCTCGTTGGGCTTGAGCGTAGTGGTCATGGCAAGAAGCCTGTCATTGTAGGGCTGTTCGACGTCATCTGCATCATCGACATCGGAACGAGGATGCTCTTCGGGCTCGTCGACGATGAAGCCATCTAGCTCATCCACATAGGCATCGTAATTGTCTTCGGACTGGCTCATAGTGATGAGTCTGGAGTAAAGACGCGTCCGCGTTGTAGATGGTATTTAGTGCGATTTTGTGTAACAACATTTGATCACGTGGTCGGTAGTATTTTTTGCTGTAGCATATTACGTCATAGGCGAAATTTTCTGATGCAAGAACGGCATACCAGGATGGCAATGTGCCATTTTTGGTTATGGGCGAGGTCAACAATAAGCGAATAACAAAGAACAATCGTCCTAAAAGTACTGGCCAGCCAGTAACCATACAAGGGTCCACAAATCACCGCAAGCGACGAGATAGTCTGTTTAGTTTATTGTTGATGGAGCTTTGAAGGTGTGTGAGAGGTGATAGATTGGACCACATGGCCGTTACTGGGTGAGCATGATGGCCATTAACCAGAAGAATTAGTGGAGGTTTTAGACTCTACAGCATCTCGCGCCAGTGGTGTTTGTGGCGTATGGTTCAGAAAAGCTCCTGAAACGGCAATGCCCAGATCAGGGAGATTACTCCTCCAACAGATTTACCTAGGGATTGCGGGACAATTTCAACTGATGTACAGGCCAGATTCGGGAAGATTACTGTATTGTATTGGTGTAATAGGATTTTGTGGCAAGGTGATTAGACCCCAGTGCTGTTATTGGTGACAGGTGGGAAACCTAGAAGTTTGGATGGTTTTCCCGCGAGATTCGGGAAATGTGGGGACTTTTTCTTTTGGAAACTGTTTGGTATCCGTCAGACAATCTCATTTGGAAATGTTTAAAACCCTGATACACTCTAACCTAAAACTGTGTAGATGTATCTCCATCCATACAAAATCTCCCTTTCTTTGGACTAATCACAAGGGCCCATGTTCAAGAGAGTGATTGTGAATCCTCAATAATAGGCTACTGGATTGGGGCTGCTTTCAATTCCATTTCATGCGTCTTGGTACCTCTCCCTTTTTCGCATCTGGTGTTTGGTGGCCTCGTAATAAACCTTTCAGCCCTGTTGCATATTTGATCCATTTCTTGGTGCACCATCGGTGATTCACCGATGGCAGGTGAAGTATGGGTTTAACCACACATTCCACTAATTGGTATCCTTAACAACCCCAGAAATGTGGGGCCCCATTGGTGCTTTTGCTGACGTAATCAGCAATGCAGTGGGGCTTTTTGGAATGGGCTAATGGAATTGGATCCAGGGCTATGCCACCCACATTAATCACCGATCGCTATCCTAAGCCTACCACCCCCGTAACCGAGGCCCCTCGTGGTTCTCCACTTTCACCACCTTCACTTGTAGCGGGTCAATTCTGGCGATGTCCATGGTAGTCTCTTGGTCGGTTGGGCTAGTCTGATATGGTAAAAGGTGGTGTTATTTTGTTGGACTTTGTGCATGTACCAATACTGATTGGGGATTGACTCTCCCCAAGTAGTGCAGCGAGTCGTGGAAATCGGACTTATTATCAACGGCTAAAGGTCCACAATGCACTGCATCATGTAGGCCCATGCATCTCGACGCACAACATCCACATGCAAGTGAACACAGGATGTTTTTTCTCCAGAAACCTCCTTTCCACTACACCAATTGCTTGAGGTGGACCCTCGGCCATCTGGTAGCTTCGAGGAATCCAATTGTATGGGTTTGTGTGGAAGTCTTCGGAGCACTCTGTGCCGACACCAGGCGGTGACGCTAGTAATCGCCTAAATCTGCAGCAGCCTGCATGACAATAATACTAAAATGAAAAACCAGACTAAATCGTAAAAGGGGGCCATGCTGGTTATACGGGCGATTCTCTACATTAGAACCCATACTGCCATTGATTGCGAAACCGCTCATCCGGTGATTCGCTACCCTTTGGGCAAGTTGGGGCTGGTTGGCCTACATTCACGGATTGGCATGACTCAGCCCTGTGTGTAGTTGATGAAGTGCCAGTTTTCAGGGTTTTCTCTGTGCATTTTACGGTATTGGTGGTTCTAATGGTTTTGGTGGTGATCCGGAGGTCTCAGCACCGGGATTTGACTGAAACATCGGAACTCCAGTTTCTGGTGTTTTTGAACCCCAATTCTAAGTTGACCACCACAAAAACTCTACCTGTCTAGGATATTTTATGGTAGATTCTATTATTTCAAGCCCTTCCATCTATTTGATAGGATCGGCAATTTTCCATCGCTAATGCCTGAAATCAGCACATCTGCGACATATCTACCTTGTTCTGATCTACAGACCCTTTGACCTAAACAGATACAACAAAACTCTTCCAGCGTTCTCTACCAGTATTTCTCGATAGTATCATTTTCGTATCACCTTCACTATGCCCGTAACCTTCCTCACTTCATGACCCACCGTGCCCCACCTCACCCCACCTTGCCCCACCGGGAGTGAACCCAGACAATACCCTGTTCGCTTATAGGCACTCATTTGGTCCCCTACCATGGCCTCTTTGCCTATTTGGCACTCCCCTTAGCCTTCCTCCACTACTGGGTGGCCCACATAAACTTGCACTCGCCTGCATGCACTGTCCATTTTCGGCATACGTAATTACACTGTCTCCGCACGCCTTCCACTCCAGATCCTTAATTTTCCTCAGTGTAATCAGTATTTTCACCACTGCACTTCTTCTTGTTATCTAAATCTCCTTCAACTTGAGTATCACCACCCTCCAGGGTAGGCAGCATGGACGTACCCTACAAAAAGCGATTCAGGCTCCCAGCCTCGTGCTCGGTATGCCGCAAGCGCAAGTCGAAATGCGACAAGGTCAGACCAGTATGTGGTTCTTGTAAGAAGAAATCGATTGCCCATTTATGCTATTACGAATCAGAACCCGAAGATGGCCCTGAAGGCTCGGGCCAGGGTGCCCAGCCTTCGTCGTTGGGCCCATATCCGTCATATTCTGCGGGAATCCACCAATCTTATCCCATACCTCCACCTCCACAAGGTGCACAAGGTTCCCCAGTTGCTCCAGGTGCTCCCGGCGCTCCTCCATCCGTGGGAGGCCAACCACTTCCACATCCTGGTCAGCCAGTACAACCGTACGGAGCGCCCATGGAATACGGCCAATCGGTGGGCCCGATGGGTCAGATGGGCCAGATGGGTCAAATGGGTCAAATAGGTCAAATGGGTCAAATGGGTCAAATGGGTCAAATGGGTCAAATGGGTCAAATGGGTCAAATAGGGCCCATGGGCCAAATGAGCCAAATGAGCCAGATAGGAATGGTTCCTGTCAACCAAGTGGGCCAGATGGGTCCCCCAAGTCTGGCCTCTGTTCCACCTCAAATACAACACAATCAGATGAGTCAAATGGCCCACACAAGACATCAGGCCCACAGTATTCAATCCCAGGGTCTCCCACAACCTCTGGTCAGAGGCAAACAGCAACAGCCACAACAGCCGGGCCAACAACAACATTCCCCACAACCTGCCTTACCTCAGGTTGCATCGCAAATCAAAGGGCCCCAAGAGATCAGTAACTATGCACATCAAGGTGCTGGTGCCTCCATTGGCTCAAATGAATCTGTGCAATCTCAAACACCATCTGAACATGGCCCACCCCAAAAATCATCTCCTGTTGGGCATCAAATCACACTGTTGAACTCACAACAGACTGTTACCCAATGGTCATCGGTAGCTCGAACACCAAACGCGGCATACCCCCCTACAAAATCCTCACCAAGCAACTCTGTGGTATATTCTGGATCTGAATCTGAGCAACATACGTCACCTGCAACTAAATCTCCTTACACTTATCATCCTCGTTCCAAATCTTTATCACAAGGACCTTTTCCACAAGCTCTTCCATCCATTGTTTCACCAGGTAATCAATTGAAACCTCCACAAATTCCTCTGCATCCACAATTTACTTTTATGTCACCTAATCATGAATACTTATTGCGAAAAGATTCGTTAGAGTCACCAATTCAACCACCTTTCTCAAAACCACCTGTGCTGGCTCACAGTGCTTCCACATCTAATGCAGCTCCTCCTCTTATATCGGATGCACCTTCCAATGATTCAAATAATGCAAATAAGGATTCTTATGATGATAAAAACTTAGTGTCTGTTCCACTAGGTTCAAATTCCACTCTCAAGGTTAATCCCAACGACAGCATCAGTATTTTTGCCAATGCTAGTTTCTCACTTAACTTAGAGGGGGAGTTGTGGCAACATCATGGATCTTTGTCTTATGTTGCAATGACCAAGTTGGATCCTTTTGTGAAGATCTTTCGGAGTTACGGTGTTTTGCTTCTTAGATCTGGTGAATTGACACATTTCATCAAAAACGAACAAATGAAAAGGAAGAAGACAAGAAATAATTTTAGTGATTCGGGTTCCAATCAAAGTACTCCAACTAGACTTGGAATTTTTGAAAATGCATCCAAAACAACTTCTCCTTTATCAGGAGATCCTGATTTAAAAGAGAACAAAAATATGGAAGGGGGACCTAAGCTTATTGAAGAAGACGGTCTCATTGTGGAGAGAATTCAAAAATCAATTGAAGATGACGACGAATCATCTGGAAAGGAAAAGGAAACTTCTAGTGAAGACCCAGAACCTTATTCCAAGAGAAAATTACTGACAGACAGCTCAAAGGATGACTTTAAACAAGAAAAGCCACCACATAAAAAATCTAAATCCAAAAAGTCTTACTTGCTTGACTTATCTCAGGTCCTTAATCAAGCAAATGCTGCAAGTGCAGATCTAAAAAACAGAAAAGCATATTATGCAATGGTAGAGCAAGTTGCACTCAAAGTTTTACCAAACAAATTGAATGTTTTCAAACTTTTTTGTCGTTTCTTTAAGTACGTTCATCCATTTGTCCCTGTGATAGAAGAAAACTCTTTTCAAATGGATTTGCAAAACATTCTTCCTTCATTCCCAATTTTAACTCAAGATTACTACACCGAAATCAATATAGATAGTGAGCATTCCTTATATATATTGGGCATTTTATTACTTATGCTTAGGCTAGGGTACTTGAGTTTGATCCACAATGATGCAATTTATAATGAGTATACCGAAGATGAGGAAAGTATTGTGAAAGACATGAAGAAAATAAATTCTCAAACATTTGTCGGTGTTTTGAGATTATGTATTTCTGATTCACTCATTACCCTGAAATCTACTTTCAAATTAGTACAGTGTCTTACAATTCTTCATTTCTATCGTCAAGTCGTACCTGATGACTGTCATGGATTGGGTGGATCTGATTCTCATATTCTTTTTGGGGTAATTATTACACATGCATTGTCAATTGGTTTGAACAGAGATCCTACTCAATACGTTGCACATGATGCTATCCACAAAAGAGAGCCATTGTTGAAAACTTGGAGAGGTTTATGGTTTTACTTGACGTTGACCGATGCATCACTGGCTATTCATACTGGCACTTCGTTAAAGCTCGCTAATATGGACATCAGTGATGTAGAAGCGCCTCGTTATGTGGATGATATTACTGGTGAAATGAATACTACTGTCTCAAAGATGATTGAAATACGTGAAGTTTACCGCAATATACTGGAGTTGATATCCAATAATAGAGTTCATCCCAAAGTGGTAGCCTTGTTGGCTGAAACAAACCATTTAGAAAGGATCTTTTTTGAGTTTTTTGGAAAAGATTTTTTCAAAGAGTGTATCTGTAAACCAGCTGAACCAGAACCACCAAATGGATTTGCAATGACATCTGTGGAGAGACAAAGAAGTTTCTTAAAAGTTATGAAATTCTGTGCATTTATCCAATTAAGAACAAACTTAAGTTGTATTTATTACATGATTTCTCTTAACTACGAGAACCAGAACAACGAATCGAAATCTCCTTCAATGAGGGCTGGAAATGAACTTTTCAAAATCTTTTGCAAGAGTGTCGTGCAGTTGGTTTACATTATGTCTTATGTTCTTGATAATTCTGTCGAATTATTTGGTAGGAACTATGACTATTATATTACCGCTTCTAACGAAAGATGCATGATTAAGACTCATAGTTTTTTGACTGCAATTTTCGTTAGATTATTACACTACAAAAAGGATTGTACTATGAATATTGTACAAAACCCAGGTTTGAAACCCCGTTTAGAGCTATTGGATAGCTTATTCAATATCGTGCTTCTTGAAGCAGAATTATTTGTTGGAAACTTCCGTAAATTGAGTCAAACATATGTCAATTCGTACAAAATTTATGTGATGACATATTTTGTGTTGAGACAGTGTATGGAGAATCCAGGTGTTTTTTTCGAAAAGAGTTTAAGTCAACCGCAATTTATTCATGAAGGTACTAATATGATGGAGTATTTTACCTCCTATGAATTAGATTACTTGTGCAAATTATGTGAAGAATTTAGAGCAGCAAAAGAAGAGCAACATAAAATAAAAGCAGCCAAGAGAAAGGCAGCAAACTCAAAAATTATTGTTAAAAATGGCGTTCATAATAAAACTTCAGTTCCTTTCAATATTCCATTTCCGGCATCGTACACTCAAATACCATCGATTAGCTTCCTTACTATATCACCCTCCAATAGTCAAACACAGCACGACAGTAACCATAGTACACCGAAGAATTACGTGAGCACCAAGGCACCTAAAGAATCATCACAAAATTCTGTGCCCTTACTGTTCAACCTGAAAGAGAATCCATTGGGTTCTTTGGAGGAAACCAATGCTGCGGAATTGGAACAACCAGTTTATTCAAACTTGAACAATTTCAATTATGGAATATTTGAGAATCCCGAGGTTGGAAGTGAAGATTTGTTGAAATTATTTGAGGTCTACGTTGATTTTGATAAAAATGACTTGTGATGTATAAATATTAGTGTAATATAATATAGATTATTAGCGGACAAATATTGTAACAATAATTCAAGTAGTCCCTTTGAAATTGTGAAATATCGTTAACCTGTAGACAAAGGTGCTACAAACTCGGTGTGATATTCCTGAGTCTTGAAGATTAATCTGATAACTTTCAGGGGTTATTGTAATTACATTATGTGAGTGCAAAAAAGAGTCTGCGAATTATGATTCATAATTTTGTTATATCAAATTTGGTTAATTGAAGTATTTGATAGTAAGAGGTTTGCTTATCACCATGTTTTCAGTGCTTCGCCACTTTGTTGCAATGCTGCATCTGTAATTGTTCTTCAAAAAATGGCTGATCAGATAATAATCATGGTGAGACTATGCGAGGTGGACTGATAGTCATGCTATATTAGCGAATTTTACTATCTAAGAGGGGTATGCTCCCCCTATTTGACCAAATCCACCAGAATAGGAGTCTTTGAAGTTCCAGCCTAAGATATCATGATCTTCATGCTAGCCAACAATAGTCATGGTGCTGATACGCAAGTGAGAGTGAAATCTTCCAAGCTGAGCTTCACCAGAAGATAATTCAGTTTTGTGCCAGGGTAAACTGACTTTTATTGACAGCAGATTCCAGCTACTATACTATGTCTACTTAGCCAGATTATCGTATTCTTCCAAAAGCCACGTCGATTGTTTGATAAATGGTACTGAAATTATCAATTCTGTCCCCAGCATGAGATGCGAAAAAATATTGGCCTTCACCATTTCAATTCTACAAACCATGCCAACCAACACCTTAAATGTTGGCAGCCTCCATCCAATCAGACCTCGATGCTAAGTGGCCAAGGGCCATGTTCGGAGCCGTAACTGTTGATTCGGGCCCTGGTCTGTATAAACCCTATCACATGCTCCTGAATAACATGCTAAACTATGACCTCGGGATCTCCGGCCGAATCCAACTCGGTCATACCCTTTCCAGTGATGCCGATGAGGATGTCAAACTGTGTCAATTTACTTTGCCCGAGCTACGGTGGTGGCTATCCGGCGGCACCAACATTATTGTGAGGGCATTGGACCGTTTCCAATCGTGTTAATCCTAACAGCAGCCTTGTCGCCAGCCCTTCCATGTTATGAATTTCTTCGCTATTCCTTGCCCTGTATTCCAGAAATGCGATTCACAGTCTGGGGCAAGCCGCTCTTTAGGGTTCTCCACCGTTTGCATGGGCAAGATGGCTCATGGCCCTGTAGCCATGCGATTTACAATATAGGCCTCAGCACAGTGAAAAATTCCTTCTCAAGCCTTCGGTGGACCTCTTGACCTGATGGGATTTTGTTGAACCTCTGGAGGGTTCTATTTACCCTTGTGTAGCTTCCTGATACATTTTTATCCCTCTGGAACATGTAAATGGCCCAGTTCATCTTGTTCCTTGTAAGGTAAAAAGGCCTCTAGTCTCCACAGTTTGTGCCCGGTAATTTACGGCACCTCGCACTAGCTTCTCCCTGCGCTCAGGAAATATTCGCACCTCTCGCGGTACCTTTCTGACCCCCAACACCCCTCCAGAGTTTTCCTCTCTTCCACCAGCAACATCTACTCCATTGATTGCCGCTTGAACCCTTAGTACCAGCGGCCATGTCGGAAGTCCGCCAACCCAAGAAGAGAAGCAGAGTGGCTCTCAGCTGCAATTACTGCAAGAAGAGAAAGGTCAAATGTGACCGTGGAAAACCCTGCTCTTCGTGTATACGATACAAGGTGCCCAACCTATGTGAGTACCCTGAACCAAATTACGCAGAGCTGGGACCAGGAAACCTGGTTTTGCCCGAGATCAGAAGAGAAAGAGATCCTGCCAACCATATTGGCATGTTGCCTACGTTCTCAATCCAGAAGATGAACAAGCAAGACTCCAAGAGGCAGCGCACAGTGGGTCCCACAGCGGGCTCAAGTGGAATGATTCCCTTGAATCTGGCACCGCTTCAAGACCTGGTGCAGGCCCCAGGTCTGGCCCATGAACTGGCCTTGAGCCAAGCGCTAGATCAGAGACTGGCCCATTCCCTCGTACAGGGTCCAATGACTACTCAACCATTGGACCAACAACCAAATCATCACCAACAATACAACGCCCCACAGCAGATCAGCAATCAGCAGTCTAACCTTCCAAATCCTTCATCCTTGCAACAACAACAACAACAACAACAACAACAACAACAACAACAACAACTTCTGCAACAACTTCAACTACAACATCAACATGGACATCAGCTCCAGCAACTGCATCAGCAGCTTCAGCCTCAACCTCACCCTCAACAGCAAACGCATTACCAAAACTACGAACAGGATAATGCACCAGGTTTACAGTCCGAGTTAGAGATGCTTAAGGAAAAAATCAAGACCATCGAAGCATCTCTTTCCAAAAAGGAACCCTCGGTTGAAGATATACCCGAGCCCTCTCCCAAGATGGGAGTATATTCCAATTCATATTCCTACCAGAACCAACAATCTCACAGCAGTACACCAAATCCAACTGTCCCTCCTTCCTATAATTACCAGCCCGCTTCAACCCCTGTTAATACTTCCAGAATCAACTATCATCCACCTGTGTATTCCTCACATGTGCCAATTCAACTCCCACCAATTAATTTACCACAAGTGCTGCCAGAACCAGCAACCCCAAATTCACACCCTGAAGAGCACCTTGGTGGGTATGCAGATGCCACTAACCTCTATGTAGGAGTGAATCCCTACTCTTCGGAAGAAGATGTTCTCAATTTCTATGAAGGTTATAATCCAATTCATGTGAAAGATGCTGCCAGGAGAATGAATTTTGGGCCATTTGCGTGGCTTTCACTTATGAAGAAAGATTGTGGATTATCCAGCATGTGGAAATTTATGTTTTCTTCCAAGTTTGAATCCTTTCGTCAATCTGGAAAACATAGAAATGAAGTGGTTTTCTCATCTATGGTAACTTTGAAACCGCTTGCTCATGTGAATGAAGACGAAGTACTGGACGAAAATGAAACTGATGTTGCTTTTCGTGAAAGAGCGATCGATCGTGATGGCTATAATGATTTACGAAAGTATGATAAGGATATCGCCAAACCAGCTGGAAAAGTTTCTAAATCCGAAACTATACTGCTTCAACGTAGTGCAATGAATAAAAATGCCATATCTCTAGGTTTAACCTTGTTTGAAGGACAAATCGATCAGGAATTGCAATTGATTGAAAAAGTCAAGATGATTTTACCAAATCAAAAAGTTATTTGGAAGTTAATCAACAAGTTTTTCGTTGCAGTTTATCCTTACTTGCCATTTCTTGATGAGGAAAGCTTTAAATCAGAAATGGTTCGTATTCTTGGTCCAGAATCAGATCAAGACAAACCATTGGAAGTATTAAAAGTGGAAAAGCGTTTGGATTTCGCTCACCTAGGAATATTATTGCTTGTATTAAGACTCACGTACGTTTCGCTATTTTCTAATAAGAATTCAGATAATGAATCAAACTTGAATTCTACGGATCCTTCACCAAAAGCGCAGGAGTTGAGATACCTCTTACAGAATCCTATTAATATTGATATTATTCATATGGCACAACTATGCTTGGATCAATTTGAATTGCTTCGCAAAACCAATCTAGTTGTTTTACAATGTGCCCTTTTCATGCGTTGTTATCACATGTTTTCACCAGAAGATGGTGATGGTTCCGATGGAGGTGACAGTCAAATTTTCAACGGAATGTTGACACAAATGGCATATTCTGTAGGTATCAACAGAGAGCCGGACATCTTTGAAGAAAAACCAAAAGATGGAAAAACAAATAATCTAGGGAGAAAGATCTGGTTCTTTTTGGTGATGAGTGATTTAACATTAGCTTTCAAGTATGGAAATCCCTTGAGTATTAATGAAAAGTATCATGATACAAAAATACCTTATTTTAAAGCTGAGCACTCGAACGTAACTGATACAAAATTAGAAGAGCAAGTTGTGGTGTCTTTTGATCATATGCTGCAATTCTACCATAAGGTTTTATCTCTTATGGAGATGTGCTTGGATGTTAGAAAAACTTATAAATTACCGAAGGTATTAGAAAAAATTGGCGATTTAGAGAATTTCATCAATAGTAACTTTCCACCTTTGAGAAAATTTGCAAAGCCATACTCTGAAGAAGAATGGAAGTATCCATTTATCAAGACTTTAACGTGCCGGAACTGTATGAGCATGAAAACTTTTCTTGTAACAGCATACTTCCATATCTTTTTATTCTATGAAAAGCAAAAGAAGTACAGTTTTGCATTCTTTTACCTAAGAAAAATTATTAGCATTGCATGTGTTGAGTTGATTCCTTCGTTCTGCCCCTTGATATTAAATAACCTGAATAATTTCGGAGATGCTGCTGATATGATTTTGAATCCTACAATTGAATCAGCTATACATAGAGTCTGTCAATTATTCGTTGGTATTCTAGTCAGGGTCAATTCAGAAATTTTCCGCATGAAACACCATCCCAATCATCAAGACAATTTGAGAAATGATATTCAATACAAGGCTAGATTTGGTAAACTCTGCAAATATTCCAAAGTCCAAGAGAAGTTATTGAAGTTCAGCATGGTTGCAATGTCAAGATTGAGCCAAAGATATTACTATGCATGGAGAGTAACTAAAGCACACACCTTCTTATTGAAGCTAATCATTGGTGAAGATTTTTATAAAAGTATCTCAAAGGATGAAATTACTTTGATGCCATTGACGCTTGACCAACTTGATGAGTTGATAATTATCAGCGAAACTTCAATGAAAAAGTATGTAAGGAAAGCTAAAATTTTCCATGCTGCCAGTGATTTACTTGATGACATAAATGAGGAGGATATTGAATTAGGAAGTAAGATTCGGGGCAAAAACGGAGGAAATGTTACCCCTGTTGGTACTAAAAACGGAAAGAAATTTCCAGCTGGTAGGGGAATGAAGAATGGTGTTTCCTCGGTTCCGTCCAACCATAGTCCTTATAGTCACACACTGGTAGGTTTGACTAGCAATTATCCCTCATCGGTAGACTCCGCCAACAACTCAGAGATGGAAGATTTCCAATTTATGGAAAATGCAGAAATTGATAAATTATGGATGCAAATGGCTAATATAAAGAATGATGCAGTTGTGAATGGGGATTATGAGTTTTCTGGGGGCGACAATAATATTCCAAATGATGGTCACATTAGTGCAACGCCGATGCAATTTAATCCTGTCAACCTAATGCCTACCCCGATGCTCAACCCTTTGAGTCCAGATAGTTTGAATAATGCTAATGTTAAGAACAATTCCACT
The DNA here is from genome assembly GCA_030568695.1 of Suhomyces wounanorum. Classification (NCBI taxonomy): domain Eukaryota; kingdom Fungi; phylum Ascomycota; class Pichiomycetes; order Serinales; family Debaryomycetaceae; genus Suhomyces; species Suhomyces wounanorum. Next base: position 304,599 of record JAJMGL010000011.1, read on the forward strand.
GGGCAATCTTCTCAGGGTGAAGACTACCAATTAAATTTCCCTATGACTTCTAACGACATCTTTAATAATTTTCCTATTGATCAATTGTTAGGTATCGAAGGAGTGAGTGACTCCTGGTAATTATGTTGTATTTATAATAAATTTGTAAATTAGAATGATGTAGCTTCGTGGATCGATTTATTGACTCATAATATTGTCTTTGGTAAGCGTATTTTGTATTTTTCAATTCAAATGACTTGTGTAATTGTACAAGGAAAAAAGTGACATTGGAATAATTCGGAGAAATTTCAAAATATTGGAAAAATCAGAAAATCCAAAAATTAAAAATGAAGGAGAATACTTGAAACAAACACTTTGGGCCACTCAAGATGCGATGGTTCTTTCACTATTCAGTTCTTTGGGAAGTAAGGGAATCTGCTACCTTTGTATATAAGATCACGTGCCACACTTTTTTCAACCCTAAGACCTGGTGGCCGGGTAACGTTTGAAATTTTCAGTATATAAAGGGAGGCGATCCACTTTTCATATCAGTACGCGAAGGTCTGGCGATCTTCTCTGTGAAAGATATAGGATGAAACATCAAGGGTGAGATGACGACAAAACGCTGTGCACCAGTCAGAGTACTCTTTTTATGATTGACCCAGTATACCCAAATTTCTGAATCACCTTTGATGTTTTGTTTTATCACTTTTGCGGACCGCGTCGAGGAAACTCCAACAGCTTCATGGTGTATAGAATGTTAGACATGTTAGATATGTAGGGCGAGTCGAAGTGCATTTGAAGCATATGTGAAGCGTGGAAAGCATTTTAGATCGAGTAGATGCCGCAGCAAAGTATTATGAAGGTTTCATGATGTTTCATCGAGGTAATTCTGCAGTATGAGGTTTAAAAAAATGACTGTACATGTAATCGAGGAAAAGAAGGAATGAAATCGGAGAAAACAGAAAGAAGGTCTGAGATAGAAGCAGTGAGCGGTGGAACAGCATGCAGAGAAAGAGCGTTTTATTCGACTGATCTGTGAATAGAAGTGCCTACTTCAGAGCACAGGTTTCTATAGTAGGAGGTCTAGTGTGAACTGGTTATGATCAACAATGTTTATTCAAAATAAAGCACAGCCTTCCACACAGGGTTGAACTCCTGTAGTAGTACGCGGGGAGATGGTGCTTAAGGTTTAAGGAGACCGTTCAAGATGGCGTCTGGGGAAGAATCAGAAGATCGTGCCTTAGATGACTGTTCACAGAGACCCTAACCAGATTTCACAAGCACCTGGGACGCGAAACAAGAATAGAGAAGATCAACAAGAGAATCACTCAAGGAGCAGTACAAATTCTAAAACGGACAGAAATAGCCTTAAAAAGGTGGCGAAATTTACTACTTGACAATCGGCGATATGCAACCGTAGAAACAATCGGGGCAAGAGTTGACGTACCTTCGGGCCAGGCTCGAGGAATGGGTGCAGAAGGAGGTGAAATAGACAATCGATTGTTCATGGCCAGCCGGATATGAGAACGAACGGGTGGTTAATGTTAACCTGGTGGGGATGTGAAACTGTGGAATGCTCGGATTCGATGTACAAATATGTACAAATGGAAATTCTACCATTACTGGATATCTGTTTGATCACAGTTGGAATCCTGTGATCGTTTCAACTGTGTAGGATAGGTTGTTTGCTGTGACTATTATTCTAACCGAGGATATGGTAGCACCGAGTACTTTCATGAATTTGTATGAGTTTGGGATATTTCAAGATTTAGCGAGGTCTTCCAGATCAGCATAAGATGTAGAAACTCCCAAATCATGTTGGCTGTGAAAAACATGACTTTCCACCTAGTGGACTAATTTATTATTCCTCGGCTATTTACTTCGAAAATTCTATTGATGAATATTGAATATTGAATATTGATCAAGTTGAATTGATAGGGGTTTCTATTTGTGGTGGATGCTATTTTGGAAGTGGTTTGCATCAATAGAAATTCATTTACGCTGATGGCCCTTGGATATTTAATCTATATCGGGAAAGCCTCCAGGATCTGTATTATCCACGAAGATTCCATGGATTCAGCTGAGTTATTTTCCACCTAGTTTATTGTCACCCAACTAATTAGCCAGTCTGGGATTCCATGATTGCCCCCAGTTGCTAGTACCAGCACCTACAGCATTGCGACTTATTGTGGCGTTTTCGCTGCACCGATTGTCTATAGGGTTCCAGAGCATTGTTGGAGATTGTCGCATCAAGGGAATGTGTAGAGAATAATTCCAGACCACCAGGATATTGTTTGAGGTTGCTGGTGGTGTAATAGGCTAAATTTCACCCAAAACACCCTAAGAACACTTAGAGCTCCAGGTCTTTCCTTCGATTGTTGTAGATGTGTCCCACAGATGCCTCAGAAAATTAGCCCATAGCAACTTTGCACAGGTTGGATGTGGCCATCATACTAGTGGCGATGGATTTCGCAGCTGGCCATAGTGCCAGCAGGGCACACTAAATCAATTGTTGCGCTGTGCAGCTCCTGCGCCTTAGTCGCGAAGCTCCGAGGTTAGACTACCTGGAGTGCTTGACAGCGCCCCGAGTCTGCCAGCTGGCGCCTTCTGGCTAGCCTGAGTGTGGGAATAGGGAGGTTCTGGACATGGAAACGTGTGTGTATGGCGTGCCGCTGGTGTCAGCAGAGAGAATAGGTGCCAATAGGGAAAAAAGCGGATATTATGGATATTGTGGAAACAGTGGATAATGAGATAATTTGCATAATAGTGATTGTTCTGGTGCGAACAATCAGATGGGTAGTCACCGCTCCACTAGTGCAAGGTAAGGAGAGGGGAGACATATGGTGAGAGGGAGAACACCGTAGATGGGGAAACTAACGAGAGAGGGGGCTATAGTTGTTAGAAATATCAAACAAGTGATGGTGACAGAAGTGTAAACATGTAATTCAGTCACTGCAGAATGGGTTTGAGATGGCGATAGATATTTTCGCTCCACCACCAGCAACGCCCTAGAACCAAAGTATTTTTGGCCAGTGCGAAAGTCCTGGCGAGGGCTCCCACAAAAGTGTTTTCAATTTTCAAACTGAACCGCTTCTGAAGTTGTCAGAAGATGTCAGAAGATGTCAGAAGATGCCTGAAGATGACTGAAGATGCTACCGTTGCCAACCCGAGCCCAAGCTGATGCCTGTGATGGCACCTTCCGCGGATGGTGCAATTCGGTTGCGTGGTGGAGTCGGTGGCAGTAGTGAATTGCACACTTCTAGCCTCGGGGTGATTCAGTACTACAGGTACAAGTACTACAACGCGGTGCGATGCCTGAAATAGCTCCCATGAATGACTCTACACATATTTCAAACAAGCAACTTTCTGGTAACGGACCACATCGCCAGCCCGCCCAGACCACAACCATCCTACCCACGAAACGCGATTGTATCGCGTTGGCGGGACTAGGAACCCAGTACCACCACTGAACCATCACAGCACCAGGGCCGCAGTTCCAGCAGTGCCAGTACCATGTTCAGCAATAGACCGCAAGCAAAAACTCCGGACCAACTGGTGTTCCCCGAATTATCCCCAAAAAGGCTACACTTTCCACTACACGCCCACCGAGTGCGGTGGAAGTTCAGGCGAACAAACTGTCATATCCTACCAAAACGGTAAATTGGAATCGTGCAAGATCGATAAACCCCCCTCCACATATCGGTTCTCTGTAAGTTGTGCAGCTATTATTATTGATTGCGGATTATTTTTTGTCTTCGGCATTCTCAACGTTTGTCAAAGTATATAGTTGTACTTTTCACTTTTCACATTTCACATTTCACATTTCACATTTCACATTTGCATTTTCCGTTCGGCATTTGCATTTTTCTCTGGCCTTATTGCCCGTTTCTATTTTATCCTTCCATGTACATTAATGTTCATGCTTGCCAATGGGCCACATATCGCATATTTTCTGCAGACAATTTATCAGCTGGCCGCTTGTTACAGTTAAATGCCATGCTGCTGTAGCACCTCGATATAATTATCAAACTAAAGACTCCACGCGTCACCGCCATGAGCCGTTTTGATGGTGAGTGTATGCCCTTCGCCTTATTCCTCACTTGGCACCTTCTACTCCCACCTGCGTTTCCACCTCTTCACCTGGTCACTGTTGTTAGTCGCCCTACACCGCCTTCTCTTATTCACGCCCCCAATGCCATCTCTCAAACTTGTGCTGTCATCTCCTTCTCTCCCTCTCTGCACAAATCCTCTCCTGCCAAAGTTCCCTTTCCAGTGGAGGAGGTCCTACGGTCCCTACGCCCCCCACGGCCCCTACGACCCCTACGGCCCCCACGACTCCTACGCTCCTACCGTTCCTATCCTAGAACCTTTTCCATACACTCCTGTCCAAATCGCTCCTTCAATCTCTCACAAAATCCGCCCATTCTTGTCGCCTGTTTCCTTGTTCCTGCCTCCTACCCTTCTGGGCCTGGGGATCCGGGCTCATCTCTTTACACCGCGACGCGTGTTATATACCCATTACAGCAAGCGATGGAAGGGATAAGTTGACGATCCCCCGGAGTCTGAACTACGCGATTGTTGACGTTCCTTTGACAACCCCTGGCGTCCCAAAACGGGCGCCTCAATAGGCGTGGTTTCCAGGCACTATGCAGCATGTTGATGTTGATTGTACCAGCGTGGGTCGAGTGAAAAATTCCCATATATAAGCCCAGCATCTCCACACCCTGTCATCATCTCTCCATCACATCCGTTCCTTAACCATGTCCGCCCTTGACTTGAAAGCCTTGAACATCTTCGTCAACTCCCCAATCACCCAGGACATGATCCACAAGATTGTCGTCACCACCTTACAAGTATTGCCATGTCAAGACACCAAGAACCACACCTACACCGTCAGTGGCAGCCAAAAACAGTTGCCATCGTTGATGACGTTCTTGACCAAGTTGGTCCGCTACACAAACGTCTACACCGGCACCTTGATGGCCACCTTGGCATACCTTGACAAACTCAAGTCCAAGTTGCCCAAGAACGCCCAAGGCTTGCCATGCACCCGTCACAGAATCCTCCTCAGTTGCTTGATCCTCAGCTCCAAGTTCCACAACGACTCCTCTCCTAAAAACATCCACTGGGCCAAGTACACCGATGGGCTCTTCACCACCAAAGACATCAACCTCATGGAAAGACAGCTCCTCTATCTCTTGAACTGGGATTTGCGCATCGACAACGAAGACATGATTGCCGCAGTGGACTCTTTCCTCGACCCTATCCGTTACGACTTGATCCAATCATCCAAGGTCCGCAAGTATCTCTCGAAGAGAAAGGACGAATCAGAAAACCAATTGCTGCCACACACACAACAACACTACAGACAACTCTCTTCTTCCTCCATACTGTCCATCGCTTCGTCAGTCATGGATTCGGCGTCAACCTCATCTTCTGCATCCTCCATTGGCTCTCCTTCGCCAGTGGTGGATCCTATCATCGAAATGACTGCTGTCAAGGAAGAGATCGAGTTGAACAAATTGTTGCAGCAATTGAACAACAGCCACATGCATACCAAGCACCACATTACCTCTGCTTACTGATTTACCTCTGCTTACTGATTTACGAATGGGATGGCGTAGTTTCTGGGTTACTACTTACACTTACTTCACTTCTACTATCAATTATTAATGCATATTTTTCACATTTTATTTTGGAATGACTGTAACAATCGTAGGCCCGGTGGTTTGACACATGCTGCCAATTCAGATCGATATCTACATGTTCCGGTTATAGTTTCGGATTTTCCAACCACCACTTGGTGCTCTGCTCACACTTTTCGTCTACATACCCCTGATGTCATCCCAAGTTCATGCAGGTAATTTACCACCACACTATAACGGAAAATGGGTTTGTGCACGATGGGCTTAACCAGGATAAAAGGAAATGACAAAATAGTCCCCTCAAAAAAAGGGCTGTCTCTATTGTTGAATAATTACTTAATGTAGACCTAGAGTTGGAATGCTGTTTAGAACCAGAACTGGTGGCCAGAATGAACTACCGCATTTTGATTTTCCTGTTGGAAGTCAACTGGAAGGGGGAATATATATACTGTGTTTCTTTAATAATATTAGGTTGCTTAGAAAATTATCATATGTCGCACTAAAGGGTAACCAAAATATCCATGCCATTTACAGTGAAGTTGTTCACATATACATATAAAATAAAATTACAAATGACATGGACTATTTGGCTCAGCTCTTCGTAATTTTGGCTCGTGAAAGTATATCACTTTCTCGTGGTTTGTGGACCTCCATGGGTTTTTCCGTCTCCACGTTATGTATTTCTTTTGCCATATCTAGAATCTCTAAATGGCCTATTTCAAAGATTTCTGTTTTTTTGTTGACAAATTCCATAGAGAAATACCGTATTCTGAGAGGCCAGTACCGCAAATATGTTCCACTCCCTGAGGACTCACCAATAATGCCAGCAAAGCCCATTACTCCAAGTTGTCTTGCCATTGCTATTGCTCCACAAAATCCTAATCCCGATAAAGGAAAAGGTGGTCACGTGACACCACTAATAACGCTTTTTGAAGGGTTTCCGAAGTCTGGAAAAGCATCTAAGAGTCATCGGACACAGAAAACAGTACAGAAAACAGTACAGAAAACACCCCTAGCACTTCCAATACACGAAGAACGTCTGGTGTGGGGATTTGCTCGGATTTTGGCCTTTGAACTCCTTCGACACCCCCATTCGCACACCAAAAACAAGTGATCCTCAACCTCCACTAAATTCGTTAGTTACACACATTCATGATGAACATGGTCAGATGTTTCAGTTCAACGCTGATACGGAGCCTATCCAGAAGCAGCAGATTGTGCAAAGATGAGAAATCCAAACAGTTGCTAAAAAACTTGGGGTTATCGCTCCAGAAAGGCAACCTCAAGTCAGAAGAACCAGAACTCCTGGAAAGGGATAGTCATGATTCCGGGGAAATAGACACACATGTGCAAATGGAAAGCAAAAGGAAGCAAATCGACGGAAAAAGCGAAAAGAACAGTCGTCCTGCCACACTTGCATCTTCCGAGTACCAAAGCAATATGGAAAGGCTCAATGGAGTGTACGATGTGGTGTCACATATGACGACAGACGACTTATTGCTTCAGAAGAACCTCGATCAAGATAGACAGCTTTTTGCCCATACTTCACATCATTATTTAAATCGAAAAGATATCATCAAGCATTTGCCGGATGAAGTGGACTTGTTTAATCCTGAACAGCTCCGGCGTATAGAAGACATTTATGAGAAGTTGACCCTTCTCGATACCGACAAGTCGGTACAGTACAAATACTACAAGCGATACATCAAGAAATATAGCGATCCAGTGCTGATAATGATCCAGGAGTTTAATGGAATCAACAAGAAGTTTAAGCTGTTGCGTCGAAAGGAGATGGAAAGCTTGAGCTTGAATCCAGCAGCATATTACTATGTGGAGAACCTTCTTGGATCTCCTTACAACGTTATTGGCTTTGATACTACCATCAGTGGCTTGCCTTTACGTAGTGGTAAACATAAAATCACAGAGAAGTTCTACCCTCAGGAATTCGTGGAAGACTTACAAATGTACCGGACCAAGATTCCTATCTATAAGAGAGACTTGGATTTTATCGAGCAGGAAGAAGCTAGTCAGAATATTAATCCGAAGAAAGTGCAGCATGTGGCTCATACCACTCAACCTGGTGAATTATCGACTACTGAACAGCTCAATCACTTTTTCAGCAAAATTTATCACCAGCTCGAAATACCTCAACATGCAATCAGTGTGAATTCAGTAGAAAATTACAACTGCCTTGATCTCAACAATGATACTGTTATCAGAATCGAAAATGAGATCTTAATGATGAAGAAATCCTTGCATCACGAGATAGAAACCGTGATGATGAAACAATCCGTGAGTTCAAGAATGATGATATACAATGATCTTAGTCACATTCGTCATAACCAGTACCGTTTGTACGAAACTAAATCATCAGACTTACTCGGCTCATCCGCGGTATTAGTGGTGAATCATCACATCAAGGAGCTCAACTTGATACCAAACTATGCATTGGTTTTAAACTCACGCAAACAATACAAGAACTTACGCAATCATCTTTATAAGATGTTCCTTATTAATTTAGAGGATCAGATCGATATTCTCTTCCGCATCAAGTATCTCAACGAGAAAGAAATGAACCGTTTTATGAAAAGAATTGTCAAGAATATCGGCCATACTATCAAGTTCAAGCTTATGAAATTGTTCAAACCTGTATGGCGCCGACCAGACGGGGAAGCTGGAGATCTTGATGCGCTCATTTTCAGTCCTTACCTTAATCACACCAACTGCTTCAAGAGAATTTACTGGTTAAATCAACAAGCACGCGGCTTTAGTGACGGCACGAAGAACTCGCGCGTGGTTCGTCGGGGTGCTTTGTCGGTGAACTGGCGGTCGTTGGATAATTTGATTGAATATTAGGGCCAGTTAGACCTTTTCGGAGTGCATATAATACATATCGTAGATACTTGGACAGCGCACGTCCTATCTAAGTGAAAAATTCACAACTCTGTAGTTAGACAGTACACTGACCATGGCTTACAAGAAAGTGGGGCCTCCCCCAAAAAACCTTCCACCATTACCAAGGCTAAAGATAAGAAGACCAACAGTGGCCAAATCCACCAACCAGTGCTTTGTGCTCATGTCATCCTTGTTGAACTGCTGGGCATCCAACGGTGAAGGTGCTATACAATGTGCCAATTTCGAACATGATTTAAAGAGTTGTATGGAAGTTCACAAGCCAGAAAAGCAGAAATGGAGCACCATCAACTATCATGCTGGTCGTTTGTACCCAAGCTTGAGAGGTAAGGTCAACGATTAAGCATTCCAAGTAAGTGAGAGCTGAGACTGGTCCTGAGCTGCCACGGACAAGGAAGTTCTGCTGTTGTATATAGATACCGGGTATAGGTAATGTCACGTTACGAGTGAAGAAAGTGGTTGTAGGAGATGTGGTTTCGGACTTAGAAGAGGTTCATTAGCAGGAATGAATGGGGACAAATAGATTTCGTATGAAATCAAAAAAACGCTTTTGGTGCTGGAGAAATTTATGATCCTACATAGTAGAGTTACAATGGGATTTCAGTACTGAATTCATGAGTGTACTAGGAAATTATACCGATATTCTGACATTTCCTTGTTTTTCAGTTTTTATGATATTTAATGTACAGACTCCGGACACCCTTGGGAAGGATTTGTTAGCTATTTGTTCAATGAGAAGAAGATGAAGGAGGTTAAGATTATTATTTGAGAAACATTGAAATCTAAGAGAACATAAAAAAACAGTTCAGCAGTTACAATTAATTCGTCAAGTAGAATTAAATAAAGGGACGCTTTTATATGTGTTGAAAAATGTGAGTATTTTCAACAAATTGTTACGACACCAATTAAATGTATAAAACTCACAATTTCATTCTTTGAAAAGTTGAACGCCAGATGAGGAATTTTCCTTGCTTGGAATCATTTCTTGCCATTAAAAATGGATTCAAAGCATTTGCTACCTCAAGACATAATTTCTCATTATTTAGGGTCAGAAAAAGGCTGGAAAAGTAGCAATATGACAAAGATCATAACAACCACAAACTATACACGATTGTATCAAATGTTCCAGTGTGATGAGTCCTATGTGGACTGCATTGCTAGTTTATTAATGTTTCGGGTCGGTTCAACAGTTGTCATTGAACCCTTATTCAGAAAGGATTAGAGTGAGACTGCGAATATCACCAACATCATGCGAAAGTTGTAAACTCAAGATTTGACAGTCAAATGGGTATCTGGCTACACTACATGCATACCACGAATATTCCGAGACAGCAGCCACTTCAACAAGTCATTTGCCACAAACAATTAATTTGTCGATCATTACCGATTGGGTTAAATTTTCATGTGCCTCAATAGACGAGGTTGTGATGGGGAAATGTTCCACGAAAATCGTGGAACATGCGAGACACTCGTGGCTCATAGGGAAGAATTGAGGCTAGTTGTGTAGCATTGGTAGTTGATTCGGCCAATCAGAGGACAGCATTCCTTTGGCAAAACCTCCTGTTAGTGTTGGGCTAAAATGGCTCGGAGGTGCAGACATGATGCAACTATTACAGAATACCGACGAAGTGATGAGATCTGTACATAAAATTGATTGAATATCAAAAACTTGGTTTTCTCGCCTAAAACTTCCTAGAAACTGTAACAGCAGCCATTGGTCTGTTTACACAAGCACCGTGCACTATGTGATACCTAGGGAGATGGAGCACATATAGTTAAATAGTGAAATTTAGACAAAAAGAAGAGAGTGCTCAAACTGACATTATCAGTAATTGAAGAAATCCATAGTGTGAGTCAAGACGAAACTGAAGAGTTCTAGTCAAAGTGAAATCATTAGAGTGCAATTCAAGAAGAAGAAGAGAGTGATGTTGTACCGTTATTGCAAATAGACTTGACCAAGAACATTTCCATAATCCGTGCCAATTGACAGAGAGGGCTAAAATATTATCTCACAAGATAAGTATTGGCCACATTACTGGTCATTTCACACCAACATACACCTTCTACAGATAATTGGAAAAATATACCACACCTTCAAATTCCCATTCTCGTCTCGTCAGAAACCCCTAACACAGCCGAGTTCCATGGTCTGTCGCAGGGCCTCTAGGAACCTATCACGAAACCAGGCACTGCCATTACAGAGGCTGGTACACCAGCCTCTGACAGTCGTAAGTCGAAATATGGCTCATCAGTATGCTATTTCATTTCAAATTGTTGAGTTCGTAGCAAGGCAATAATTAAAGTAATTCTCTAACTGACTGAACAGCCAGTCAGCCAATTGATTAATATAATCAACAGTCATAATTATAATCAAGACAACAAATTGTTCTGTTATGGAGAAATGGAAAAGTGCGCATGCCTGACACTGCAAATTATGAGCGTGAGCACCAAAGTAAACCAAAAGCTAATGAATATTTCCCCAGTGTAAAGAGGTCATTCACTTATTAGTGGTGTTTCCTGCTAGTGAAGGACACTATCTTGGCCCTTAGTCGTAGTTCCAATTACACTATAAACCAGTTTGTTCTTCCCCTTTTCCAGAAATGAATTCGCACCAGCATCCACCTCATGTTGAGATGGCCTCTATCACAGTCTGTAGTCTATGTTAATGTTCTGCATCAATGCCAGTATTCTTCCACTGTCCCCACGTCTGTAGCCCAAGGCATCTGTGCTTCCACCATATTATCTCTATACCAGTTGCAGGCCAAGGCATTGTCAGATCCATCAGGTGCCCTGAGCTGATAATTATTGTGGTGCTTTGTAGTTGATGCCATAGAATGCATGAGAAGGGATGCAGTGTAGACAACATTCGCTGCCGACATCTTTGCATGTAAAAAAAAATCTATTGGTCCAGGAAGGATGTGCACGTAAATACTGTAATACGGGTGTACGGGTGTACGGTTGTGCTGTTTTCCCGTTGTATCGTTATAAAATTGTACCTGTTTGTTGAGATTGTAATTTTCAATTGCAATTTTCAATTGCAAGAATGTCGCCACCACTCACTATGGAAGAGGTTAGTAGCCTGTCGTTCCACAATTCCGGACTCCTTTTGAGATATCCCCTTGAAATGACCAAAATACAACTCCCTGTGACTCTTTGTGACTGGATGCGACCGCAAGGCTTGTTTGTGCACTGTCTTTAGTTGGTGCTTGTATCCCCTATTGACTATTCAACAGGTTAACCCTTGGCCCTTGGGACTTAGGCATCATGGCATTTTGTGCTATTGTCCTTTTGCCGCATAGCCCTCTAGACCTGAGACCTCTGTTCTGGTGTATCCAGCACTTTCTCCATTTGTTGAAGTTTGCTCCTCTATCGCAGCCTCGTACTGGAACTCTCACCTCCTAGCTTCCCTTGTCGTCAACTCCTCACCTTGTCGTCAACTCTTCACCTTCCCGTACCTCCACATCTCCCATCAAAGATCCACCTCAATCGCAAAACTGAGTAGTTGGAGTTCACGCTCATACTCCTACCGGGCCGAGTTTCAAGTTTCTTCGATTGTTGGTACTTACGAGCCAATTAACCAAGTAATCATTTACAATCTCTTGGCATGGGCTCCCAAAATTGTAGGAACTGTAGGTGGATGGCCACCCCTCCGTTGTATTCATTGAGATTCCCCATTAGCTCATATTAGGTCCTAACCCGTAACCAAGAACCCGTAACCCGTAAAACCGCGCCTCCTAGGCATCACACGTTCGCTACAACTAGTAAGAAGCCGTTGTTCATAATACACTTTATTAACTTGCCTTTATTACACAGTTCCTCCGGCGGCGTTTCTTTCCATCGGGGTTTCCATTTGTTCCCTAATTCCCCAGTTTGCATTCCTTGTCTACTCCTTTCTTCCATACCTTGCGCTGTGCCCATTTTGCGCTAGTGGAATACTTCTCCAGCATTAGTTGAACTTCTTCTAACGTTCCGTTATACCCCCTAGCATCAGCAAATGAGGCCGCCATGCGACAACTTCAGGTGCTAACATGGTTCTTTCTTGTGGCGATGGTACTGGCGGTGTTTTTACAGGCCAACACCTGTGGAGCCCCCAGATCTGACATGTCGCTCAAGCCATTCGTGGTGGACGGAGCTTTGGATGAAAAGAATAAGGTGTTGAAGTTTTTCATCAATTCCATGATCCATATCCCGAACGCTAACGGAAGCAGCCGCAGAAACACATCAGATCCCGCATACTTCAAGTTGTTGGAGCCGGTGATTACCGACGTGGACCCCCAAACCAACAGATACACTACATTCCATGTGGAAATCGATTTCATGGGTAAAACATTCATCAATGAGAACAAGCGTTTTTGCGACATGTTATTGGTCAAAGATACCTTGTTGTATGAGACCGGCCCTCGTTTCCGTCGACCTAGTCCATCAAGCTCCACCACCATCAACAGGCCAAAATTCACTGGGTTTGGACACCCGAACAGCAACACAAACACGAACCCGAACACGAACCCGAACACGAACACGAACACGAACACATCCATAAGCACTAGCTCGATATCCAATGATAGAGACCCCCCAAAAAGGAGACACTACAAGCGGGACTTGATCGCTATTGGCGATATTGACGATGACGGCGATAATTTAACCGTAAACCCTCCTCCAGATGACATAAACTTGGCAACTTCTAATGCCACCATTAATTACATTTTCAAGGACTTATCAGGCGTCCTAGACCATTGTCCCTTATATGAAGGAGACTCCATCGTGTTTTACTACGAAGTAGATATTTCCAAGCATTTCCATCGGTTGGGATCCTACACTGTTCTGTTTTCTGTGATTTCAAATGGCGAAGAATCGAGTATCTTGGGGTGCAGCAAATTATATGTCACCCCTGTACAACCCGATACCCTCTCAGATTCCTTAGTGATAGGAGTTGTTGTTCTACTTGTTGTTACTGGAGCAGTGAATGCATTCACTGTGGTCTTTTCATCTTATCAAGAATCGACTAATCCATTTCTTTTCAAAGCTTCAACCATTTGTAATGAAAACTTGCTTAAACAGTTGGATGCAACTGTGCCACGTATTATCATGTACCTTCAATTTGCTTTATTTATGGGTGGTCTTGATCTTCAATATCCTGGGTTCTATCAACCATTGATTGGTCTGATCCGTTGGTGTGCATTGTTAGGTTACAACGTTATCCTGAATTCAAAATCTCAAAAGTTTATTAAACTGGATAACATTTACCGTACATTAAGTTTAGGCGGTCTCAAAAGATTGACTGTTATGTCAACTGACCGTTCTGATCGTTTCACATGGGCAAATTTTATTCTTTGCTTAATTATTTGGTGGGCAATGCAAATTTTCGTCATTCAGTTTCTTCTCGAGCTTAAAAGATTGATCGGAAAGTTCCTTAATAAGTATCAGAAAAATAAGTCTAAGAATAGTTTGTTCAACAATGAAGAGCAAAATGACAAATTTACATTGAGCAAAAATGTTTGCTTTAGCTTGGGTTATATCTTGGAGTCATTTTTGCTGTTGTTTGCATTGCCTTTTTTGGTTTTGACATTGTCAGTGTTTTACAATTCTGCAAATTTCTACAAGCGTCATATTTTTCCTAACGTACAAGCGTTACAACGTAATGCATTCAGTATGACAACTCCATATACAACATTGTTTGCACCATACCTGTTATTTTATGAGAATAGATCAAATGCAACCCTTCCAAATATACCTGGTTACAAATTTAATTCAACTGATTTTCTGAGTGGTTACAATAGCACCACATTATTAGTATCAAATTATAATACGGTGCCAATTCCAATATTGGTATTTGCAAGTATACTATTCGCAGTGTGGTTTGGTTTGGTAGGGTATTTCATTTTGAATTATTTGATTACAGTTCAATTATGGAGAGTGAAAGTGAACAAGAAAATATCAAGATTATACACATCAATCAAAACGACTTTATTGTGGGGATTTATGTATCAAACCTACAATCCAACTCGCTTGTATTATATCCTCAGTACTTTAGCATTATTGGTGGCTAAGCTGATTATTATTGCATGTTTGCAGGGTAGTGGATTATACCAGGTGATAATTTTGATAATTCTTGAATTTTTAGAAGTCGCTGCATTATTTATTGTGAGACCAAATTATGTTACTTTGAGGAGAATCTCTTCAGTATGGATATTACCAATGGCGAGATTAATTGTTACTTTCTTGAGTGTTGCCTATGTGAGAGAACTTGGATTGAGCGAAAGTGCAAGAACCTACATTGCATTCGTACAGTTCGTTGTTCATGTGGTTGTGGCATTGGTTTTCGTTATCCAATTGGCTTACTGCTTGGGAAACACTATTGCAAGTATAATAAAAGTTAAGAGAGCTAAGAAGCAATATGCAAAATATTCATCAAATCTTGGAAGGCAAACTAGTTTCGATGATTACAGGAAAGAATTTGAATATAGACCCGTGCAAATTCCAATAAAGCCAATTCGGGCGGCATCTATGAAAAACTCTCAAGGACACGATGAATTTAGTCAATTTGCATATTCACAACCAATACATAGAAGCGAAGTGAGTGATTCACAAGATGAAGATGAGGATGACAATGACTTATATTACAGAAGTCGCAGCAATAAGCCCTTACAAGCCCATCAAGAGAACTCGATAACTCAAGATTTTTCGATGGAACTCCAAGAAGAAAACTTTGATGTTACATCATTTGGAGCCGGTTCAGATAACCAATCTTTCACTAGATTGGAGCACTTTTCAAATTTGAGAAAAGCAAGAAATGATTATAAAGTTCGGGAGGGTGATTATATTTACAAAAAATATTTTGTCGATGATTCAATCGATCCTGAAATGAAAGCATTATGGGACTCTAGACATAATAGACAAGCTAAGAACCAAATGAACTCAGGAACTCATTCTTCGAATAAATCAAAGGAAGCTAATAGCAGAACTGATGGGAATTCTTTTACAACTAAGATTATCCTGCTTTGGAAACCGAAAGTAGAAGAGAAAGGATTTTACGTCTCAAGACCAAGACAGTTAATAGTTAAAACCTTGGATGAGACTGAAACATTAGATAGTATAAGTCACACTGAGTGTGATGGGGGAAGCCTCTCAATAGATAAATCAAATGACTGTCTGAGAAGGTTCAGTACCACTTTATCTGCTACGTCTTCTCCTGAAAAATCAACGTCAAGTTCCCCGAATTTCTTTTCTGAAAAAGATTCACCATAAATCAAATGATCTAGTACAACGTTATAAAAAAACATATGATCAAAAATCAAAAATCAATTATCAAAAACCAATGTTCATTTCTTGTTTATATATATTTGGGATTTAGTTTATAGAAATTTACGATCAACATGATTCTTGTAGTGGAAAGAGGAATTACAATGTGGATTACTGAAGATCACATCTTATTAACTTGTATTTTATCTATACGTGAGTTTGTCCCATAGTTAATCAATATAACCGTAACCTTGTCTATCCTAATTATGTAATGAAGTAGTAATATACACACAAAAAATTAAAATGCAATGTCGTAATAATACTTTTAACATTGGAGCGAAGTAAAGGAAAAATAGTGATAGTTTTCAACTGCTTTTCGTTTTTTTACTAACCACTTCGTCTTCACTGTTTGAATCGTCACTAAATCTCTTTTTGATGATGTTCCTGATAAATTTTCCATCATCGATGAATTTGAATTGACCAAATTCCCCACTTTGAAAGGTTTTTTCAATATTCAAACAATTCTTAAGGGATTGGTATTCTGACTTCAATACCACTTCTGCATAAGTTTTTCTTGTAGAGGAAATTTCATCTTTCGATATTCCGTTTTTTTTGTTTTTTTCGAAATCCTGATCAAAGGATTCGCTTGCAATCTTTGGATAATCTTCCATTCTAATGTGAATTATCTTTTCGTAATTGGCCAAGAAAACTCTTGTCAACTTTTTGGATTCAATTAATTGATAGCTTTTCTTGTAAACTCTGCTAACCAATTGGAATTTTGGTTCGTAGGCTAAAAGCTCAAGCGAATTGATTCTATGAATCGATGAAATTATAGTCAAAATTTGAATCAAAAAGATCAATTCCAAAATAATTTCATGAGTTTTGAAGCAGTCATAGGATTCCAAAATGATTTCCACCATTTCAGAATCTTCTTGTTCAATCTCAACTACCTTATTCAAAATAGCGAAGATTTCTTCGACAGCTTTTAATGACATGCCACTTTGCTCAACAAAAAAGTCTCTGATAGTGGTGAGTGGGATTTCACCAAAATCATACTTAGAGCCTGTAGGTTCGATGTATCCATATCTTCTCAAAATCTCACTATTGGGGTGATCGGAATAAATATTGTATACTTGTTCGTCTTTTTTGATAGGCTTGATACTCTTCATGACTAACTTGTCCTCAGTATACATCAAGCTTGCATTGTGAAAGTTAGTATTGGCATTCAAAGTATCGGCCAATGGAATCATTGACTTGAAGTAACCATCATTCAGAATATCCGAGTCTTCATAACTGTCATTCTCATCAGCATCCTTAATTTCGTGGTTTTTCTTGACTTGCTTGGTTTTTCTAGGTTCGTCCTCGTCCTCGTCATCTTCATCTATATCAAGGTCATTCTCTGAGTCGTGATCAGGTTGATCAACGTCAAAGGAGTACGACATGATAAGAGTTGCAATTCTGTGGTAGTCGACCAAAGTGGTGCCTTCAAGATCCTTCAAGTCGAGATCTTCGAGAATGATTTTAGGGTACAATTTGGAAAACATGGCTTCCGAAATGTCCTTTCCAATCCGATCGGTGATCAAAGAGGGAGTCAAGTGCTTCAACTGTTCTTCAGACCAAAACATCAATTGGTGAAAAGT
This sequence comes from Suhomyces wounanorum, assembly GCA_030568695.1. Lineage (NCBI taxonomy): Eukaryota > Fungi > Ascomycota > Pichiomycetes > Serinales > Debaryomycetaceae > Suhomyces > Suhomyces wounanorum. The sequence goes on from JAJMGL010000011.1 coordinate 322,018, forward strand.
GTAGTTTTCTGTGTCCAAGATGGGCAACATTTTCAAGTATGGATGCCAAGGGGACAGTTCTCCCTTGACCTTAATCTCGTAGAGCAAACAGATGATCAAAGCTTCCCACTGGTTCAAGCGGAAAAGCTTGGGCTTGATGTCGGGGTAGTCTGTGACAAGAGAGCAATTGTTGGCATTTAACATTGCCTGTCTAGGAAGAGCAAAAAGGTGTTCATCCACAGCAATATCTTCTGTTGCCACCATACCTCTTCCTTGGTTTATGTCACGAAGGTCGGCGATGGAGACTTTGGGTGACAATTTCACTCCATGGGAAGAAAGCCACTCATAGAAATTGTCAGTGGTTGCTTCAAAAGACGTCATCAGGATGGAGAGCCGGAATGAGGTAGGGGAGAAGACGTGGGACGACAAACACACTAGTGGTGGCAGGATCAGCTCTTAAGCCTAGGAAACCCGGGGAATGTGGGAGTTGGAGCAACAGAACTCAACTCCAAGTGCGAAGCAGGGTGCTGGCACTAGACAGGGTCTGGAGTAACTAGACGGGAGAAGGCTCAAGGTAAGAGCTCTCGGAACACGGATGGGAGCAGCAACAGTGAACAACGGTGTATGAGGTTTACTAAACAACAACGACAACAACAGCAAAGAAGAACAACTATATGTGTTCACATTTGCCATGAACAAAACTAACCCGAGCCCGCGATAGGGCCTGTGTAGGGAGAAACAGACGGGAAAAATTTTCGGGGCCCCAGAATAGCGTACAAATACCTCAGTCTACCCGAATTTGGCACGGTAGATGGAAACTGTGGAGTGTCCTGGCGGTGGAGGTCTGGTGGTGGGGGAAGTGGAGGCTACAGGGACGGAGAAGTTCGGGGTTGAAGGGTTCGGAAATGTTGCATCACTTGCTGATCAGCAATGCCTGAGGAAAGGTGATGTGGCTGGACCTAGGATGGTGCAGGGACAGTGGCTAGGAAACTGGGGAGCATCAATGAATGTGGCTGGTTGCGGCTGGTGGTAGCGATGGAATGCGCGGCGATGGAAGTAATGGTGAGGAACCCGGAAGACTCTGGCGAGCAGTTGCTGGTGCGAACACACCCTAGAGGAGGATGAGGAGGTGGATGAAAAGGCCAATGGGGAAGGTAACGGAGAGTAGTTTGGGATTTGGAGACAATTGTAAATTTGAAAATTTGCAAATTTGCAAATTTGCCCAATGGTGATGTTAGTGGGTGATTGTTTTTTACACGTATTGGACCGTTTCAACTGCGTATTCTAGGGAAGTTATGGTGATGTCAAAATAAAATTAAACCGATGTCAAATTTTTGGCTCCACCATTCGAGAAACGACATCATGGAGGACCATTGTCGATAGTAGCACTAAGGAGACTATGATTTTGTGAAGTTGTGGAGGCGCAAACTCCGCCCTAACGCCCAATCTGTCAAGCAATGAACTGAACATTGGGACCCTGGCTGCGGAACCAGTAGTGCAAACTGCGGTGTAGATGGGGATGCGAAAACAGCAATTGACCACCACATGGCGGTGGGATGGCCATTCTGCTTGGACTGCTTATACGAGGGTAGGAACGCTGTGGCATGGGGATATTAGCCCAATCGGAGTTATTGTGGATCCTACAACATCATGTAAAACATACATGGCTATGATTGCTGGTAGACACATTTGTGTAGTTGAGCCCTAATCTCATAAATCCCACTTAACCTTCTGGCTTAACCATTGAACTTTTATGCAACTTCCGGTTCATATGCACCACATCCGTGGTGATTACATTGATTTGGGGCCGTTGGGTGTGAATACGTTGAACAATTCCCTGGTCATTTAATTGTAATGGAAATTATCCTTTGATGACCAACTGGCATCCCCAATGCCTCAACTTTCGTTTATACTCCCAGTATGTGTTCCGTTTAGGCCATTTTCGGAGGGTCGGAGGATCGGAGGGTCGGAGGGTCGGAGAATTTGGAAGGGTTTAGGTGGATTTGGAACTGCATTGTCAAAAGTGACTCTCAAAATGACACTTCTCCACTACGCTTGGACATTCCTAACACGGCGTTGGCCGCATCGCGAACTACAATCATCCGGGAGATACCGAACAAGTGGACAGAGGAATGACGATGATTTGCAGTTTTGATCCGTGTACAAACGGTGTTTATCGGGATCCTACGGTATTCGGAGTCGGTGGACCAATTTGGCACCAAAATAGACTTTCCGCAGAATTTCAATTAATCCGCCTGAATTCTTTCATTAGGGATCACAAATGGGTAACAAAAAAGATGCAACAATAAGTGGAAGATTATCCAAGATGCATAGGTATTGACTCATATAGGACTTGTGACTGTAGAAATTAGTATTCCGTGGTGAAATCCATTCAATGGCAAAGTAGCAAAGTATATTCCATCGTAAACATTAATTATATACAAACCTGGTTCATTAAAAATCATAAACGTCATCGTCCATAGTCAACTATACTTCTCTAACGAATAGCTTGGAGGGAATTGATGTGTTCAAAGGATCAGATAATCTCCTGGCCCGCACAAACTTGTCGTCACTTGTAGCTACTGCTAATAGGCCATCTCTCAAGGCGATCCGAGAAACGCTTTCCAGAAATTTGGGATACATCTTGATTCTCTTCCGTTTGCCTAGATCCCACACACAAACCGCCCCATCGCCTCCCGAAGTGTAAAGAATATTATTTTCGGCGGAAGCAAGTGAATTCACAGGATACACCTCATCCACATCATCTAGTTTATTGTGCGAGCGATGACACTTGAAGGTGAAACGTTTTCTGGCCTGTACATCGGGCGACAGATCGAAGCTCTCCAACGAAACCCTGCCGTCCACCGTGCTGACTGCAAATCCCAGTCCATCCACCAAACACTTAAGATCCTTGATCTGGTACTTGAGTCCCAATTCTCTTTGCTCGTATGGACTCTGGAGTTGCCGGACGTCGTAGAGCTCGATTTGGTTGGAATTGAGCCCCAATGCCACGTAATTCTGTGAAGAGTCCATAGTGAAGATCTTTCGTGCGTGATTATTCTGCTCATTGGCATATCCTGTACCTGCTTGCTTCTTCAACACCACCTTATGCTGCCGTATATCAACCACCCGGAACGCACCATTGAACGAAGAAACCAATATGGAGTTTTCATCCTCGCTCAAGCGGGCCATATTGTTGATGCCATTCCCAATTGACTCCGATTCTCCTTCTCCGTTCACACAAAGTATCAGTTGCAACTTCATGTTTTCCTGGTCAATTCGAAGAATTGAGCCATCCAAGCATCCCACGTAGGTACTACCGCCTGTTTGGAACAAACTTAAAGGCGTTTCAGGACTGGTGAACGTTGATTGGAGGTCGGCTCGGTCGGCCTGGGTTTTGGAGATGTCAAATACAAGCACTCGATTGTCCCATGATGAAACCGTAAGTTGATGATTTGAGGATATTTTGATATCTGATACAATATCGAGATTATGAGGTACATCTAGTTGTATGAAATTACTCATTGGAACTGAGTAGATCTTTAGGGTGTGATGGTAGAGTTGAGTTGATTGCCAATAGAATGACTATCTAGTGGGGTTATAAAAATGAGGTCATGTGATTTCGAGTCACGTGACCACATACAAATAAGCAGTATGGGTTTTGGGATATACGGAGAAGGATGGTGACGGTGTGGTGAGTTATTGGGGCCCGTCAGAATGCGATATCTTAGCTGGTTTCAAATTACGGCAATTTTTGGTGTGGCGTGATTTTTTTTGCTGGTGAAAATGAATGTTTTTTCACGCAATAATCAAATATTCATTTTGTATTATGGTGGTGGTAGTTTCGTGATATTATGTGCTGAAGGCCAGCTGTATTGAAGATATTGCAGTGTTGAATGGTGGATAGCGTGTAGTTATGCAAATTTCAAAAACTCATTATCGAGGATTGATTTTTCTCGGCGATTTCTTCCCTTCCAATCTCCGACGTTCTGGAATGGGCTGATGGCTGATATGGCATATCTCTAGTTTGATTATTTCACCAGGATCTTGATCGGGTTCCACCCATTCGAAGTTCTCTCCGTGAGTGAGCCAAAATTCCAAAAATCGCAATTCTTCTTCTAGTTCATTTAATACCATCTTATTCTTATACAACTTGGCTTTAAAATGGGCCTCAAGCCGTGAAACTTCGGGGTTCAGTTCCAATTGAAACTCCGGCAACTCTAGGATAACTCCATTATGATCAAACATGTTCAAGCCGGCCTCCTTGCGCACTTCGCTGTGATGGAAATTGCGGACGTTGACCTCGTTATTTTCTTCATAATGCGTGACAACCTTATTGATTGCAATGAACTCTTCCTGGTGTATGTAATTGTACCATAATGAATTGTAATATCTCCAGCTCAAACGTGATAGCTGAGTAATTAATGAAATCCGTAACAGCCCATACAACACTGTTCCCCACAATGCAGAATTCAATAATGACCAAGCTGTAAGCAGAAATACCGGAAGAAAATGGCTTTCTGTCACACTAATGGCTGCCATGGCTATGGCGAAGGTCCCCAATATTTTTAGGGCATGCTCCTTGCGTGATCTGTGGTATAATGTTGATCCAATGGTCTTTTCTATTAGTAAAAACGAATTGTAGTAGCTCTTCTGATCCAATAGCAGGTTTAAAATGGCATAAACGATGGAAATGTCGAATTTCGATGACTTGTGGTGTAAGTTCCAATTGGCTTCTGCGATCTCCAAAAGCTGGGAAGTGTCGGTGGACCGCGGTTTGGTGTAGACGAATTGACGTACCAACTCGCCATCTGAGACGAATGACGGCCACCAACGATCCAGCGAGAGGAATTCCCAGAGCTGCTGCTCGATGGTTCTTTGGCTTGGGGTTTTGATCCTCAAAAAATCCGAGGACAAGTAGCTCTTCTGCAGCGTAAAGTTCTTGGTGTTGCGCTGAAGGGTTCTGCTGGCACGAATGCAGTCGCTCAAGAGCGATTTGTTGTCTATGGATGGTGGAGGCCGTGCCTTGAGCCTCTTGCTGAACGTCTCATAGTTAAGAGGCTCTCGGGAGTAATACGTGGTGAAATTTCGCCGGGAAAAAGCGGCCGTGCCGCCAGACACCACCAATCTCATGTTGAAGCATTTTCCATGCTTAGTGCGGCTGCAGAACCTCGGTATATGCTTGAAAGAACATCGTAGTACCATGCCCTTGTAATGCCCTCTGTTAGCTACTGGATGTGAAAATGCTTATCTACAGGTCCAAATATCTGCAGATGCGACTTCTTTGAGAGTATCGAAATGGCCCCTCCAAACCTCCACAAGACCTTGGAGAAGCGCTGAAAACAGTGAAAGTTCGTGTACCCACGTCACTTTCGTGGCATAGATATGAAACAGCGAATTTATCGCCAGGGAGGCGTAACTTACGTGGTTCTTATAAAATTGAATAGTTTCAATTAGGTCACGTGACCTGCGGGTCACGTGCTGGCAATTACTGTTCCCGATTGGGAAAAGGTAAACAACTTACCCCCATCTATATCACCAACTTGATTTCATTCTTTCGTCAACAATGTCCTTCACCCCTCCAGGTGCTTCAGGGGCCTCTGAAAGACTCTCATCTGACGACACGTCCGGCTTGCCTTCGCCAACTCCCTCCAGAACTCTAACTGGCCTGGAACACCCTCCATTTCCTCCCTATTCCCATGGCCCTTTCAGAGACCAAGAGGCCGCCTCAAGGAACTCTTCACAGTATTCGCATGGTTCCAACGCCTCAGACAGCCAGAACTCCCAGAACTCCCAGAACTCCCGTAAGAGCTTTGCCAGTGACTTCAAGGGGTTCCAGCCGCCGCAAGCTCCAAGAAATCGCAATGCCACCGCCAACAGAGAGTCGTATCTTTCACTGTTTTCAGACTATTCGGCCAGAATTGATAATGTTGACGATATGGGGGCCCAGCCAGGACATATCAAGTTGGTTCCTGGTACTGAGGAGCCTTCATCGTCCACGGTTCATCAGATAGCCATCGACATGGCAGATCTTCAATCGGAAGCATCTTCGGTGAATTTTGGCAAACTCCCCACTCTCCGTACACAGGCGCTGAAAAATGTATCCGATGCGAAAGTACTGCCTGATTACTCTTACGACACCAACATTGAAGCGGCTGTTCCTCGGCGATCTCCCAGAAGGCCAAAGTCCGAGATCATCACAGGGTCCATAGTTCCCCCTTTACCTGGCGCCTCCGACCTGAAGAAGAAAATCAAACACAGAAAGCACAAATCCTTGGCTTTAAGTGATGATTTGGACCAATTGATGAAATCTGCCAGCAATTTGGAATCTGGCGCCGATGATGACGTGGATATTGCAACCGTTGACCTATCCCTGAAAATAGTAGAGGAATCCACTCCAAAGATACTTCAGCGTTCAATGGATGATATTGGGTTGAAAAAATCATCCAGCTCCGAAGGTAATAAGAGTGTGGTATCCCAAGAAGATTCTGTGATAACTATTGTAAAACCCAGAGATGCGAAGTTCTTGCCTCCAAGGCCATCTGTTGAAAACTTGAGAAGAGCAAGAGAGGTTAGCAATGCTCTTATGGAGGATTCAAACTTATTACCAGGTAAATCACAAGATCTCAAATTTCCTGATAAGAAGTCCTTGCTCGAAGATGTGCCATTAACTCCGGGAGTTGAATATCACACCTCACAAGAAGAACCACATGAAGAAAACATCAACGATAAAGCCATTTCTGTTGAGCTTGAACATCCTGTGTCTGAAGAAAAGGATGATGTCGAAAGTAAGGAACTATCAGCTAGAGCTGAAGAGAATTTCGAAGATTTGAAATCTCGTCAATCTGGTTCATCTTTCTACCCAGATAGTAGAAAATACTCAACAGGTAGTTACAAGGTGAAAAACACAATTGATCCTGCTCCTGTAGGACAGTTACCTCATCTGCCTCCAAAAGCTTTACTCAGTAACGATGATGATGAATATTATGACATTGGAGAACCAGTTCTTATGCACAAACCTTCCAAGGGTAAAGCTGTGAAGGATTCAATGAAAAGTCCTACACATAGACGAACTAAAAGCAAGAGCAAGAAGATAAAAAGTGCTCGTGCTTCAAGAGAACTTAAGCCCTTTAGTTACAATACTTTAATTAGTTTATTGGAGAGTATGAATGGAACAATTATTGGGGAGGAATTTAGTCAATTGAATTTACCAGTCAAAGAAAAGCAATTGATTGAGAAGATTGTGGACTCGTTATCCAGATTAACACTGGATATGGTTATCGATGAGCATCGTTATGAAATTGGTATCCAACGTTTGGAGAAGGCCCTTCGTGTCTTGGAAGGTTTTATGTGAGGAGGAATGCTATCATTTGACACGCATTTGCATCATGACGACAAGAAAATAATGTTAACACCCAAAATAACATGCTCTTCCAGCTCTGGACTATATTCATTTGACAGCTTATCATTACTGGTATTTGATAATTTTCTCTCATTAAACTCAAGAGTGAGGAGATTCTTTGAGAAACGTTTACATCTGTGAGATTAGTATGTAGCACTATAGATACATTAATAATACATTACGACTATACTTGTCGGGCATAACTAAAATTCATTTAACCCAAATCCGATTTCAAAATCAGCTAATTCTTATCCAATTTCAGATACATTAAAAAGCAATTCGACACTTTCAACATCACTTCTTCCACCAATTCTATGTTGATCAAGAAATCATAATTCAACTTGATCAAACTAGGAGAATTTGTTTCGCTGTTTTCAGAAATTGAAGTTGTTGAGGAAGGGGTTTGAACTTGAGATTGGTTAGATCGTATTTTTTTCTGACATTCCATATCAATCTCATTAAATGATTTGAAAATTAATTCGAAAAGTCCTTTATACTTCAAATTCTTTGAATTCAAATTCTCTTTCAATGAAATCTTGATTAGATTCTTGTTCAATTTATCAAATTTGTTTCGTTTGAAATTCAACGTAATCACAATCTTATCTTTCAGAATTTTCTTAGGAGTTGCAGGATTAATGTGATTGATGTAGAAAATAAAGCAGATTTGATTCAATGAAGTCAACTTCACATCAAAGAAAATTTTTGGTACATTCAAGCTACCCACTTTGGGCATTGTTTCCAATTCTCTAAAATTATTTCTGATAGTGTTGATTGAATTCAAAATTGGGTAAAAATCCTTAAGATATTTAATGATACCAACTATTAATTCAGTATCCTTAATGTGCTTCTCAGATTTATCATTCGAAATCGAATCTTCAGGCTCATGAATTTCATCAAACTCGTGGTTTCTGTTGGATTTCTTGTAATGTTCATCCAAGTAACGATTCAAGAAAATTAATATAAGAGACAATTCATTGTCATTAGATTTAAGATTCTTCTCTTGAATCTCCAGTTTAATATACTCATGACTTGTTTTTGTTGCTAATGTGATGGCATCATCTGACTTGTCTGGAAGTCTAATTACTAGCTCCTCAAGGTTTTCGTCGGCTTTGATGGTGATGTCGTTAATGGAATTATCAATGACTTTAATTTTGTTTCGATTTAACTGGTCCAAGATTTTAATCAACTCGTTGAGTTTATTCAAGTTGTTAAAAATCAAGTCAAGCAAATTCTTTGACGTCGAAGATGAATCCGAAAATTCAAGAACATCTTCAGGCTTCTCCGTGCCCCCTAATCTGGAGGTAAGGTTCACCATGTCATTAATTTCGAAGCGTTGATGATCTTCGTCTATTTTTATTATACTGTCGGTTGAATTCTTGATAGTGAGATTCCTCAAGTTTCCAAATAATTTCAATTTCATTTGAGATTGTTGATTGATATTAATCAAGTTGATCTTCAAAAATAAACTCGTTGATGAATTATGAATAGGAATTAAATCGTTATCGTTGTACAATAACAATATTGATTCATATGAAATTGGAGACTTTCCCCTTGGTTGTATTAGTTCAGGTGTGTCACCAATTCCATTGAATAAATCACTGGTGTCGATATCCATACTTTCTTTCTTTACGATATTCAATTCACTTGTTTTCTCAGATTGATCCAAATCTTTCAAATCGATATTGAACTTATTCAAAATTTCTTCAACCTTTCTTACTTTTAAGAACTTGATATTTCTGATTTGCAATTCTTCGAGAACCATGTGATCGATAATCATATTGGAGCATAACTTTGACAAACTGGAGAAAAATTTGAAATCTAAAACGATAGTCAGGTCAATTTCATCGTTAGAATCACTCTCTTCCAATTCTTTGGTGCGAAGTTTCTGGATCCATTGAATCTTCCAATCTCCATTGATGGACTTGATTCTAGAAACCCACCAATGCGTATTATTGGTAATACCATTGGTTAAATTAATTAAGAACCATGATGATGGCCAATTCTTTCTTCTATAAAATTGAATCTTCGTCAGAGATGTTGGTAGATTAGTCAGGATGAAGTTCAAAAGTTTGGTGGTTTCATAATCACTCAATTTGATGATATCATTATTGATCCATTCGGTGGTAAGAAGCCGGTTATGAATTTCCTTATTGAAAGTTTCTAATCTCAACTGAATTAGTGAATCAACAACATTACTGATCAAGTCTTGTTCGCTAATAAATGACTTGTTTTGGATCTTCAATGGGATAGAATTGATACGTTTAGTGAACAGGTTCTGCAATGGAGTAGGGTCAATAAAGTAAAAGAAGCCAGTAGATGGATTGATGGCAAAAATCGTAGATTTCTTTGGAGAAAGCTTGACAAGCAATTGATGTGGAGATATGTATGAAACTTGACTTTCTTCAGTTGGAGATTGGGTGGACAAACGAGAAGAGAACTGAGAAAATATGCTGGATATCAATCCTTCAGCATGTTTGTTGATAATTATGTTCATAATCAATTCGATACTCAAATCAGATTCTTCTTCATTGGAAGATTCGTCCACATCAGTTTCTTCTCCAGGTATCGAGGATTCTTTGAAGATGTCAGTAATTCCATGATCCTCAATATATCTTCCATTCTTAAACCATCTAAAGTTCAAATTGTAGGATCTATCAATTCCAATTTCGATGAACGATTTCCAATTTCTTGATAAATAGTGACCACACCAATAATTAATAATAATTAAAGATTTTCCATTTTGGTAATTAAATTGAATACTTCCCTTCCATTTAGAATTTGACGCCAAATCTCTCAACTGTTTTGCAATCAAGTAAAGTTTGAACGAAATCGAGTATTTGTGAAGAAGTTCATACAAGCCATTCAATCCTTGATTCAACAAAATATTATTCACTATCTTTTCGAGCTTTTCATGAGATTCGCGAGGTAACCTGGTCGTGATCTTATTGTGTCTATGTGTTATGAGAGAAGTTTCTGGGTTAATACCAAACAAAAACTTAAAATCAACGAAATAGAAGGGGGATTTGTAGTAATCTTCGTCACTATCGATGATAACATCGTTTGCCACTGTTATCGACACCTGAAACTCATTGGGAATAGAAAAGAATATACGACCATCTTTAATTTCATAATCATTCAAAAACCGATCTGGAATTTCGGTTAAAGCAATACGAGTCATCAATATCAAGTTAAGATCTTGCAAAACCTCTAAAGTCTTTTCGGGGGTTATATTAGGCACTTTGATGAAATTATATGATGGTAATTGGGGTCTTCCTTTGAGAAGCACCTCTAAACTGGTCACCAAGTCGGAGTTTGGAAGTTTAGCACCAGAGAAACTATTCAAGGCATTAAGCTGGAAGCTCAACTGTTCAAAATGGAACTCTTGCATACGAAACCAATTCAAAAGATCGATAAACTTCGATACGTCTTTGGCGTTGGTAGCCCATTTCACAAGCGTGTAGAGTTTGATGAAGTCTTGGCGCAAGGATATGATTAATTTTAAGAAGTTCTTCTTCCGGGTGGAATCAGACTCGGTATGCTTAGTACTGGAAAGATTCTCTATAAGGGTGGTGATTTGTTTATAGGCTTCTTGGGTGTGGAATTTGAGGATGTTCGACAAGGGGACGATGTTGTTTGTGATGTGAGGAATCTCCGGCAAGGCTTTCCCTGGCGTCTGAGTTCCATTTATCACTGTTTCTGTCATGTTGGATGCTGTATTTATGAGATGAATGATGGGGCTGTAGTGATATGACTTTTAGTGGAGTGAAGAAAGTTAATTGAAAAGTAGCACGGATTTATCCTAATTCTTTATCCTTTCACACTCTAATTCAGTGATTTTACTCTATGGGAAGAATGATTGGCCCTGGCTACTTATGAAACGGGAGATTCTCGATGTGACAAGCTCTGGGGTTTGGTTCGGTTTTGTTTGTCTACCAACAAATGGCAACTTACCAATACAGAAGTCTGAAAGGAAAACGCCAATACGTTCAAGATGGTATTGTTAATTCCTGGATGTCACAAGACGAAGTGGAAATGAACGATTGGATCAACTCCACCGGCAGTCTGAATATTCAGTTGAAGACCTGGTGATGAAAGGTGTTGATGAAAAGGTGCGCGAGCTAGTTTTGAGTAGGAGAGTTAGTTTGGAAAATAGCGACAAAGAAGAAAATTAGCGAGACTACATAGAATATTGGCACCATTGGGGTCACTTTCTGGTGCGAGGATCTGAAGTGTACCGAGACACGCACCAGCAAGGCCAGTAATTTTAGGGAGAGCATACAGTGCGATTGAGGTTGGCTTTCGCTAGGATTCTTCCCAGTGGAAGGAAGGTTAAGAAACCAATAATAAAGACTTACGGTATGAGATGAAGATGACCTGACCTAATATTGCTTGTGACGTTGCTGGTTTCAAGATTGGAAGATCCCTGAATCCAGATTCAGTCTTGGAAAAACGGCTTGTTTAGGTCCCACCACATCAATTTAATTGGCAAGTAATAGCTGTGTCTCAGTTTCTGAAAACTTAAGCCAGCTTTTAGTTTAGAACAGAGCTGGCTGCGCATTGATCCTAAATTCAGTAGTAATTATAGATGTTCAAATTCTGCAATGACAAAATCACAGTAATCATTACCACCGCATCTGTGTCATATGAAGTTTGGTCAAAACAAGAAGAGTTGAAGATGAAGAAGTTACTTCTTTGCCCTTTTAATTGTGTAATCTGGTTCAAAAGGTTTAACACAATTCAAGATAAGAGCATAACTTAAAACTTCGTTATTGGTTATATACAACTGGGATTGATATGGCATTTTTTTAAAGTACAAGTATATATATTACAAACATGAAAATGAGCATGAACAGCGTGACGTAAAAGAATGAATGAACAACATTCGTTGATAAATTTAGATTGTAAATGAAGGAAATTAAGTATTAATGAAATGGTGATTATTATTTTGAAGAATTTAATGTGACGAAAAGCTGTATGGAACACTTTCTTTGATCCAGTTGAATTTATCCTGCATTAATAAATCTCCAATAGTGGTTCTTTTATCCTTTCTAACCAAGAGGACATCGACAATGCTCTTTAAATCTCCAATAATATTTTTTATGGCGGGATCGATGTTGTTCAGCTCTTCAAGAAGTTCATTCACTTTGAACCAATCCCAATCAATCATGGCAATACGATGAGCGGAATTTTGTTTCGAAAGCTTTCTCCGGATTACAGCTGGAGAAACACCTGAATTTTGAAGAACTGACAATGGGGGGAGATCAAATGGTAAGCGACCTTCTAATGCGGCATAGATCAAAACCCCTACCGACCATGAATCAGTTAATTTCCCATTATACTTGAGACCCATAAGTAATTCCGGAGGGATGTAATCTTGAGATCCACATCTAGTAGAAAGTAACTGATCTTCTCTTTTTAATTTTTTGGACAACCCGAAATCAGTTAAGTTAGTCATTGGATTCTCTGAAAATTTCGAATACTCAAGCAATTCCTCAAAGTTATAATTCAAAAGGATATTCTCCAATTTTATGTCTCTATGAATGATGTCTTTCGAGTGTAAGTATGCTACCGCAACAACAATTTCACAAACAACCCTTTTAAGTGCAATCCAATAGTCCAAACTAATTATTTGCTTGTGTTTGTTGAGAAACTCGTATAGGTTACCTCCAGGGCAATAATTCAAAAACAATAATTGGTCGGCATTCATTTGAAGAACATTATATTCCAGGATATTGGATTCTTCCAAAGGACTGCTTGCATAGTCCTTCTCAGGGTGAATTTCAGTTTCACTATCAAGAACCAATTCTGATTCAATTTCTTGCTTATCAATTGACAAATTGATATTGTAATCTATTAATTTGATAATACAAGGATGATTGATCTGGAATAAAATATTAAGCTCTCTTTTGATAAACGATTTGAAATTTGACACTTCGTTTGCATACTTGGTGGGAATAGTAATAATCTTAATTGCAATTGAATCAGTAGGACTTCTTGCTAACACAACGGTAGAAAAATTGCCCGAACCGATTTCTTCCACAAATTGGAACTGCTGATTGAGTTTATTAGAATAGAAGACATGATTGGAGTACTTAGATCCTGTTTGGATGGTTACTGTTTCGACACTAGCGTGTGGACTTTTATGTGGGCTTTTGTGCGTGGAGGAATGAATTGATTCAGGTGAAGTTGCTGAAGAAGAAGCAGAAATCGATGGAGGAGTCACTGGAGAAGATGCTTCGGATGAGTTGTTCGATTTAATTTCGGTTTCGTAGCTCACATTTGATGGAACTTGAACAGGGTTGGATACAAATCTCTTTTTGCTGTTTGTAGCACTATTTTCAAGAAGAGAATTCTTTCTTCCCAATGCTGGAATGGGTCTATATTCTGAAATGACACGTGGTGAACCAATAGGAGGTTCTGGGGTATGGTTGTATGCATCTGTGAGGGATAAATCATCATTTGAATTTGATCCTAACAGTATTGGGCTTCTTCTAGGACTTCTTCTTGGACTTCTTTTCACTATTGATTCTAAGATTGGAAATGATGAATCCAGACTCGATGGATAAAAATTGTAATTTCCCGAGAAATCTCCATTTGGAATCACTGGAGTTGGAAGTTGGGAAATACGGTCAAACGATACTTTTGATGGAGAAATGATTGGAGGAGAGAATGAGAGAGGTTCTCCCAAACTGTTTAATACTTTTCTGCCAACATTACTATTGTAATTGCTCAAACATTGTTTGAATGAACCAGACTTTGTGTTTGGGTCACTGATATCGTCGTCACTATTGTTAAGAGCACTTTTCAGTACGTCGATCTTGAGGTTAGATGGAAATCTTGCATTTGGTACTGATGGAGGACGAAATATGTGATCGTTGCATAGCTCCGGAATGGGAGATGGGGATGGGGTGGAAGACAGGGATTCAGGATGCATTAGGGTTGGGATTGAATATGAGGTATTGGGGGGAGATGGCAAAGGGTGGTGAAAGGGGAACTTCACTGAAGTCCGAAATTGGAGAAGTTAGGTGAAATTTATCCTGAAAGATGAAAATTATCCACAAACAAGATCTGTGGTGAAACACCCTGATCTCACAGTAAGAAAGGAGATTCACGGGCCCGAATTTAGTCACACGGGTGATTTTGTTCCACTTCCACAGCCAGATGAGTCAGGTTTGAACGATCTCACCAACGGTTACCAAATCAATGACTAATTTCCAGCACTGGGCCTGAGTGGTAGAACGATGTGACCTGAATGAAGGTATTGGGCCAGACTGAGGACTGGCGATCTAGACTCGTTTGAAACGGGCGGTTCTTGGTGATGACCAGGCAAAGGGCAAGGGCTGAGGGTGATGGGCTGAGGACCAGGTCTAGACTAGGTGCTCTGCGAAAAATGGCCCACTTGTGACAGATGCAACGAAGACTTGAAAGGCGGTGCCAAGGACTTCGTGACGGTGTTTGGCACGCTGTTTCGAGCAGTTTGCTGGTGGCGGCTAAAATCTCTGGTGCTTCACTTGATTTGTTGCTACCACTTGCTGAACAACAAATGTTTGGAATTGCCAGTCAAACGACTGGTGATGGAGACTTGCGATATGGGGCCAGGCGGTACGGAGAGCCTGTTAAAGTTAAAGGTTAAAGGAGTGTAGGTATCAGGGGCAGGGGCAAAGGCCTAAGCTAATGGGAGGAACTGGCTAGCACAACACCGGCGGTGGAGGATAGGGAAACCGTGGAGAACGATTTGTTTGTCTTATCTGAGAGAAACAATAGGGGTGTCAAGCGCAGTAGTGGGAATAGGTGGGACACGCCAACACGGACGAGTGAGGAGAGCAGAAGTCACGGTAAACGAAGCTTGGGGAACCGATAGACAAATAGACAACTGCGAGATGGGTAGATGGTGGAAAGACACCAGGAAAGAAGAAGTAATGGATAAATTATGTAAGATACGGTGATGGGGTTTTGCTACTGTAGAAAGGCAAGAAATGACCAAAAGGGAACCACGGATGACACGGGGGACGGACATATGTACAGTCCGCTGCAAACCAGAGAAGAAGTGGGGGTAGATGACATATTGTGGAGACGACACTGACGACATAACGACATTGTGCAGCTCGCAGAATGCATGAAGGTGGGGCATGCATTGGTGCTGCGGAGGTGACGATGGTGGTCAATGGTGGTGGAGGCCAATGGTACGATTTGTGTGGGAAGAGATGGCTACTGCCATCGCATGCCTGTCTGGTCTGGTAGCATGGTTGCGATACGGTTGGCTTTTGCGCACGGCCAATCAGGTTGCATTAGCGTGGTGTAGTGTTGGTGCGGCTGCATAACCTAGTCCTGTTTGTGCAGCGTGCATTATGCACGCGAGATATCCAGCATATTCGCCACTGTTCCCTCTGCGCTACTTAGCGCACAAAAGTGTTTTGGGAAAAGGTGTCAATCTCGTATGGAGCGATTCTGATGCCTTTTCATCGTTGTAGACCAATAGGAACTGCCGATTCCATCTCTTGGACCGGCAAATCGGCCACGTGCGTTTGCCGGATCCCCGTGTGAACGCCCCCTCCACGCCTCCTCGATCTTGCCACCTCCCCACAAGCGGGGCCGCATGGTACTATATTCTCTTCCTCCACAGTGCACAGGTTGCACTTTCAGTGCCAGCTACTTTCTCGTCTAACCAGGTTACATTTTGCCTCAACTTCGATGTTGCTCTGGCTGTATGTAGGCCATGTGTGTGCAGGAGGAGTGCTAGCTCAATTACCACTACGGAATAAATTTCCCGGGGTAACATCGCAGTCTTGGACCCCATAGCCCGGGGCTCAGTGAAATTTCCATGATCTACGAGAAATTCCACACCGGAAAGTTGAGGCCAATCTCGGGAGCTGTGGTCCGCAATTCTTCCAGTGGAGGTGGGTGAACCCGGCCTTCTGGAGACTTGGAGGGTTCGGGGTTCTTCACATTGATTTACCTATTACAAAGTGCCGGGATGTGTGTTTATTTGCTGGGAGAAGGTTGAGGATATTCTGGTGATAAGCCTACGGTACACTCGGAGTTAGCATATTTCCCGGTATTTATTCATAGCAGGCCATGTGAAGTAATACTGCTGTAGAATTGATTTCCTCGCCACAAATGACCACCTGTGGAACACCGTGAATACCGTGAACACGGAGAAGATGGTCAACATTGGGCATTGTGAACTTGGAGCGCATTGTGAACTTTGAACGCATTGTGAATATAGTCAACGATGAGTGTCGATGTCATCTATTCATCCAGTAGAACTCGGGGAAAATCCCGGAGTTAATCTGGCAAGAAATTGTGCCAGTTCCGAGAGCGAATTTCCCCATTTTTCCACCATTACATCGACTCATCGTGTTGGGTAAACTTCTTAGCGGGATTTTCTGTCATACAACTCACACTACCCAACGCCAATCCCTGGGTAAAATGGACAACCTGGTTACGTAATTGTAGCTACCATGGCCAGCCACTCGGTGTAATGATTCGTGCGCCTTGTGAATATGTACATGTTACAGTCTTTGGTTGTATTATTCATTACTGATATGTAGACCTGTACCTCTATATTAACCGTACCTAAATTAAGAATTAAATTACCTCTTTTCGAATACACAATCGGTATTCTTTTTGTTACATCCCTCACACTTGTTGAGTTCGGAGTTAAACACACACTTGACCTTTCTCTTGCGACAAGATACACACGAGCTCTTGCGGATGTGACCATCGTGAGATTCTTGAAGGGTCTTGGACAATGCGGAAGTGAGCGACGAGAGCGAACGCTTGGTGGGGAACTCGTCCTTCTTCTTGACCACCTTGTGGATGGACTTCTTCCTTGCGGCTGGTGCATCCACATCATGCAGTGGAAGCGATGCAGTCTGCACCAGTGCCAGCACTGGCGAGGAAGTTGTGGTGACTCCTGCATCCACGGCAGAGAAGCAGTAGGCAGTGGAGCTTGAGCTTGAGCTAGAACTGGATCCGGATCCCGTTCCAGATCCAGAACCGGAGCTGTAAGACTTCTTGTTGTTCAACATGATGTCCTCCTTGGTGAAGCCCTTGGAGAAACAGCAGGCAAGGCCCTTGACATTGCACGACTTACAACTCTTGAACCGGATCAACTTGGAGTTGGACACGATGACATGCGAGTCCTCTGCCACCAATTCCTTGACGGCTTCACCACGCATCAAGCGGTCGATCTGGTCTCTGTTGAGGTCATGGGGGTACAGAGAAGGCACGGAGGTGTCAAGTGTCTTGGAAACGATGGTGATCACCGCATTGCATTTGACCTTACGGGCTCTGCAAGAGTCACACGAGGGACCCAAGCGTTGTCTGCGCTTTTGGTTCTTGTCGTCCTTGTCGGAGCCTGCCACTGACAGGAGGTCGGAGTTGGCCATGTTGGGCAGCGACATTGGCAGCAGCGACACCAGCCTGGAAGGCTGTGGCAGCAGCAGGTGGCGGTGGACGGGGCTGAGACTATGGAGGTTTTGTTGGTTTTGTTGGTGTTGGTGTTGGTGTTGGTGTTGGTGTTGGTGTTGGTGTTGGTGTTGGTGTTGGTGTTGGTGTTGGTGTTGGTGTTGGTGTTGGTGATTTTGGTGGTGGTGTGGGTGATGGAAAGGTTGAGGTGTGTGATGGCCCTCGATGGAGGCGATGGTGGCACTCAACAAGCCCAAGCCGTTGACAGGAAGCTGTTCTTTGGCAGGAGGCAGTACCGAGACCTCGGGGCCCCGGTAGGAGTCCTTGGAGGTGGTGTAGTTGGAGAGGCGAGTCAAGGGAGGGAGAATCACCGGGTGGTTTACGTGGGCAACGTTGTAGTCATTGGGACGGAATTGTCTTAAGATGGGCTCGAGAGGAGGCAACAGAACATGGTGGGGAGCGATGTCGGAGGTCTTGTGTTGGGACATGATGGAATACGACAACAAGTCGTTGGACGACGCCATGTTGAACGGACCGAGATGAGGAAACTATGGGGAATGAACATATGGGAACACCCGGTATATATATAGTGTAGGAATAGGTGTTTCTTTTTTGGGGTTAATGGATTTCCTGGGGTAGGTAGGAAAGTCCTGATAGGACGGGGGTCCTGCGGGAGGTGGAGTTTGTGTAGTGAGAGGAGGAGGAGGAAAAAAAACAACAGGGGCGTCGGAGGGCGTGCGGAAGTTCACGATGCCACCGGAGTTTTGCCTCGGTATCATGTAGGTCCCACGAGTAAACCAACGGTGGTTTAATCCGGTGGCGATAGTAAGCGATGGTTCTGGGGGAGAAGTGAGAGGTAGTTAGAGAGTTTTGGGATGATGGGTTTGTGCGTGTTGTGCATGATATGCGTCTTGTGCGTATGAGAGTGCGCCGAGGGCAGTACCGGTAGAGGCCACCACCGGGCCAGGGGGTGCATCCGCACCCCCGATGTGGGAGAGGGAACTCCGACCACGGTGAGTCGGGCGCTAACGCCGGGAATGGGCAAATTTCGAGGGGATTGTGGTGCCAGAACTATGTCAAAGGAGCACCAGGTAGCTAGCTGGTGTAGCATCAGCAGACCGGCCGAGTCCATCGCCAGAATCACCCAAGAACACCGGTGGCACTGGAAGAAATCAGGCGACTTCGGACTGCGGCAAAACGGTGCAGGAGAACCTCGGAACATGAGTCTTCCCGCTATGCCAGGGACGGCCGATTTTGTACCGGTCAAAATCGGGTGGCCTCGGGTGGTTGCACCCTGCCAACCAGGACGCCTGCGGCCGCCGCACGACAGTTGTTTCTGGCCAGTTGGCCAACTGTCTGCCGACCTGCCGAGTGGGGCCGCTGGTTCCAACCTGTAAATATCTCCACATGGCATGCCGCCTCTCCACCTCCACCTCCACCACCACCACCACCACAAAAACACAGGCTGAACTCCGCCATTTGGCAGTGGCCACTCCGCTGGGACTTGTCCTTGTTGGTGCTGTTTTTCGGTGCCATCACCTCACTGGTCCCACTTTGTGGTGGATGGGAGTTTTGCGGATTGGAGGGCTGGGGGATTGGCGGTTTAGCAGTTTTGCATTTTTGCATTTTTGCATTTTTGCATTTTTGCATTTTTTCATTTTTTCATTTTTGCATTTTTGCATTTTTGCATTTTTGCATTTTTGCATTATTGCATTTTTGCATTTTTGCGGGTTTGCCGTTTGGTGGTTTGGTGGTTTGGTGGTGGCTTGACTCCTGGCCGTTCCCCCATCCCTCCAATAACCCTCTAATTCACTGGCCCCATAGCCAACAGGACCTCCCCCCCCTTAGGAACCCCAGAACCCCAGAACCCCAGAACCTCCACCTGGCCTACTCCTCTATTACCCCTCTACTGTCCCCTCTACTGTCCCCTCTACTGTCCCCTCTGTCCTGTGTCCCCTCCATCCGACACTTTTTGCCTGCAGTCGGGGTGTAGCCTCGCTCATCTCCGCGTCGGAATAGGTTCACATGACACCCCGACGCGCCCCCCGGATGACTCGTCTCCAGCGCTTCGGAATTCGGAGCCACCTCCGGAGGCACCAGATGCATCTCGCGCCTGCACACAGCGCGGCGCCGGGCGCCGCACGTCCTGTCTACATCAACCCCATCGGCTAGGTTCCTGGACTGTCACTGCCCACTGGCAATGAGGAGACAGTGGGGCCGATTTCACCTGGTGAGGGCGGGCGTGCCGTGGGACCCCGGTTGGCAAGGCATGTGGTTTGGTTTGGTTTGGCCCAAATGAGGAGTTCCGATGGTGTGGACAACACTCCATAACCCTCGGCTACGCCTGCTGCCTACCACTCCTGTAACCTACCACGCTGGTGCCCCTGCTACGCCTACCGGTGGATGCCCCTGCTACGCCCACCGGGGGCCCACCGGGGGCCCACCGGGGGCCCGGTGTTCTGAGATCCAGGCGGTTGGACGGTTTTGGCTTCGCCCTCCACCCCCGGGGAGTTATACCTCCGGACTGCTGTCACACAGGCGGCCATGTCTGGTGCGACTCATGTCCGTCTGAGTCTGAGTGTGAGTCTGAGTCCGAGTCCGAGTCCGAAGTGGCCCCAGACCCGCGCCCCATGCGGGTTCCCCTCGGCGGGTCCCCTCCTCCTGGTAGCGCGGGTGCGCTGCCACCGCTTTTTTGCTTCCCAAAAAGGCAGTTTCCCTTCGCCCGGGTGAAGGGCAATATCGGAACCGTTGAGAAGCCGCGGCGGACATGGTTCGGAGCCGGTCCCTGCTCCGAAGACCGTCGCTTACATTTACGGTTTCGGGCTGGGCATCTGCACTGTTACTGTGCAACTACGGAAAATGTGGCCAATCTTCCGCCACCGCCATTGCCACCATAGAGAAGAGAAACAAGAACCAGAATTAGAATAAGAATAAGAACAGAAGAAGAAATGGAAAGGCTGTGGTGACGGCAATGGCAACGGCAATGGCAACGGCAATGGCAACGGCAATGGCAACGGCAATGGCAACGGCAATGGCAACGGCAATGGCAACGGCAATGGCACCGCAGTGGCACGGCAGTGGCTACTGCTGCGGCAATGGGAATGTTAACAAGTGGATTCGGAAAATTTCCCCAACCATGGGGAAATTTCCTCTGCCATTGCCCTTGCCGTTGCCGTTGCGTTATCATTGGGGAGGTTTTTACCGTGTAATTGGCGCATTCCCCACCATGTCCTATCGAGAAACTGGGTCGTCGGCCATTGCTTTTTGCCTTTTTGCCTTTTCCTTTTTGCTTTATGCCTTTTCCTTTTTGCTTTATGCCTTTTGCCTTTTGCCTTTTCCCTTTCCCTTTCCCTTTTTGCCTTTTTGTCTTTTTGTCTTTTTGTCCTTTCCCTTCCCTGAAATGATGCAAAAAGAAAGCCCGATGCGGGGGTCGAACCCGCAACCTTTTGATGTCCTGCATAAGAGTCAAACGCTCTACCGATTGAGCTAACCAGGCACTTGTTAATACCTTCCAATTCCCATTCGCCCAAGTACCTTCCCGCAATCTGGCTCCCTATCATGTATGCCACCTACCGTATCGTACATACAATCCCTGCTTCCCTTGAAAATTGAAAAATATCACTGCCCAAACGGACCGATATGTAGCAGAGGTAATTCAGCACAGCCCATGACCGTTGTTGTTCCACGGTGTGGTTTCACCCCACTCACGGCCCGTCTCCCCTCTGAATCTAGATATCGCAGCACAAGTGACAATTTGGTGTTTTCCGAAGTTTGTTTCACCAGATGCAATCCCTGGCTTACAGACTGGTAAACCCTAGCTACAATCACACCTCTGATCCCCTGATGCCCAGGAACGAAGCGACCGCCATATCTTCGTATAGCCACGTTGTAATCCATCTATTTGGTAATGGTTTTGAAGAATCAGATTTCTCGCGATTTTTTAAGGTAGTTTTGCAGGTACTTTTTGTTGGCCAAACTTAAACCAACTATCAACAATCACAACAAATGCCCCTTTGATCTTCACCTGGTCTGTTATGGCACTTACCAGAGATACAACTGTTTTTCTTCGGTATATGGTACGCACACACGACCATTGTTGATTTTCCATCCCACCTTCGAATCGCAGGCTGGATGGTATGAAATTCCCTACTTTAAGCCCTGTTATGATGTCGAAATCGCAGCAGGCTGATCTCCAATCTCGTCTCTCCAAAAATACCCTCTTGTCCGTCAACAAACTCCTTTCCAACGCCATCTACCTCCATTTGCTCGCAATGACGTAATGCGACAGTTTTCTCCACTGTTGGATAGTTCCACACCATTCTTTCCGCCAAACCTGTCCTGCAATTTCAATTCGCCAATTCGATGATCCACCAGCTACTGGCCTCGCCTAGCCAGTTTTCAGACTTCAGCCTTGCCAAAGTTTCACCAATCGCGTCTTCGAGTGCCTCCAAAGTCGGCCCCAAGGGCCGAATTGCGTCTATTTTCCAGCCCAAAATCATCCCACTTGGCCATTCGGACCC
Source organism: Suhomyces wounanorum (assembly GCA_030568695.1). Taxonomy (NCBI): domain Eukaryota; kingdom Fungi; phylum Ascomycota; class Pichiomycetes; order Serinales; family Debaryomycetaceae; genus Suhomyces; species Suhomyces wounanorum. Next base: position 344,329 of record JAJMGL010000011.1, read on the forward strand.
ACCAGGCCTCCACCAGCATTTTCGAACTCCGAACTCGTCTCATTTTCCCACCTTTCTTCGTTTCCCGTTATCTCACCACCCTTACTCATCTCAGCTGGTCACGTGCAAGATCTGGTATATTTACCTTTTCCCCATTTGGTTACACATTCCATAACCAACTCCTCCTCTGTATCTTTCTCCTTACTACCAACGTTCCTTCCAACATCCTCCTGTGAAGCCGTCTGTTGGCCCGTGTCCCGACCTCTTGAATTTCCACCATGGATTTTGGCATCACCCATCACCAGCCCTTTCTGGAACAACCATTTCCCGACCCCAACTCCACCGCTTCTCCTTCCTCCTACAACTGTTCGTTCAACACGTCGTTAGAGCTCAGTACCCCCATCAAAAAGATCCGAAACTTGACCATCCATTCGCCCAAACACTCCATGTATCCCAGTCTAGATGATATCTTGTCGCCCAGCAAGGAAGAGCATCGGGTGCCTCAAGAGCATCGGGTGCCTCAAGAGCCCCCGAAACCTACGCTGCCCTCTCCAATGGCCCTTTCCATGCTTTCCAAGGGCTATTCCAAGAAGATCACCAACAACGTGCTTGAAGAGCTCAACATGAGAGCCATCGAAATCTCCAAATCGTTTGGGTCCACTTCTACTGCTGCACCTTCCACCGACGCCAGATCGGTCCTTTCGGCAAGATCGAGGAGAAACAAACGTTACAGTGGAATCCACAGGTCAAAATTTAATAACATGGAATCGATATCCACCCACTATGCTGTATCCACCTTGGAAAAGAGCCCCTACAAATCCAACTTCATCCTGTCGCAAATACCCTCGCTTGACCCCAATTCACTGCATGTCCAGTCTTCTCCCATCAAAGCGTTGGAAGCACGCCGTTCCGTCTCAGATGAGTTGGAATCTCATTCCAAGCGTAGAAGAACCCTCAATGGACCTGATGACATCCCCAACTTCAAACCTACCAACCTCACTGCACCACCTTCGAAAGTTGGAATGCCCCCATCTTTATGCAATATACCCTCCAGTCCCATTCGTAAGGTATCCCCTTCCAAAATATCTCCATCGAAGAAATCTATGAACCTTAATTCCATTTTAACTAGCGATGATACCGCTATGGAGGATATACAATCTTCTCCGGAGAAAGAAAATTTCATAAAACCCTTCCCACCAAGTAATAAGCTTAGGATCTCATCGTTGGAACAAGCAGGGGTGAAGCCGGCTCTTCTGAACAGCATTCCTTTGACACTTCATAAGAAATCATCCATTCCTACATTGCAAAAGAAGCTGTCCATACCACAACTCCAGAAGAAGCCATCCATACCGAATCTCCAAAGAAAAACTAGTGCTTCAAACTTCCATATTCCTCCTTCAGTTTCGCATAATGAATTACGCAAGAAATCATCAATTCCTACCCTACAACGCAAATCTTCGACCCCTAATCTCAATCCAGTAGGATCCATACCACAACAGAGATCAACCTCCTCAAAACCACATCTTATCAAATCCAACACAATGAACTCAGTCAAGACAACAATACCCATATCTAATTCATATCATATACCTACCAGTCGATCGGCATCCAGAGATTTACAAGCGAATCAATTAAAACTGTCTAGCTCTGTAAAATCGCTTAGTGGAAAGTTCACTATTCCCCAACAGAACACTTTATATGACAAGCCCACCATTTCTTCTTCTCAGAAGTCCCTTAATAAATTCCAGAGATTTAAAGATCGGTTTAATTAGGAACTTCTGGACTAGTTCCACAATCTCTTCACGTTCATAGGGATTAATAATTTTTTAAATTCTGACGTTCAAGATGAGTTTTCTGTGATAGCCCACAATTGAGAGTAATTTTATTATTAATATACATTTGATACCCATTAAATCCAGTGAGAAAAGAATATTTGTAAATTAAATGATTTATTTTAGTTGAAATAATGAAATGTGCCCATTGAATCATTTTATAAGAGAGAAAAGTAACTGCTGTTTACACAGTAAACTTGATATCGCTAACTAAGTCAATCTTCAGGTTGTATGTAAATCAATATTTATTAACTGAGCTTGATTACATTCAATAAAACATGTGATCTTTACTGCCACAACAATCATGACTAAAATATATTGTAAGCGTTCACATTTATTACGACATTATATACTCATATCCAAATATCACAATACTTACTTATTTTGAGACATCACAAGAATCACTTCTTTACAGGAGTGCAAATGCACTCAGTAGCGACGCAATTCTTGCAATCATCATCACATCCAACACATTTAGTGCAGATGCAGGTACAGGTGGTTGTTGAAGTAGATGCTGGGGCAGACATTTTAATATTTATTGAACTGACCTGAAAACATTGGAAGCCAAGGCTTATATTTATACCTTTTGTTGTCTTAGTAATTTTGCTTCCATGACGAAAACCCCTCTCCTCTTTCTTGGGCACGAGTCAACTTTATTCACATGGCTTAGCGTATTTCAATGTCCACATTCTCTTAGATTCTGAAAGACTGACATTATGTTTGCCCAGCCCAATCAAATCGGAATGCTAAGGGAAATTAGTGTAACTTCAAAAAGAGCTTTAAACAACTATAATTTCATAAGACGATCCCTTGGTCCAAAAGTCTAATTTTGCTATTTTTAGCTTATTCTTCTTATCAACTTCAGTATTATTTAGCATATTGGGTACGAGAAGAGATTTTAAATAGATACCATGCTAAGATAGAATCAAAATCATGGACTGAATTACGACGATCAATTCCTATTGAATTTTGGATGCATTAGCATTTGACACATCATCTAAATAGTCCCCAAAAGGATGTCTTTTTGGTAAACTCTTACGAAAATGCATTCACATGACACGATTAGTAATGTTAGTACTACTAAGGATAAGCCCCAATCTATTATGGACTTAAATTTCAGTAGAATTTTTTGTCACACCTGCCCCACATTTTCCAACGGTTTTAGGGGTGGTCACAGCAAAGGATCATACAAACTTGTATAGAGCAATCAATGTTCTTTGTCTACAAGCTTATTGTGAGTGATTATTTCTTGACCACACAGGGCTTATTGTCCAATGTATAGAATTAGTAGGGTGCATTTATGAGTTTACAAGGTCTTCAAGGTGAATATTTATGATGAACACCGTTTAAAAGATGTTTGAGTGTAATTTGATGTCGCCAGAAATGGACAACTTTTGAGCAGCCTTCCACTTGGAACCAGCTTCCAATTTTATGTAGTCATGGACTTGGCCTGGCTCGACACAAAGCATGTTATGGAAACCAGACTTAGGCTCGAAATCGCCCATTCCCTTGGACTTCTCGATCCATGGGTTCCATACCACGGCATCAGGTAAGTTGGTTCTTTCGACGGTGTGGAGGACATTGCCCTTATCGATGATTTGCAATGGAATTTCAGTTGGCACCTTCTTGTAAATTCTGTCGAATTCTTCGTGGAATGATACTACTGGGGCCTTTTCCACGTAGTCGGAGGCCAACAATTGGTCGGTACAGGTCTGGTCGATCAAGTTGTTCACCAAAACGTCGGTGATGTCTGGAATTCTGAAGTATGTGTGGAACAACCACTTGAATTCGAATGGTTGCTTTCCGGTGTTTTCGACCTCAATGGTGGTGGTGAGAGATTCGTCAAGTGTGATAGACAAGATCAAGGTGAAGTCGTACTTGCCTTCACCCCAGAGCTTGTAAGTTTCAGGGTCCACTTGCTCAGGACCCAATCCGAATTGGATGGTGAGAGGGTTCTCGGAGGTTTGACCAAGAAACTCCCATTCGGAGTTACGGGCGAAACCATGTTGGTTCAACTTGTAGGTGGCACGAGACTCATCCTTTTCCTTACCAAAAACAGGGAATACAAGAGGAATTCCTCCTCTGACGGGCTTGGAGCCATCGAGTTTGGCAGCTTCACTCAACCACAATTGTTCGTGGCCTTTGACTTTCCAGGAGTAGATGGTGGCACCGTACTTGAGAATGGTGACGGAGGTGGAAGGGTCGTTTGGGTGGGTAAGAACCACCTTGGTGGAATGTTCTTCAACAGGCATGGTAGTGGAGACCGTATGTAGATGGTGGTTAGACCGTGGGTGGACCGTGAATTGACCGTGAGTATACCGGTAGGTTCTCCGAAAATTCCCCGGTACCAGAAAACCGGCCACGTGACCGGAATTCCTTATAGGGAACGGATCCCCCAGCAATTTCGCAACCTCGGAACTCATTACTGGTCACGTGATCCGCATATTGTGGCCGCTCGCCAATGGGCTACCCTCGGATTCTAGCCCTATCCCCCCACCACAGGCCGGGTGTGCCCACTACCAACTCCCGGTCACATGTACTACCCCTATCATCGGTGGCACCGGGTGACCAAAAGCAATTCTACAAAATTTTCAGTTATAAACCCACCAGTTCCTACCATCCTTCAACTACCCCATTCCCCCCTAGTGGCTCCATTCCCCAGTCCCTGTTAATACTGCAATACTCATATCCTTCGTTGCTGCTACTGTGCCCATCAGTTCAATTGAAACGCACACACCCTCCAGTTTCACCTCAGCAACCGTGCCATACCGCTTACCACTGCGCCTAACTAACGTTTCCATCACCTGAGTGCAGCTTCTCCATTGAAAACCGGCCTTCCACTGACCTCTGAACCTTGGAGGCTGCCAACATCCCCCAGAACGTCCTTTCCTCTACCATAGTTGGGCTTCCCCTGATTGTTTGGAATCTTTACTGCCAATACCATCCCCCTCCGATCTTCGCATCCACGTCATCAACAGCCACAAACTCCACAGCCTTCGCACCACCACCTCGGATCTCCCTAAGCATCCATCTCTACACCACGCTATTACCCTAGCCTTGGTGTGAACTTCCGTATCGGTGTCGTTATCCGTGTCTGTCTACCGCTCGTGTTCCAGGCCCGGTTCTGTTTGTCACCTTTGTCACCTTTGTCACCTTTGTCCGTGTCGTCTGTGTCGTCTGTGTCGTCTGTGTCGTCTGTGCCGTCAGTGTCGTTTTCCTCTTTGTCCCCTGCGTTTGTTCTTCTGTGTCGTTTTTGTCGTGCGTGTCGTCCTAGTCATCCGTGTCGTCCGTGTCGTTAGTTTCATCCGTTCTTCGCACACTAAACATTACCACCGTTTGTGTTGATCCTTTCCCTACTGACACCTAAAGGTCGAACCAATAGTCCCCCAAGCCGTTCTGGTTCCCGTCCACCACAAAGAACAAGCCCGTTCCCGTGATTCCCCCGCCGCCGCCATCGTCGTCGTCACAGCAATCGTCCCTCCATCACATCGGTGTGTTTATTTGTCATGATGTCGTCGTCTTCAATACTTCGGTCTAGATTGGTCCAGAAACCATACCAACTCTTCCACTACCATTTTCTCCTGGAAAAAGATCCATATTCTACGGTGTCGGACCTCAGTTTCGACACCGACCCCGCCATTTCCATCAACAAGTTCAGCAACCACAACTGGACTTGGAAGGAAACCTTACACTACAGCTTCTTATCTTCCATCATATTCTTCGTGTATGTGATTTTCCCAGCATCTTTCTTCATCAAGACCCCCATTTTGTTGGCGTTCATCCTGTGTTTCTTGATCCCGCTCACCTCGCAGTTCTTTGTCCATGCCTTGCCCATTTTCACTTGGTTGGCGCTATTCTTCAGCGCCGGCAAAATTCCCACAGAATGGAAACCCGCCATTTCCGTCAAGGTGCTCCCTGCCATGGAAACCATCATGTATGGTGACAACTTGTCCAATGTTTTGGCCACCATCAACACCTCATTCCTTGACATTCTCGCATGGCTCCCCTACGGTGTGATTCACTTCAGTGCTCCTTTCATCGTAGCCCTCTTCATTTTCTTGTTTGGTCCTCCAACCTCCTTGAGATCCTTTGGTTTCGCCTTTGGTTACATGAACTTGTCCGGTGTGTTGACCCAAATTCTTTTCCCAGCTGCTCCTCCATGGTACAAGCTTTTGCATGATTTGGAACCTGCCAACTACTCCATGAGTGGTTCTCCTGGTGGTTTGGGAAGAATCGATCTGCTCTTTGGCGTGGATATGTACACCACTGCATTCTCGAATTCTCCTGTTATTTTTGGTGCTTTTCCATCTCTTCACTCTGGTTGTGCCTGTATGGACGTTTTGTTCTTATGTTGGCTCTTTCCCAAGTACAGAATCATTTGGTGGGGTTATGCTACATGGCTCTGGTGGAGTACAATGTACTTAACCCACCATTACTTTATTGACTTGATTGGTGGTGCTGTATTGTCCCTTGTCGTTTTCGAATACACCAAGTACAACCACTTGCCTGTGATTGAAAGTAACAAGTTCTGTCGTTGGTCCTACACCCAAATCATCAAAGTTGATGTTCAAGCTGAAGATCCATTGTCTTCTACTTCGTACAACTTCAACGATATTGAAAGCCAATCTCAAACCACTACTTTCCCATACATTTACAACCAACCAACTCCATCTGAATCATTCGAGATGTCGAATGTTGTTACCAGATCGAGGCAATCGTCCAGGTCCTACGTGCCAGCTATCAACACTCAAACCTCTCTTTCTGCTTCTCAAGTTGGATACGTGAGATCAACCTCTTCATTAAACTTGCCTCTCCAAGAGGTTGATGAAGTGCCAGTTGTTGTGGAAGAAGAGTCTGAAGATACTTCCTCGATAGAAAATAGTGCAACCCCATCTGTTTTCGACGAGGAGCATCACTTAATCAGCTCAACCACTTCCACTACATCCTTGGATGATTTGGAACTGCCTGTGACTGATGGAAGATCCATTCCACTTCTTGGCTCCACCTCAAAGAAACCAAGCTTCAAGTCCAAGTAAGCTTTCATTCAACATAATGCAAATATCACAGCAATGTGATGTCAACTTAGATGCAATTGCTCTAATGATCTACAAGCATATTGCCGACTAATGCCCTAATAATTTAATACTATTTAATAAATAATTTTACTATGTGATGGATCATACTGTAACCTTGTCGGTGGAGAAATTTTCAACTCGTGCTATGAACTATTAATAGTAGGTTGTGATATCTATCGTATGATGTGTAAGGTGTAAAACTTCGATATCATATGACAGGTCTAACTCCCGTTAATATTAACCCATCTCATGTTGCCTTTCTCAATGAGGTAGATGTCTGATGAAGGACCAAAGCTTAAAATAACCTCAGTAAACAAAGTATCTCGTTAATTCTTTGAAAGATAACAAAAATATGGGAGATCTTAGAACAACTACAATAATCGGCAATATCTGAAAAATTACACCAAATTCACCAAATTCACCAAATTCACCAAAATATGGCTAATTCAAGCCTTTTTCCTGCACTGAGAAGACTTACGACAACCTACAATCCAATTGTAACCAGTCTTGACAATTTTAACACTGGAGAATGTTCGAGACAATGCAACAAATAACTCTTGAGCCCCAATTAGGTCAGTGTTCAGGTACATAATAGGAAAACCGATTAAGCCTCGGCTGGTAGTGAGCTGAAGCATTTCACGCAATCTTACTCAGAGTCATCGAAAATAGCGCCCGTCTGCGTTCAGGGGTCGGCACAGAATTCTATTAATAGTCATGGGACCATTTCTCCAAATATGCAAGCCTGCTCAACTTAGGAACCGAAGCTACGAATTAAACCATCTTCTCGACTGTGATATTTTCGCACTAGTTTGATTTGGCCAACCACGGATTACCTTGCCATGGATGCTACGGTCCCACAGAAACCCCAATCAAGTCCGCCTTGTCCAATAATTCACCCGAAGCGTCCGTACAGCAATCAAATCCTACTAGAGACAATTTTCGCTGGATTGGGTGTGGTTTCAGCCTAAATGTGATTATTCGCTACCCCGCGAAATCTTCCTCCATAACCATCACCATTAGTGTTATCCATGGCCAGCATCTTTGGTCAACCTAAACCTCTGGACAAACCATGACATTTCGTTAGCCAATACCGCATTTGGAGCAATGTGCCACATTCCAGGTGACTGTGACACCTAAGATTTCCCATGGTTCACTGTAAAACGATGGTCGCTATTTAATATGAGGAACGCGAAATTACTACACACCCACTCTAAACTCCCACGCCCAAGTCGCCTCGCCAGTTTTCTTACCATGTCTACAGGGGTGGACAGAGATGAATATATGTTATAGCGCCCAAAAATCCAAAATAGGGTTATTACACGCGAAAGCTCACTTTAGCGAGCTGCATGCCCCTAACTAGATCCCATTCTAGCAGCTGGCTTTCCTAGAAGGTCGTACGACTCAGTGCACTTCTACTGGATACACTACAATTTTTCACCATCGGAATCAGGTATTCAATCCGTACAGAAACCCCAGGAAAACATTGCTATTCGAGGATTTTACCAAGCATCAGGTACTTGTTCATGACAAAAATAATCTGGGGGAAAGCCAGAGATGAAACGAACACATGTTTTCCAACATTGGACATGCAAGAATCGGAGTCTTGATAGAAGAAGTCATGCTGCAATTTCCACATCAAGAATACCACGCATCTGGTGGTACTTGCTGATTCGTGACCTGAACTCTACAATTAGCAGAGCATTTTCTGCTTAGTCGGGCATGAAGACGAATTGGCCCGACTTTGTGGTGAGTGGGACCAATCATGGGCCAGCACCCAGCGCCAACAACCAGAAACCCCACCACCAAGCCTATACTGTACGGATATCAAAGGAACACCCCAATAGTGATGTCGTTGATATCTAAACAAATAGATTGTTCCGAAAACATTAACACAAAACGCCCAATTACGGAACGAACAGAGCAAATGAAGTATGTGTTAACACCACAACTGCGCAATAGGAATTTCGAGAATGTACTACCCAACTAGATTGACCAACTAGCCTGGAATTGAATCTTTGTAGCCATGTAAATAACTCGCCACAATACACCTTGAGAGTTTGGTCTTCCATATCCAGTCACCACCACCAAAGCCTGGCATTTCTCTGTTTCGAATCGCTGGGGTTTATCGGCTAGGTCAATTGATACACGGTTCAGTTCAGTAATCAAGAAAACGCCTATGTTGCGGTGTTTTGCCCTATAGAACTACCGCACATGCAGGCTAAACATTGACTACTATTAGGTGTCGGAAGGAACAACCTAATTTAAGAATAGTTCACCAGCACAACCACTAGCCAGCATGCTAGTTCGAATGCATGCTAGTTCCTGGTTGGCTAATTTTGTATGGTGCTACACTTTGACCATGATCCATGACCCATGATGCTGGTGTTTCCCCGTAAAGTGCGCCAATTATTCCGTCATGTTGCATTATATGCAAGACCATGCACAATTGCCCGAATTATGCATACGTCAAGTTTCATACCCGAATTGGGCGTCGAGTGGTACAAACCACCCCAGCCTGTCAACAAATTTTCTTGGGACAACAAGAGCTACGAATTATGCAGCGTGATACTTGCACCCTTAAAGTTCGAACAACCGTAATTCGTGCATAGATGAAATTTTTGTATAAATAGTTGCAAATTCCTCCAATATCTATCATCAGATTTATCAATCCATTCGCTTATACAATGCTTTTCAACACTATCTCCTTCTTCGCTTTAGCCACTGCTGTCCTCGCTGACCAAACCTTCACTTTGGTTGCCAACGGTGACGGCATTTCCAACCAACAAGTCACTATTGCTGACAACAACTTAGCCTTGGACAACGGTGCCCCAGGTACCTTTACATTGCAGGAACCATCTGGTTATGTCACTAGCGATGGTAAGGGATTGGCTTTGGACGCTCAGGGTATCCACTTAAGCAGTCAGCAAGATACTTATTCCAAAGACTGGGGTTTCACAGATGGTAAGTTCAGATCTGGTCCAAGTTCAGACAACACTATTTTCTGGGCTTGTAAGGCCGACAAGGGTTACGCACTCCAATCCTACAACTCCAACAACTGTGTCCAAGTTGCTCTTACCAAGGGTGGTGACGCTCCAGCTCCAGCTCCAAGCTCTTCCCAAGCTCCAAAGCCATCCACTGAGGCTACAAAGCCGTCCTCTGAGGCTCCAAAGTCAAAGTCTGAGGCTCCAAAGTCAAGTTCTGAAGCTCCAAAGCCATCTTCTGCAGCTCCAAAGCCATCTAGTTCTTCTGCATTAGTGGAACACTCTTCCCATATCGTCACTGTGACCGACTGTGGACCAACTGTCACTAACTGCCCAGCTCACTCCAGTGCTACCCCAATTATCCCACCTGCTAATAACGGTGCTGCTGTTGTTGGTGCCGGTGCTGGTGCCATGATCGCCGCTGCTGCCGCCATGATGATCTAATTCACTTCTTAGTTGGTTTGTTATGAATATATATATTTAAAGGTTTATGAAAAATGTGAAAATATGTAGATAGAAATGCTCTTAGGTGTTAACTCACCAGAGCGGAATAAACCATTGGATTGACTCCAAAATATCTTGGGTGTAAATGCAGATTATCAAAATAAGACTCGAATAACAGGGCTTACCTTGTCTATTATTAGATCCAGTGACAACACTACCTGAAAAGGGTAAAATACGTCTATGAGGTAGATGTAGATTTTGCGATGTTGCGGAAGGAGGGTAAAATAGGAGGTTTTCAGACGGACAGAAAACCGCCGGATTTTTCAAATCCCCCAATGGCATTTTGATGGGCATCGGTCATTACTTTTGCTATACGATCCGAGTTAATGCTGGCTCTGTGACGGTAGAGTGAGCTGGGCAAAGATTCGCTCATACTTGGGGACAGAATGTCCTGAACCAGCAAATTAGTTAATTACATGCGTAAGGGTTTAAAATAGAAGGTGGTTTGGGGTCACCCTGACCTAGTTACGGATGCTTGCAAGCGACGGTAATAGGACCATTCCAAGACTTAGTACATCCCAAAATAGTACAGGCTCATGCACAGTAACCATCAGGCAACTCATGTATTTATATGCAGGCATGCCTGCATATAGCCACAGCAGTTTTCTTGGTGGGGAAGGTAGTGGGATGTGGTAGAAAGAGAATATCCCTGCTAGATGCAGGCAGTACAAGAAGCCATCCTAATAGGGAATGACAATGCACGTACTCAGAAAGTTCACAGTGCACTAAATGCGAATTTAGACACGAAGGATCTGGCCAGGGGCCACCCGTGGAGGTAATTATTGCCTATTCAGCAGAAGCCAGCCAACTCCGAAAAGGTACCCTCCGTTCAGTTGTTGACGGTGGAAGTTGACCACCCATACGTAGATGACGGCAGCCAGTAGAACACCAGAAGAACATTTTCCAGCACAAATGGAACCATTCCATGCGGCAGCGAAAGTCCACGGATTCCTGTGAAGAAACATCGATTCCAGGTCATTTAGGTCATTTGGAGTCCATGGAAGCTAGTGGAACTTCCATGAACCATTGCGAACCCTGTAATACAACCCATGCTTCCTCCTACACCCCACTTCCCCTCCATTACAGTTTTATTTGCAGAAGTCATCGATGTGGTGGTACCATAGCCTGACATCATCAATATCTCCAGGTGGGTAGGCCCTTGAAACTTGAAATCCAAGGGGACCCGTTCAACGACCGCCTACTGTCCATGCAACAGTCATCCTACGGTAGTTCAACGGCCCGCCTACTGTCCATGCAACGGTAGTTTCAACGGTCCACTCACAGTATTTTTCGTCGTATCGGCACCCCGACGTGGACTTCAGCCCTTATTCTAATTCCCGTAGACTCCGGCGCACACCTCCGCCACCATATTCGCTGCGCGCTAATCTTATCCTGCAGTGATACGAGTCAGGCACATAATTAGTATCCCATTGGGAACCATATTGCCTCCAGTAGTTCCTGGAGTTTCTGGTGGTGTATGACCCCAACCTCGCAAGCATCCGCTTCCCAGGTCATGGATAATGTACACCCTCATGGGATCCTTGATGAACCCATGCTTAGCACAGGGCCTCCCTTGACGGCCACCATGGCCTTTGCTTTCACCATTTCCCTTGCCAGTAATATTATCAATAAACTGTGGTGGTTGACCGTGGTGGTTGAACGTGGTGGTTGAACGTGGTGGTTTGCTGTGGTGGTTGGTTTGCCGTGGTGGTAGGTTGGCCATGGCCAACCCCGTCGCGGTGGTAGTAATTTGTGTAGTTTCCCTGGTAGCAATTTGGTCCCTGCGGAGGGCACATTATTCTCACTAATTGTACCGCGTTCCGCGCCAGCATCAAAAATTTATTACCATCAGTTCTTCGATTGTATTAATACTTTTCGTTCTTTGTTCATATCTTGTCCAGAGTTGTTGACCCCAGGCGTAGTTGTGATTCGGCGCATCACAGCTTTAATATCCCACCCGTCCTCAACCCCCTGGTGGTAGTCGTTACCACCAACTCCTAAGTTCTCCAAACCCATCGCCAACAGTTTATCGGCCATCCCATCCCTCGACCTTCCCGACTCGTGGCGCCCATTCTACGCCCCTTCCAATGACCCTCAATCCCCAGTTCTCCTGGACAGACCTGCCGTTGCTGTGGGACACTGCGGTGTCATGGACGGCGTCTGTCGCCATGTTCATCAAGAGAGCCAATCAGCACAACCAGATTGACGAATTCACCGACCGACAAGCCCTAGTGCAACGGATCTTGGCCACTTCGTCCTCATGTGCTTCGATTGCGCTGTGTTTGTCAGGAATGTACATGTTTCTAGCCATCGACCCTCGAAGACTCATCTTTCGCCATCAATTAATCTTTTTCCTCCTATTTTTCGACCTCTTGAAGGCCATCATCCTCCTCTTATATCCCACCCGTGTGCTATCCCACTCCACCGCCTACTACAACCAGAAGTTCTGCCAGGTGGTGGGCTTTTTCACCGCCACCGCCGTTGAAGGTGCAGACATCGCCATTCTTGCATTTGCAGTGCATACCTACTTGCTTATCTTTAAGCCCCAACTCAACACCAAAGTCAAAAACTCCTCTAGAATCGAAGGAGGCCTTTACCGTTACCGTAACTTCGTGTACGCCCTTTCCTTTGTCATTCCTCTCGTGTTGGCAAGTTTGGCCTTCATCAGTCTGACAGGCTACATCTCCTTAGTATGCTGGTGTTATCTTCCCCAACGCCCGGTGTGGTATCGTTTGGTGCTAAGCTGGGTTCCTCGTTGGACTATCATCGTCACTATTTTCACCATTTACGGTTTGATTTACTTCCATGTCATTCGTGAGTTCAAGACTTTAGGAGGTGTTTTCACCACCTTCCACAAGAACAATCAACGTTCTCTCTACCCTAAACCAAGTCAATCACAACAACCTTCTTTTTACTCTGCTTTGAAGTACTTCTTGGACCGGATCACCCCAAGGTGGATTATTCCAGATCAAAGTATCACACCAGCGAAGTCCCCCGTGACTCGTACCCATCCAAACTCAGCTTCCACGGCTACCACAAAGGTTCAACCCCCAAAATCCCAAAAGGACTTGGATCAAGATGATGAAGAGTCCGATATTTCTTCAACGCCTGTTCACGTTGATACTGAAAACATCATCTACGATTCCGAGTTCCATGCAGCAAATTTGGAAAAATTCCGTAAACGTCAAAAAATCATAGAGAAACAAATGAAATCCATTTTTATTTATCCATTTGCATATTGTTTTATTTGGCTCTTTCCATTCATGCTTTACGTGACCCAAATTAACTACGAAGAAGAGCATGGCCCAATTTATTGGCTTAATTGCATGGGAGCATTCATGCAACCTTTTAATGGGTTTGTTGATACATTGGTATTTTTCCATCGTGAACAACCTTGGAAGTACACAATCATGAAGAATTTCGAAAAGGAGCATATGGCAAAATTAGATCATATGATCTATAATGGGATAAACAATAATCAAGGACAAGGAAGCCTTGGGAATCGTGAAGAAAGTGATTCAATTGCTACCAGTGCTAGGCTTACTAAAAATTCACTAAGTGCTAGTACTGGTCTCATTGAGATCATGGAGTATCCTAGATGGAGACAATGTTTAAGCTACTTCAAGCTTCCATTCTTTAAACTTCCAACGGATGAAAGTGTTGCTGAGTTCCAGTCAGTCTACATTAATAAAAAGTTAAACTCTCCTCAAGATCTTTCTCCAACTGATCTTGATGCTTCAAATAATCGTGGGTCTAAGATTCAATCTAATGGTGCAGGCGCCAATATTCCAATTATTCGTACCCACGATTTTTCTGACATTTTGAGTGGTGATTTGAGTGAATCTAGTTTCCGCACCAATTTGGAAAACTTCTCGTTCAACTACAATGGTAAACTGGGTAATGACTCTCAATCTAACGGCAAAAGATCATCCATTGCCGGTGCATCATCACGAAAAAACAGCATTATTTCGTCCAATAAATCTACTCGACTGAGACAATATTCCGCGGCAGAGCCGTCAGACTCAGGAAGAAGAGACGGCCGGAAAAGCTCATATTCTAACAATCTTACCTTTGAGATGAAACCTCTAGGAAAACGTACAAACAGTGGCCCTCCAGCCACTCCAAAGAGGGTACCGATATCTCGGACATCATTCAGCTCCCCTGTTGTACCTGGTGCCGAAGAAGATATGGATTTCCTTGAATTTCTTAGAAAAGGACCATAGTGTTGAACTATCAACACTTGGTATATGTACCACGCAAAGACGTTGGTCAAAATAATTAATTAATTAATAATATCTATTCAAAATTGTAGAGTCTGAGCAGACGAGCTCAACATTTTGATTGGCTACAGCCTGTTGGCCAAGGTGTCGAATTTGAAACATGTTCATTTTTTGGGTGAAAATAGCCAATGAAATTTTGTACTGAAGAGAATTTGATCTTATTAGATTGTAGAAACTTTATGTTTTGATTCATTTACTACAATCAGTATGATAACCAACAGCTAATTATTGTGTAATTGGGTGGCAAAGCTGATGACAACGAACAACTGGGACTATATTCTATGAAGATATTTTTAGTTTTAGTATTAAACTCAGGGGTTTACAATTGAAGAAGTCAATTAATTTGGGGGGCACCGATCCGATGGACAGCCAATCGTCACAGGCTATTGTTACGTAAAGCATCTGTCCTGCACTATATAGACTTACACTATTCTTATACAAAGTGTCGATCGTGACCATATTTTCAGTATTTTATTCCCCACAGTATTAGGGCAATAGTAATTTTTTACTGTACGAATTAGTCAATTACAACCACTGAGCTAAATGGCCAATTACTAACGACACCACTTTTCCAGCTTCCTGGAAGCTTCATGGGAATTGTACGAAAAGTTATAAGGTTCATGAGAACATGTTTCAATGTTACCTGGATACCCTGCCGCTGTACATCGCCACCAGGCACAACCACTTACTAGAACCACTTAAGTCCTGGTAAATCCGTTAGGAGCAACTAACAGTTTTGTGAATAATGTACAGGAGGAACTTCCATGTAAATCCCGCTACAATGGTCGCTAATTTACTACCCTCCTTAGGACAAAGTCCGCGGCGGCAAACCGGGAATTGTTAAACAAGCCCCTTTCACCTGGAAAAATAGTCGTTACTCAGCCAATCAACCTATTTGACTTCAGTCCAGAACCATTATCATGGCGGTACCTGTTCCTTACAATTGTCGAAACTACGTCTCACTTCATTCATCTCAAGTGTCAATACCCCAGTAAACTGAGGCTCGCTGAAATGGTTTACGTCTCACTAATTTGCACCACCGAGATCGCTATTTGTAGTTGTGGCAGTTCCTGCACTTTACCCTCATCATTCGCAGCCGCTTACAAATATAGTCTTGGACTTCTGCTCTTCTCAAGCATTTCCCCATACTGTCATGGAGTCACCCAAGCAGAAGAAGTATTACGAGTCCAATGCTGGTGATGGTTCCAAGGCTACGGACCAACACGTCAAGGGTATCAAGCTTGTGTTGACCCTCATCTCGTGTGTGGTATCGCTTTTTATCGTGGCCCTTGACATCACTATTGGAAGCACCATCATCTCTGATGTGGGAAACGAGTTCAATTCATTCCAAAAGGTCGGGTGGATGACCTCGGCATACCTTTTGCCCATCGCTACCCTCTCGCCCTCATACGGTAAAGTGTCCATAGCGTTTGGAAGAAAGAACCTCTTGATCGCGGGTATTATCATCTTTGAGATCGGATCATTGGTGGCGGGAGTATCCCGTTCTATGGACATGCTTATTGGAGGCAGAGCCATCCAAGGTGTTGGTGGAGGTGCCATCCAGGCCATGGTGATGGTCATTTTGACCGAGCTGGTACCCATCTCGCAAAGAGCATTGTCTTACATGCTCATCGGAGTGACGTTTTCAGTATCGAGTGTATTGGGCCCCTTCATTGGTGGAGCATTTGCTTCAAAGGTCACCTGGAGATGGTGTTTCTACGTGAACTTGCCAATTGGAGGTGTTGCCCTTTTACTCTTGATTTTTGGCTTTAATCCTCCCAAACCTGAAGGAAGTATTCGTCGAAAATTGGCCAAGATTGATTATCTCGGAACTTTCCTCTTATCCTCAGGTTTATTGTTTCTCCTTCTTGGATTGAGTTTTGGTGGTGTCGACTTCCCATGGCGTTCTGCAACAGTTATCGTATTGCTTGTTTTGGGATTTGTACTTTTAGTATTATTTTCAATTTGGAACTTCGGTTATTCCACCAATCCAATCATCTTAAAGGAATTGGTAGTTGTTCCTCAAATTATTGCAATTTGTATTTCTGCATCCATGAACTATTCATTCTTCATGGTGGTCGTCCTTTTCCTTTCAATTTACTTCCAAGTTATTTTCGGAGCAAGTGCCCTTCGTTCTGGTATCGATACCTTACCATTAATCATCACTGTGACAATTGCATCCATGCTGACAGGTGTACTTATGAAGTATTACCGCAGAACTAAGTACTATGTTGTGTTGTCCAGTATTCTTTGTCCCCTTGGTGGAGGTTTGTTATTACTTTTACGTGAAGACTCTCCTGTCAAAGACCGTATTGGCTTGCTTATTATCAGTGGTATCTCGGTTGGTATGCAGTTCCAGAGCACTGCCATATCAGCACAATTGAGAGCCCCTCCAGATGTCGAGGGCTCGTTAATTTTAGTTACCATCATGTTGAATTTTATCAAATCAGCTTGCTCCTCAATAGCCATTTCTATTGGCCAATTGATTTTTGAGAACACAGGTACGAAATACATAAATCAGGCCATCCAAAAATTGGACCCTATGTCTGAACAATACCAGATATTGAGCAAAATTCCTGTTAAAGCGATGCTTTCATCACCCGAGGTTCTCCGTAACCTTCCTGCAGAATCCAGGAACTATATTTTGAAGTATATCATGAAGGCCATAAAGAATACATTCTATTTTGGCTTGGCACTTGGATTAGTCGCTTTTGTGACTTCCATATTTACTACAAATCGTTCCATTCCCAAGGATGAAGATGTGTTGAAGGCAGGAGATGAAGAGAAAAATCAAGGTAACGAAGGCAATGCATCTAATTCAGGGGAAGATTCAATTTCAAAACATTCACCTAGTAAAGAGCTGTTCATTGAGCACACCAAAAGTTCAGAACAGAACGTGGAGTCTACTGAACAACATTCAGTCAAGGTTACCTAGTTGATTTGCGTAAGATAAATCATTCAATTCAAATCAATGATATATTAATAATATTCATAATTAATGACACGGCGGTGGATCAATTGGGCCAACTTTCTATAATTCATTTATCACATGCATCTAGAATATTGCATCAATACATAATTATCAATTGGAACGGAAAAAGCATCTCGTTGATTAAATCGACTTTACATTTTTTAATTTAAATGTTTGCAACATTATCGTGTAGTTAACTGGTTAATCTGTCAAATTTGTACCTATGTTCTGCCAGTCAGTTACTTTATAAGCCAAAAACTGGCAGGAGTGATCTCATTCTGAATGTTCGAAAGATATTCAGGGTGCAAAATTTATAATAATTCATAATGAATTATATCTATTATTGAATTAATCTAATATTTTACATAATATAACACTATTATACATAACGTCCACTCAAATCAATTGAGCACTTTTTTGCCTACTTCTTCCAAATACAACCGGATTTGGGCATTCAAACGAGTTACTTTTAATTCTGTATTTCGTACCTCCATTTGATGTTCAAGTTTCTTTTTACTGATACTGCTTTCAATCTCACTTATGAGTTCTTTTTTCTTAGTATATTCTTCTTCCTTCAAATTTCTTTCCTCGACTAATTTTGTATAATCATTTCTGTAATTAGCCAATTGGTGCTGACTCTTAGCTATTCTTTCATCAGCTTGTACCTTGAGCTTATTGGTTTTCTCTTGCATGTTGGCAAGTTGTCTTTGAATCTGCTGAATCTGTCTTGATAAATCCGTACCTTGAAGATTAAGCTGCTCGAGATATTCTTGGCTGTCGTTGAGTCTAGATAATGCTTCTCGTTCCTTATTGATATCGTGAGAAACTTCTTCTAAGATTCGGAACAAGTTTTTCAATTCATTCTCGACTGATTGAATGGAGTCAATGGTTATAGAAACATTTGAATCTCGGGTATTAAAGGTATTATAAGATGCTTGAAGGTCATTGGATTGAGATTTCAAGTCGTTGATGATTTTTTGAAGTACAACAACATCGGTTTGAGAGTACAGCTTTAAGCGATCCAATTCTTTAGTGGCTTCAAACACCAAATACTGGATATCATCCAACTTCTCAATAAGCCTTGCTTTTTCTTCTTTATATTGTGTGTGTTCCAATGTTACAATTTCTTGCGCTTTCTTGAGTTTCTTCAACTCTGATTCAAGCTTCAAATTGTAGGATAACACCTGCTTCAATGTTGCTTTCTTTTGGTTTCCGCTCGTTTCGATTCGTGCCTTGAGGTCGCTCAACTGATTCGCTATGTTTGCATTGTCTGTTTGAACTTTACGAACTTTCTCCAAGCTTGCCTCGCTTTCTAATACAAGGGCCTCACATTCAGCAGAGTGCTCCTCACGGAACCGGGCAAAGTTGACCACTGCGCTCAAGATACGCCTGGTCTTATAAGGATCCGGTCTCATCATATCCATCAACGTCAAATCGTAAATTCCACACCCTTGCAAGAATTTATATGCTGCTCTATGCAATGCTATAATCGATACTGCAGATGCAGTATCATCGTCATCATCATCCTGATCCATGGAATCTGGTGCTTTGGACCCATTCTCGCCTTGAAACTGACCATTATCAATTACCTTCACTTTTTTCAGTATTGACTGTGCAGAAACACCCATGAAAGTATCCAAGAACTGTTCAAACAACGATTTTATAAACTGACTTGTGGGTTTAGATACTAATTCTTCAGTTGCGATGAAGTCACAGCTTTGTAGACAGATTGTGATTTCTTTAGAGTCTAGAAGGGGAAACGCATCCTGCTGTGTTAGCTGAAGATGCCGACGATTCGACGTGTTACCTTGTCGGTACATTGTACTAAGCCGTGACATGATGTGGTCTTTTAAAGTAGAGATAATGTTGTTTACAAATACATTGGGGTGGGTCACGTGCAATATCACATACTGCATATAGACCAGCAATATGAACAAGGTGGTTTTGGCTGTCTTCAAGTAGATTGTCATCCCACAAATGTTCCGAAGAATTAGCTGGAGATATTTGAAATGAGTGGAAGTTAGCATTTAGTTGAAAGTTATTTGGGGTTTTAAAGCGTGATATTTATTATCCTAAATGAACTCGGCTTATGGTATTGAATTTGATTGATATAAACAGGTAGTCATGTTGATTCGTGGCATTTCGTGTCATTTGTGAAATAAAATAGCATTCAAATCCTCTCAGCTGTCCAAATTGCTCCTCTACAGACCAATTTGATAGCTTCGGTTAATATTAAGTAGGGAACAGCCTTTTCTGCGTCATGCTCAATCGCAGTATCCAAATGTTCCAATTCTTCATCTCTAAACGTACTGATCAAATCTTTCAAATTTGCTAATTCAGGAGAAGTCTCGATATGACGGTTGATTTCATCATCGGTAAGCTTTTTTCCAGTTACTTTATCAAAGACTGGAATGTTGTATTGGTTCATCAACACTCTCAATTGTTGATTGTAGTGCCCTCCAATCACAGTTTCAACTGCAACGGTACATGCCATGGCAGCTTCTTTACTTATTAATGCTGTGCCTGCACCCATGCCAAAGGCTCCAAGCTTCCATAGTGGTGTGAGCAATGATGGTCTCACCCTTCTGTCCGACTGCAAGTTGTTGAAAGTGTTGTGATGATGTATTTCTTGCTCCCACATATGTTGCAATACTGGTTTTAAATGGGGATATTTACTAGCCAAAACTGAATATTGTCCTTTGTAGATATAATTAGCTCCAAGTTCACCTGCTTGGTCCACCCTAATCACTCTGTCAAGAAACGCCTTCTGAGCTTGTGATAAAGCTCCATATTCGACATCATCTCCATAATACTTCTTGGTAGCAGCTTCTTTTGTTTGTTGAAGTAAAGGAGATTTAGAAGATATACCTCTGGTGAATCTCAATTGACTGGACTTCAACGATTTGACTAACATCTGTTGCTTCGGTGGTTCGACTTTTCAAAAATTTAGTTCGCACTAGAATCAGATGAGAAAATCCAAAATTGAAGTGAAGTGATATATATAAGGGAATTCAAATAGCAGTAAAAGAATTGATTATTTTGACCATAGATGTCCCAGTTTCAAAAGGAATTTCTTGAGTATCTCTTGAATTAGTAACTGGCTTGTTTTCATTCGAAGGAATTTTCAAATGATAAAAAAATTTGTTTGGTACATCTTTAATAAAGTGCCATTTCAAGGTAAAAATACCTCTCCAACGGGTATTCTCGGCCCAAATATCTATAGAGCTTGAATAGTCAAGATCAGATTTCATTTCTGCAACGCCACAAAATTTACCACTCGAATTCACCAGAAAGAGCAAGAATAGTTTTGCTTTGGATTCTACTACATATTTGTATGCTTGGCTCAATCGTCTGTTTCCCAATTCCGTTGAGGTCCACACACTATGTATAAATGATGAATTTACATCAAGAATATTGTATGATTTAATGACAAAGAACTTTGAGCCTTTGGGAATATCGAATTTTTCATTCCGATAATTGTAAAACAAAGGTACTTGATTTTGAAATTGATTCCCCACAAATTCTTGGTTTTGGTAAGACTTTTTAGGTTGCAGAAGTTTGCGGATGTATTTTTTTCTTGAAAAATCGCCACTTCCAAGCTGTTTCATATTTGTTGGATGTAAGATTGACCATTTTTCTTCACCATATTCAAGAATTTCCTTGGAATGATTTTGGCTGTACTCTATCGACCATATGTTTTTGATTATAGGTGCATATTTCTCTGGAGTCAAAATACCTACCTTTTCCATCATCAGTATAGATTTCGGGGTACAGTATTTTTCAACGGCGGTTAATTGTGTTTGAGCACCCGATTGCATCAAGATTTTAGAAGAAACTACCGGCTCACTAAACACGAGAAGATCCAACTCTTTCAAGGGGAGCCGTGCTGAGGCTGGCAATATTAAGGATTAATTGAGCAAGAATCTCCTAATTTATAGTCGAGGGCAGTTTTGCAACCTTTGAACTCGCAGTAGTCTCCACCAAACTGCAACTTCATCATCTGCATCAAAATTAACCTGCAAAAAGTCTTGCAACTTGATTTACATCTGTAAACAACATGTCATATAGAGTCCAACAAATAGATGACGATTTCGTGGAACGAAAATCGAAGAAGGACCGCTCAAATGTGAGGTATCCCAAGTGTTACAAAATCGAGATTGATATCACCAAGGTCAATCTTCCAGTGATCAAAGAGTGGATTACCGATGAGATGAACCAGCAATTACCAGATGATGAAATTGTAATCGATTACCTTTATGAGTTGTTGGTTGCCCAAGATAAGTGTCCAGATATCAAAGGAATCCAAGATCAACTCAATGATTTCTTGGGCGACAAAGAATCCAAAGTATTTTGTGAAAAGTTATGGAATTTAATGATATCAGCCCAGAAAGATCCAGATGGGATTCCTGAGTTGATACTTGAACAGAGGAAAAGAGAGTTTGAACTGCTCACAAAAAATATAAATGAGGCAGTACCAGATTCAAGGAGGCACAAGACCAATTACAACAGGAGTGGTAATGGAAATGACAAGTCCAACAGCATTACTTCTGCAAATCAAAATGCAACATATTCGAAACAACGGAACTTTGAAAGCAAATCTAGAGTAGTGAGAGATCAAAGAAATCTGCAACATGACCACAAAACTTCCCCAAAAAAGTTCCTGAAGAACACCAGAGATAGAGAGCGTAGTCCCCAACGAAGAGAAATACTAAGATAGCACTTCTGTGATTTTTAGGCAATGAAAATGGCAAAAATGGCAATTATTACAGTAACCTTCTATGAAATACCTATCTACGCTAAAATAATCCACTTTAAGTTTACCATAAACCTATTCTTAACAATCACAGAATATAAAAAGGTGGGATATTTGTAAAACACTAGTAAGAGTTATTTTTCTGACTGGGGGAACTTTCAACCCTCCTACCAAGAACTCACAAGAATCTTGTACCACTTTTGAAATTTCTACAAGATTTTTGATTTTGAGGAACGTCGAAACGCATGAGCCAATTTATACAGTGACTTTTGATCATTCGATCTATCCGTTTTTCCGCAGCTTTATCAAAAAAATTGGCAATCAATATACTACATATATATATTTTAGTCAAGTATATTTTAGTTAGTATATATTTGCATATATAATGAGGCATTATTAAATATTCTCCTATGCAATTTATAATTATACTTATTTTTGTACGAAGGGTAATGTCTAATTGGTTGAATAGTCTCTAGTCTTGTAGTTATTATGTACCTCTCCTTAACTTGACCAACAAGGTATTGATATTCCTGGGCCAATTTACATATGAAACTCCAAAATTCACCTTTCTAGTTTCGGCACCAATTTATTAGATTTTCAAGGTTGTTGGTAAGTTCAAAAATGCTCTGGTGCCAAATGGGTGAAACATCAAGACCTTTTGCTTGTGGAATTTCAACTGGAAAATGAAGTAGTCACAGTATATAAGTAACAAGCCAGATTTATTTTAATACAATTCAGTCCTAGGTTTCTATTCAAAAAAAAAATGCAATTAAATCAAGTTTTGAGTTTTTCATTGGCTTCCTCCGTTGCTTTGGCATTTCATGGGGACTCCTATGAGCTTTCCTCCAATGAGGTCAAGTATTTCACCATGGGTGAAAAGTTCGATAAAGTTTCACAGCAGATAATAGTTCATGATGCCACTACAGAAAGCTTCTTCTACGGAACCGAATTCGACCTTCAGAATGGTGGATCCATTGAGGTAGGTTTATTGACCAATAACGGTCAAAATTCAGTTAGGGCTCGGTTGTTTGGTAATCATAACGATACTAAATTAGCTCCAGGCTGCTCCAGATCTGGGACTGAAATAAGTTGTACTCTCGATTTCGCTTGGACAGCAGAACGTCTCTACAAATTTGAAATCATCAGAACAAACCTAAGAAACGAATCATTCTGGGAAGTGAATATTGAAGAATTTGGTGAATTTGAATCATGGCCAATTGCAACTTTCGATGGTACAGTTGCAAAAACTTTCCTTACAAACACTGCAACAACTTCAAATGTTCTCCTTCATAAGTCATTGGTGAACATTAGCCTGCACTGTTTCCCATACTCCACCTGCACTGTTACGGATCCCAAGTACTTTTGGGGAGATATTGAGTATCCTTTATTAAAATATAAGGTTGCAACTTCCCAAGCTGTTAATGTTGACGACCCATGTTCCTTGGAGTATAACACACCTTCACAAAGAGGACAGGAAATAATTGGAGGGTACTCTTTCACCAACGGTTTTGCACTTCACTAAACATTTCTTTATGTAATTTCCAATTGTATTTCTTGTTTTATGTTTATATTCGGTCAATCACCATCACCCTTCTCAAATGTAGATATGAACTACTCATGGTAGTTTCTGGCAGATTTTGATTTCACTGGATATTCGACTAGATCTAAAAAAAAGCCATTCAAGAATCTGACGAGAATGGATCCTTGAAAATATCAAAAAGTCATTCTATGGTAATGAGTGTTGATAATCGTCGAGTATCTTATTCGAGGTTATTCTTCTCACTAGTAATGAGTTTAAAGGCCATTGTACCAAAAAATTACTCAAAAAACACAAAAATTGAACCTTCCCAGAATCATTTAACATGAAATCTGCTGAGCTGTAATTATACATTTTATTCATGCATTCTTGTACAGTATCTGGCACCCTCATACATGTTTGCAAATTTGGTGGGTTCTAAGGGTGGTCGTGCAAAACACATTTCGACGAAACCCCTGTGTAGTTGCGTCAACGACTAGGTGTTCAGAGAATCTACGACATAAACACGAAACCTACAACAAGTCTGTCTTAATTCATCATATTACCAATCTTGTACCAAAGGTGTGTTGAATATAAAGATTGTTTTCTATAGGGAAATCTCTCCAAAGTCAAAATACCCCCACGATGTCGGAACACAAGGAACACCAACATCACCACCATCATCATCACCACCATCAACATGGGGGCTCTGAACAACCGCAAATACCCATAGATCCCAATGCAAACCCTGCCAATAGAATAGGTAAGTATCAAATCATAAAGACCTTGGGTGAAGGTTCATTCGGTAAGGTGAAGTTAGCTCAACACTTGACCACGGGCCAAAGAGTGGCGTTGAAAATCATCAATAGAAAAACCCTTGCTAAGTCAGATATGCAAGGACGTGTGGAAAGAGAAATTTCCTACTTGAGATTGTTAAGACACCCTCACATCATTAAATTGTATGATGTGATTAAGTCCAAAGATGAAATCATCATGGTTATCGAATTCGCTGGGAAGGAACTCTTCGATTACATCGTGCAACGTGGAAAAATGCCCGAAGACGAAGCCAGAAGATTTTTCCAACAAATCATAGCGGCAGTGGAGTACTGTCACAGACACAAAATTGTTCACCGTGACTTGAAACCAGAAAACTTGTTGTTGGATGACCAGTTGAATGTGAAAATCGCAGATTTTGGTTTATCCAATATTATGACCGATGGAAATTTCTTGAAGACAAGTTGTGGCTCTCCCAATTATGCAGCTCCCGAAGTTATCAGTGGAAAATTGTACGCGGGACCAGAGGTTGACGTTTGGTCTTCAGGTGTCATCTTGTATGTTATGTTGTGTGGTAGATTACCATTCGATGATGAGTTTATTCCTGCATTATTCAAGAAAATCAGTAATGGTGTTTACACTTTACCTAACTATTTGAGTCCTGGTGCAAAGCATTTGTTGACTAGAATGTTGGTTGTCAACCCATTGAATCGTATTACCATTCACGAAATCATGGAAGATGAATGGTTCAAGGTTGGTTTTGAAGAATACTTATTACCTCCTGATCTTTCCAAAACAAAGCACAAGAAGATTGACATTGATGAAGATGTCATACTGGCTTTGACCATGGCTATGGGTTATGATCGTGATGAAATCATCAACGTTATTGAAAGATGCAATAAGCAAGCATCTCCACAAAATCAATCAAACGAGATTTTGGATGCATACTTATTAATGAAGGAAAACCATTCATTAGTGAAGGACTTGAAGAGAAACAAGGCAGACAAGGTAGATTCATTTTTGTCTCAGTCACCACCTCCTTCTTACACCAATAGCTCTTCCAGTTCTGCACCTGGTGTGCAACAGTCCTTGACGTATCAAACATTGGCTACGGTACCAGACTTGTCTACATTGCCAAACTCAACTATAGCAATTTTGCCATCATCATTGCCATCAATTCATCGTGCGTTCATGGCAGAAAATAGCAACCAAGCAAATATTAATCCAGTGTCCACCAAGAAGCTGAAGACTAGATGGCATTTTGGTATTCGTTCCAGATCCTACCCATTAGATGTCATGGGAGAAATCTATCGTGCACTTAAGAATTTGGGAGCAGAATGGGCCAAGCCTACTGAAGAAGAGTTGTGGACTATCCGTGTTCGGTGGAAGTACGAGAACTCTGATGTTGATAATGCACCAAATTTGATGAAGATGCAAATCCAATTGTTCCAATTGGAGCCAAACAATTACTTGGTAGATTTCAAATTCGACGGGTGGGAGACTACAGTGGAGGGTCAACCTCTTACACATGAGCTGGATGAAATGCTTTCATTTTCTGCCTACCCATTCTTGCATTTGGCGACCCGTCTTATTATGGAGCTTGCGGTGAATTCGCAAAGTGGTTAAAAGTTAAAAGTCGGAAGCAGTTGCTAAGGCTGCTGAGACAGTTTTAACTGTATTTGATAGCATCTTCGCTATTAGCATGTGCTTGATATAGTCACACCACCTTGATTTTTTAGTGTTGAGGTCATTGAAACAAAATCAGTAACACTGCTTGAGCACAGTGATATTGTTAATATTCCTATTATTATTCTCATTAGTATTTCATGTATTTTTGTATAAGTATTTTACCGTACTCAACATGTCACTGAAACCAGCCAAATTCTCTTTAAAATCACCAATCTACTCTAACTACAAGATCAACAGACCAGAAAGGTCTTTTTTGAGCATTATTCACCTCCAATAAATAATAGTTTATATAGAACCCGCAAGTAATTGCATACGACATACATTGGTAAAATTCTACACATTTCCCTATTTCGGGTGTATGTTCAGTTGACAATTACTAAAACCACTGAGCACCTCAATTTTAGTTACTCTACGCTACTGTCATGAAGATCTATGTATAGGCCTATGCCAATCATGGATGGCACTTTGTTCAACATCACGTTCTACATCACGTTGTGCCAATCACACTGTTGCCCTCTTGTTGCCCTATCTACATCCGAGGTGTGGTTCTGTTTCACCACCAGCCAAGCCGGTGAGAGCCCATTGGCCCCAATGGCCCACTTCTCCACCGTATAAAGCCATCCTCTGGGCCTGCGTGGAATATGCCACAAAACCCCCAAGGTACCCATGTTCCACCAGTGATGTTTACCGTGTTTCGCCCAAATAGGAAAAATTACAGGTAAACACCGGACCTATTGGTGCACACAGAACGCCCATCGTAAACAATCCTCCAACAACAGAACCGTTGTTGGTATTTACAGGTTCTCACCACTGCTTCTTTCCTGACCACGCTATTCTCTTGCGATTACCAACTCGTCATTCCACTTGGCAGACCACTGACGTTTCACATCCTCAGTAGTGAATCGCAACCTGTAACTTCCTGGAGCCCAACGTGCAATTACTCCCGGAAAAGTGCAAACATCCATCTCCATTTCACACCTTGGTCCTACTGTTCCTAAAGTGCAATCTTAATAAGGTGCAGTGCAATTTATAGTGCAGGCAACATTTCCAAACCAACTCCTTTCCTTCCTTGTTCTTTCTTCCAGATGATTTCCATCGACCTTCGAAGCGCCAAACCAGACGCCGAAGGCTCCATCGCCCTCAACGAGGTGATCAAATGCATTTTCAAGGCCAAGAAGGCCACGGTGTTGACGGGAGCAGGTATCTCATGCAATGCCGGAATCCCTGATTTCAGGTCTTCAGACGGCCTCTATAACTTGGTCAAGGCCAAATACCCCAAAACGATGGTCAAAGGCCAGGATCTCTTCGACATCTCGCTATTCCGTGATCAACTGTCGTTGTCAGTGTTCTGTACCTTCATGGAATCCCTCTATAGCTCCACCCTCAGTGCCAAAGCCACGGAAACTCACAAGTTCATCAAGATCCTTAAGGAAAAAAACAAGCTTCTCCGTTGCTACACCCAGAATATTGACTCACTTGAGAAATCTATAAACTTGAACATGGGCATCAACCTTGCCGATTTCGACACTGCCAAAAACTTCAACCAAAACTGGAAAAGCTTGGATGTGGTCCAATTGCACGGCAACCTTCACAAACTCTCATGCACCCACTGTTTCGCTAACTTCGACTGGAATGAGAAATATCAGGCACAACTCGCCAGTGGGTTGAACCCCGAATGCTCAAATTGCTTCCAAAAGTATGAGGAGCGTTTGTATTCTGGCAAGCGCTTAACTGGGAACATAGGCATGCTCCGTCCAGATATCGTACTCTATGGAGAGAATCACCCACAAGCGGATATTTTGGCCCAGGGGTTAAATGTGGACTTGAAAGCCCGCCCTGATCTCCTTATTGTTATGGGCACCTCACTCAAAGTAGATGGTGTTAAGAAGTTTATCAAGTCGCTTAGTGCCTCAGTACATGCTCGCGGTGGTAAAGTCATATTTGTGAACATGACCCCATTGGCCAAGCAATGGGATTCTTGTTTTGACTACGAAATCTTGAGTGATTGTGATGCCTTTGTCAAGATCCTCAAACGTGAAATTCCAGATCTTTTCTTGACCCAGGAACAACTAGACTCCAAGAAGTTAAAGAATAATAACACCAACTGCACCCTGGATCCCACGATAAAGCAAGAGAAGAAAATCATCAAACAGGAAAAATCGAATCAAATAAAGCAAGAGATGGCGCAGAATATTAAAGAAGAGATATTAACTCCTCCCACAACCCCCACCAAACGCAAAAGACCTACACTTAAGCGTAAAACCCCCACCAACTCAGCTGATTCGTCCCGCCAAGCGTCCCCCATACCGTCCATCAAAAGAGAGTACGAACTTCCATCACCGCAGGCCAGCTTTGAAGAAAACAGTCCTCGTATGGGTCCTTTGAGTTCCATTCCCACCTCGCAATTGAACCAACACCACAACTCTCTCAAGGATGAGTTATACGAACCTGCTCCCAAAAGAACAAGGGTTTAGGCTCTGTGTATTATAGATGTACTATAGAATATATTTCCGTTATTCCCGTGCCGTAATATGGCCAATTGTAGCGATAGTTATTAGTTAAGCTTCTGGTTGTCCCTGTTCCTTCCATCAGTTCCTCGGTATTTTCTAATGTTGGCCTTATTCCCCATCTAAGATAAGCCTCTGGCATCACATGACCACCTCCCAGCAAACTACTAGTGCCTTAGGAGGTCATTGAAGTTGAAATTTACCAATGGATCAAGTCTCCAGCTTTCTAGAGGGCATTTTATCTATTGAGGCAGAAAATCAGTCGGAAGTGGTTCCCACAGATATTTCCGGTTCCAATTCCGACAGTTTGGTCAACAATGCCATCAACAACAGAACATCAAGAAACATTGGAGACCTCGACTTTTCTTCACTTTGGAACTATGCCAAAGGAACAGAAGCTTCTGATGACAATTTCACCCACCTGACTGCAACCAGAAACAGAAAGGGTTCTGGTTCGGGCGCTGGTTCGGGGTCTGGGGCCATGGCATCTCTTCTGTCGGGGATTCTGGGGAGACTCAGCACAAACCCATCAGTGTTGTCAGATATGCTTATAGAGAAGATTATCCTGATGATCATCCCCATGAATGTCAAGGGAGAGCTGCCCAACAGTGTTTTGCAAGAAAGAATGGAAATGCAGAAGTCCAGGCCCCCATTGTCGGTGAATATCATGTCCACCAATTCCATCCAATTGAACCAGCGACTTTCGCCCGTATTTTACATGCTAGACAATGTCATTCTGCTCTTCAATTGGACCAGCCCCGCCTATACGCTAGGCATACTACTAATGATCACCCATCTCATCCTAAATCCATACTTGTTGGGTATGGTGCCAGTGGTATTTATCATGAAGAACTTCTTGGTACCCCATTACTTGATGATCTACGTACCTGATTCCAACCTAGTACCCGGAATATTCGATTACAATCCAATTCCAGGAGACCTGGCCACAGAAGAATATACAGTTCCTGGTCCGGTGCCCGAATTGTCTCGTGAGTTCATCCTCAATTTGACAGACTTACAAAACCATATGGTATTGTACATCATCGCCTACGACTTCTTTGTCTGGCTCTCCAGAGACTACCTATACTACAAGCATGAAAACTTAACCTCGATAATATTTTTGGGGCTGATATGTATTGGTATCAACAACATCATTTTGTTACCTCGGATTCTTCCTTACATAGTTAAAAGTACTCAAGCGTTGAAGGTTGTGGGAATAATGGTGTTATGGGGCTTTGCAGTCCTTTTCCACCCAAGTGTTCGGGGCATCATTTTGGAATGGATGTACAATGAGGACACAAGATTAAACATGTTGCATATTACCGATAAGATAGAACAAAAGCTCCTTCGTGTTTTAGTTGATAATGATAGCAGTGCCACTATAGATTCCAATGCACTGCAAGGAGTACCCCTTGAGCGTGAGGTCGAAATATTTGAATTACAGCGATTTGACAAAAAGACTAACATGTGGACCTTAATTGGGTTCACTGATAATTTCTATACCATCAACGTATCCACAAGGAAATTTAATCAGCTAGTCAAATTTAAATTTAAAGAGAAGTTTAATGAAAATGAAATTCCTAGTGAGGAGGTTCTTGCGGAATTCATTCGAATTAATAAAAAGAGATCCTTGAATGGTGTATTACCGCCTAGAGGCTGGAAATACTCAAACAGCAAATGGAATATGGATCTTGATGCAAAAGGATGGGTCGAAAAGAATTACTTGGAGGATTTAGTAATAATCGACGATGATGAAAAATGGGTTTACGATTTTCAACATGAAGGAGAGGACTCAAACTTAACTTCTGATAAAGAAGTTGCTCCTGTATTTGACAACTTCAGAAGGAGAAGGTGGATTAGAAGTTGTCGCCGTGAAATTGTACACGATAAAAGGACAACAAGTCAATGATTAACGAATATACGCTTGAATTACATACACGAAACCATGATGATTTCTGGTCAATTATACCTGATATATTGCCTATTTAATTTGTAGGGGCTTATGGCGTAAATTTTGAAGAAGTATGGTGAGATTCGATTGGTACTATGATGTTCTAGACTAGAGATCCTTACAAATCAAGTAAATCTCGGTACTCCAGATGTAGGGTATTAGGTGAAATTATGCTTGTTGCTTAGAAAGGAAAGGAACTAGAGCATATGCAGGTGAACTGTTGAGTTTGTATTGGAAGAGTTACTTCATAAACTCCATCAAATTTAATGAGTTCAAACCCCCCAGTGCAGCCTTCTGTTGCTGCTTTTTGGCTTCCAAGAGTCCTCCCAAAGTGTTCTTCTTTCTCTTTTTGGATCTTTCTTTTGCTTTAGATACATCTTTACTGGATTCAACGGAATTATCTGGCTTGGTAGGTGCCCTGGTTTGAAATTGAATCAATGAGCTGTCAAAGCTTTTGTAGTTGCATTGTAGGCACTTATGCTGAAGTCGACGGCCAGGGAACGTTTTTGGAGCACCATCAAGTACGGAAGGTTTCGGCGACACAGTCAGCTTCTGTTTGCGGGATTTCTTGCGGTATATTATGCGGATACTAACAGTTATTCCTGGGATCCACAAGATTCCACAGTTATCACAGAACTTCTGCGCTACTTGTGGGGGAAGATTTATGATGTGTTCGGCATTGTGCTTGGAAAGAATAAAGGAATAATGCTTTCCGATGGGGCTGAAGGGCACTGTATGGGCCAAATTGTACTGGTGGAGACTGGTGGCCTGGGTAGGATGGAGATCCATGAAAGACTGATGGTGGTTATGTAATTGAGGTTGTTGGTAGAGTGATCTGGTGAGAAGATGAGATTGTTATATGCAGTGCCCGCTAACTGTAAGAGCTGGAGGTAATTCCAGGGGCTAGGGGCTAGGGGCTAGATGGGATGTATGGAGGCCCATATACCGAAATCGGATCATTTTAACATACTCAGTGACGAAGTTCGGCGGATTTTGCTTTTTGCACCCACACAGCGAATTACGGCTTTGCTATTACTGCGACCATGTAATTTCGGACCGATATCTACACTTACCATCATGGCCCCGCTTGGCCCAATTAATGGAGCTTTCTTGACTTTCACTGGACCAGCAGGGCCAGGATATTGATGATATTGCTAAAATTGCTAAGATTTCGCCATTAATCACGTTAAATGAAATAACTGTTCAGATTATTTAATTTTGCAAGGTTTATGTATAATTACACACCAGTTTAAGAAATAAAGTCTCCAACCACCCTATCTAGTCCACTCAAATCGCCAACGCTGACGAAACGGTTGTATCTGTAACAATACTGTTGGCACCCAGAACCCAGGCGCTTCCCCGCCATCATCTGGTGCTGACGAATAAAACTGCCTCCCTTCTCGGGCCACCACCATCAATGCACCGAAACTCGGAGTGCGTAGCCTTAGCCAATGAGCGACTTCACGAATAAGCTGACGTAAACGAGTTGGCCGATAAGCGGCCTCAAAGTGCTGCATTTCACAACCATTCTGGTGAGACCAATAACATCCACGCCGAACCTGATTACTAGATCCGCTTGATATTCATACTTAAGCCGCCCCCTCTGCTGGTGTCCACATTCACCACTATCGCCCACTGACCAACGTAGCACCACTACTTGCCCGCCTACCCTCTCCCTACGCACTGGTTCCGCACCGCCATCCCGTCCCCCTGGCCCCGCTGTCGTTGCATCGCTCATCGCTCTAACCTAGCACCAACTCTGTGTCCCCACGGTACGCACCCTCGTTAAATCCCACTACATACCGTTCATCATGATCATGCCTGTCACACCCCATCGAATAAGACTCGTCATCCCCAACCCCCTGGCAGGAAAGGTGCTCAAGTCTTGTGTTCGATGCCGTCAGCACAAGACCAAGTGTGATGCCCTTGATACCAACCCCAACCCATGTTCCCACTGTGCTAGAAAACGGCTCACTTGCACCCTCGACATCATCCAACCGTTCAAAAGCAGGGATGTGGTTGATGTTGTGCTGAAATTGACCTCCGAAGTTCAGGACTTGAAGCAGATTCTCAACAACTTGATCGAGCGCCGGTCCGCCATGATCGAGGCCTTGGTGTCTTCAAGTAAGGGAATCATCAGAACGGCATCCATAAGTCAAAAAATGTCTATTCCTGCGATTTCCCAAATCCAAACATGCTTAGAGCCTGCCAACGAAGTACTGACTGCTCTGTCAATACCAATTCCTGAAAGTTTGCCTCAAAATTCAGACTCCAATTTTACACTTCGTACAACCGGTATCGCCCCGTTTTCGATCACCGTCGAACAAGCATATGAACTCTTCACCAACTATGAAGTGAACTTCAACCAATTTCTCCCCATTTTCCCCGACGACTTCTTTTCCACCATCGACCTCGTTCCATTTAAGCACCAGAACGAGTTACTTTTCTGGTGCATTATCCTCACATCTTATTTGAGTTACCCCGATGTTCGTTCATCTTCATGTTACAAGCTTTTGGCTGACCATGTCAAGTCATTGGTGGTGGACAAATGTTGGCTTGAAACCCCACGGTCTGTGTATGTCATTTCTTCTCTTTTAATCCTTACAACATGGCCATTGCCTCATTCTACAAAATTAACCAACAATATCTCCTTGAAATTCCTTTCACTCATGAAGACCTTATCCATGCAGTTTGGGTTACACAAATTAGAGTTCTTGAACGAATTCAGTCACAAAACAATCATGAACATCTCAAACGAACCTTCTACGGACGACATTATTCGAGCCAGAATCTACAAATTTATGAATATCAATTCCAGTTACTGGTATATATATCTTGGATTGTCATCAAATAACTCACTCAACGGTTCCGACCAAGACTACATTGTGAATAGATCGTCTAACATTGACATCAAAAATAAGTCAGGCACCACAAATGACTACTTCATTAATTCTTTGCTCAAGGTATCGGTTATACAATCAAAAATCAGCGTCAACATGATGGATTTGATTGGGAATAATAATGAATCGATTTTGTTATTACCGCAACAAATCCACACATCAAAGGTATTAAACTTAAAAATGTTTGAGGTAATCTTAGATGATCTCAACAAGGTATTAATCCATGAAAATCAAGTAATCAACAACTTAATCGGTATATCTATCTTATACTCGAAACTTCAGTTGTACACTTATTGTTTATCTCAACTCAGCATAAGCATAAATGAATATAAACAATTCATTTCCAAAATATGCAATTGTTGCTTTGAAATTTTGGATTTATTTCAAATTCAATTTAAAGATATTTCTTCATTCACTCAGCTTCCAGTCCATTACCGATTTCCCATTGAATTGGCATGCTTTGTATTAATTAAGATTTATAAATCACCTTTGTTGAATACGGTGCTGGATTACCGTATTGTTAAACAGAAGTTTAATGAGTTCTTTCAAAACATAGTTAGAAAAGGTTCCTCTGGCCCAGAGTGGAACTTTGTTAATGAAAAATTCTTGAAGATAATTGAAAAATTCGACGCTATTGAGAATAGCTTTGTTTGCTCAAAAATGATCGTACAAGATATGCATTGGGAAGAAGAGACTCCTAAATTCCTTTTAGTAAAGCAGATGAAAAGTTATCTTGTTTCATCGTTGAGCTACGAATTAGTTTGGTGTATATATTCAAGGGAAAAATCTTCTACAGCTGGTCAAGTTGATTGGGAGTTTTTTGGGCTTCATAGGAAGCAGGATGCAGAAATTATTGAATATCTTACAAGAAATGAGTCCATATTTAGTCAATAGATACCATATTACTTATCTTAAAATATATTACTGAACTATGTAAAGTTGATTTAATCAACCATTTTATTGTTTCCCCTTAATTATCAACCCACTCATGACTTAATTTTCTCTTGGTAACGATTGGCTTCAAGATTAAGTGAATAATGAAAAGAACCGCAATGGTTATAATAAGTTTTGATTTAGCAAAACTCTTGCTTAAAAAGTCAAACGATAATGAAGGTTGAACAAATGTACAGAACTGATTGTATCTGTTAAAGTAGCAAACAACACTTGTAGATTCATAGTCAGTGGGTTTGATTAAAATCGTTCCCTCATGATCCACTATCAACTGGTGCTTGTGATTTAAAACTGCTTGTGGATCAATATGGATGACAGGATCATATGGTACAACCTTGAAATCATTTTGATAGTCTTCAGGCTTTAATGGTCTGTCATCGATTCTTCTACTATTTAATAAATGCTTAGGAATTTGAACAATAGCACCCAACTCTGTCACAGCAATAATTGATTTTAAAGTGATTCCATGAGATGATTGTGTTGAGGATAAATCCAAAATACGTTCAGGGAATATGAATGACTTTCTAAAGATTTGATCATAAGTAGTGTTGTAAGTGAAAGATGACTCAAGAGCGTTTCCATTTTTGATTGCCTTTGATGAATCAAATAATTCAACAACATCGATTCTCTGCTCCGCATGTGGCACCTTCGTGTAATAAGAGTAGATGATCCAATTGTCATCCATGATTATATTAATCGATTCGAAGTCCACAACCTCTTCAGAACCCACTTCTTGGGTGAAAAGAATGTTACCTGTAATACCTTCAATAATGTACAAATTCAATGAATTTGAAATTTGGTTTCTAGTAAGAACTGAGACTAAGTTTGGATTCAAGTATTTGTAAAGAACAGATTTATCAGCCAAAGAGATTCCAACGGATGAAGTCTTGCTATCACGAGGCTTCGTCACCGCTTGAAGAATATTTTCATTCTTTCTAGAAAATGTCCATGTTTTACGAGAACTGGATCCATCTAAAATTAAATGGCCGTCAACTGACTTTACGTTCCAATCAATCAAATATAATTCTTCAATCTCTGTGCGATGAGCCACGAAATGAGAATCATCTTGTAGAATAATAGCGTTTTCAAATTTTTTAATAGACTTGTAGTGATGAATTAATTCCTCAATTGAAAGAATATCACCAGTTTCAACAGACACAGTAAATAACTGCATGTCAAAGAGAACATATAATCTATCATCATGTTCCACCAAATCAATAAAGGATCCCTCTATTGGTGTTACCCAGTATGGAATTCCTGTTTTCGAGTCGAGTGCAACTAATTCAGATTTTGCATCATCAAAAATCAAAATCAATTTTCCAATGTTATCATCCTGGACTTCATTACCTCCTGAGGTATTGGATGTGAGGGAGGTAACAAATTTTCCAAACTCTGCCAAGTGTCTAACATATCTTTTAAATATCTCAAGGAGAATAAATGATCTTTTTTCATCAAGAACAACATGTGCCTTGCTTTGGACATTTTGAGAAGCAGGCTTATCAATAATGTAGTACTTGTTTTGTTGTGATACGATTTGAGAAGCAGAAGCAAACGATTGCTTGAGATTACCATCCATCAAATCAAACTTAGAACCATATGTCTTGATCATACTAATGAGGAACAAGTTTCCTTCTTCATCGTTGGTAATGAAATCGGAATCAAAATTGGTACGTGTGTTTGTACGGACAATTCTGATGTCCTCGGAATTGTTGGTTTCGAAGAAGTCACCCAAGTGGTGGATTTCTTTGGCATCATTCGTCTTAGTCACGACCAAGTATTCATCAATGAGCTCCAGTTTTCTTGTAGGAGGATTGAAATCCAAAGAAGACACCAAACTTCCATCCACCGAATAAAATTCGATAGCTTTCGATGATTCGTTCTTCATCAAAAATTCTGAATTTGCGATAAGTATGAATTTTGATGACAAGCTTTGCTTATCAAATGTTTCCCCGTTTAACTTGTACAAGTCACCCGAGGTAGTAATGACAAGGCCATCTTTGAATTGTTTCACATTGGAGAATGGAACGTTGATAATTGCACTCAATTCGAGCTTAGGGGTCAATTTGAAGAGCTTGTCCCCCAATATGTATCCGTAACCATCGAATTGGTGGTAATGGAATTGGCCAGACTTCACTGCAAAGTTCAAAGTTTGGATTTCGCCGCTCTTATTGTCGATAAAGAACATATCACCCGAAGCTGTTGAAACTAACACTCCTTTATTGAAAAATTCGCTCACCTTTACCGGGTTTTGTTCCAATTTGACGATCTGCTTCAAAACTCCAGTCTGAGTGTGAAAAACATAAAGGGCACTTGAATCATGGGAGAAAAGGTACACCAATGACTTGTCTGCAGTGAGGATGTAATTACTATAATCATCTGTGGGTAAAAGGTCCAATTTCACGGACCAGGTAACTGAGGTTTCGTCATCAAGCTTAATATTCAAAAACTGTCCGTTGCCAAACCCGAGTAAGTGATTGGCATCAATGACTTGCACACCGGCCAAATCAGAGTAGAGATGGGTCAATCTCTCCTTCAGAAAGGCACTCTCGAGTAGAACCGCCGAAACTACCGTAAGTAGAAAGGAGATCTGTACAAGAAAACGCATTGAAATTGGTGTACTTACTAGTCGCAATTATCATAGATTTAATGGATGGCATATAATGCGGAGGCCATTGGATCAGATCCGACCAGAACCGGTTCGAAAAACCGGTCGAGAAACCATTAGTTTCGACTAGCCAAATGTATGGGTTTTGACGGGACTTGAGGCATATAGTGATACACACGGCTACACGGGATGCTCCACTTCCAATTACTGACCCTAGGCTGGTGTGTTATAAAAACAAAAGGCGTTTGACGAACGGCGTATGTTGAAAGGTGGAAGCACATACCTCATCAGCAGAAGAAGCCTGGAACTGCACCAACTTCAACTAGTATAGTGATCGATAGGGGGTTGATTACAATGCTAGAAATGTGGCCATACACGCCGATTCGAATTCAGGTTTACCGTAGAAAAACGGCCGATTAATGGATATATGATATCCGTATTCGGTCACCAGAAGACTGATGTGTTCCAGAAGAATCGTAATTTCACAAGTTCTGGAAGCATTAATACTCAGGACATGAAACCACAGCATTGTTTAAACATCAAGTAGTGCCTCAAATATGTTATGTTTTTTTTTTTCAATCATTCCTCGCTTGGTCAAGGCTAGTCACTCTGCCAGACCCAGATCTTGCTGTGGAAGGAATTTTTATCCATGATACATCTGAGGTAAAACATATTAGGAATTATATAAAATAATAACTCTAGTTGACAATTACTCCATCTGCCTCAATTTTAAAGAAGCGCATTTCATTGCACGAATTCCAAAAATCCAAATCGCTATGGTCTCAAATCCCGTTCCCTTTTGGGGCAGGATTAAACCTAGTAGTATAACCTTCATTTTGACTTTTATTATCGTCTTCTTTGTAAAGAGAGACAGAGAGCTCTACCTGCTTTCCTCGGCAATAGATATTTCTTAGCGTAAATCAGATCCACCTGTTTTTATTACAGGCACAGTTTTCGGGACAAATAAACTGTCACTAGAAGTTACCTCTGATTTTTGTGTTATATTCGAGGTCCTTGCCGGTAGGTGAAGGTAAAATTCAGCCGTATGTTCCCAATGGCTGCTTGTTACTTGCATAAGTTATCGTGACAGAAAGAAAAATTATACTGCAAGCGAGATTAGTATCCTTGTTAAGTGAATCTTGAAGCCGAATCTGGAATTTTATTTCTTCACCAGTGATTTTTTGTTTTATTGAGATTGTGTAGCACATAATTCAGACCAAGACACATCACAAAAGGCCTGAATCTTGGAAGCTGGACCCAAAGCCTATAAACACTTGCTGTGTAAAACATTGGCATGGAGGCAAGTTTTTGGGCTGGTGCTAGACCCGGCTTTTGATTCTCCAAGTGGATAACATCTCCGTTTGTGGATTCAAGAAAATGTCAGCAGCCATTTGAATTTCATTGAAAAATCCCTCCGATAATTATGACGTCTATGATAGCAATAGGGGTTATATTGATACAAGTAGACGGTCAATTGTGGATTTTTGTCACGAAACGTATTTTCCAGATTTTTCACCAAAATTAAAGAATACCAGAAATTCACTACATTTACCTAAAAACCCATACTTATTCCCACACTTTGAAAATACCCACCAATGATTTTGCATTGACTTTCCGGGTAAACAAATTCCAACAGGCTTCAGTACCGACCCTTAAAAGATCTCTTCTATTCAAATCGAGCATCAGCTTGTATGGTATTGCCCCATAGTACCCAGTCTATAGAGTCTGCGCGACTATTAGCATTTTCAGCCGCATCTCCTATCATCTCTCACTAAGGGCTCTCGCGAAAGGCAAAATAGCAATGAGTGGAACTGTATGGGGGATAAAAGTGGCCCTTCGCCAAAACAACCATTCCAATGGCCAATCAGATTCGGCAAATTCCTTCAGCGAGTTGATTAGCAACGCATTCGATTGTCACCTTCGCCATCTGGGTGTATTGATGATACTCATCAAGGGTAAGGCTCATTGCGGTCAGGCTTTATTAACAACCGCGCATGATTGCTCAAGCTATAAAAAGCCCCTTATTGCCACTATCATCCAATTTACCAACAGTAAACACTTCAAACAAAATGCATTCTCGTGATTGGTTCTTGGTGTTTGTCGGGTTCTTCTGTAAGTAATAGCAGCCATTGAGTGGATAGCATCGGTCTACTTGCTCCTTCTGGATTCCACTAACATTCCAGTACCTCCAGTGCCAGTTCTCGTGAAAAGAGGGTTCTTTTCCCTTGATTTCTTGCTCAATGTGATTCTTTGCGTTTTAGGATTCTTGCCAGGGTTGATCCATTCCTACTACATCATCTCCCTTTATCCATACCGTGAAACCTATGCGGTGATTGGTGGAGATGGCCATGATAACAGAGTAAATGACTATGGATCAGTATAGCGTTACCCGGACTCCGCATCGCTAGTATATAACTTCTGGGATGCCCGATTTTTCACCCATCAATAAACGTACCTACTGTGACCGTACATGTAGTGAACGCATAAACTTAAGTTGGCCGATACAGTTCCATACTGATCTTTCGAGAGCCATCGGTTCAATGTGTCAATATGCGAAGAAAAATGGAATAGTGTGAGTTGTTCAAGGTGACCGGGGATGTAATGGGATAAGCCTAGCATCTGTTCAATTAGATTGGTTTCAGTTTTTGATTCCATGACGGCTGACCGTCAGAAGCATTCTGGCTCATCCTTCCAGGTGAATCCAACTGTATGGTGTGGACCAATTCTTAAGTCGACTTCGTTTTGAAGTTTGACTGCGATGCCCGAAGCACCATTCAGTTCATCGGGTTTTCCAACTGGCCGAACAACATCTATAAGAAATAGCGTTTTCCACTCTTTCTTATCGTCACTCATCTACAATTATTCTCATTATTTTTATTACGTTATTCTAATTTACAGCTTTTGTAATGGCAGCTTCCTCACTCTCCACATTGCCGCTATTTCCTCCTCCTTGTTTCCATAACCACAATGCCTCGAGCGCATAGTTTCTAACTGAGAGGTTCTTGGTCCTCTTTTCATCTGCAGCTTCAGTAATGGTGTCGATGATTCGTAATTGCTCGATCAAGTCCCACATCAAATTCTCGAAGTTCCGCACCATTTCCTTCAAATTCTCGTTAAAATGCTCATCCTCCGGATTACTATCATCAATTGGTAGAATACTGTATTTATGAAGTCCGAGCTTATGCAATATTCTTCCAAGCATTTGTATACTAAGACATCTCTGACCAGGCAACACCGACCTAGCGAGATGCGCGAGTTCGGCTAAACTGTATCCAGCCAATTGTGGATTATCAGAATGATGGTGTAATCCAAGATACGTAGGGATTTCCTTATGATCATGGTTGTTTTCGTTCGATAATTCGATTAAATCACCTTTGAAATCAAATCTCATATCAGAGATAGACTCATAGGTGGTTGATACTTGCCTGGGCACTGGATTTGTCATCCAAGATAGCTTATCAGTTTCCTTGGGTAAATCTGGATAGTACTTTTCATGTAATTTATCAAAGAATTGAGGATCATCAAGGTCAAGATCATTTGGTGTTGATTTAGGCTTCATGAAATGAACTCCAATCTTTTCAGTGGGCTCTTCATCTACCAATTGATAACCCTCAGGTGCGATTTCATCGTTTTCTGGTCCCACAATCATGTCATTTAAATCATCAACGTCTTCCCACGCATCGTTGTTCAATTCAACATTGGTTCCCAAGTCTTCATATTTGACAGTTGCCACAGTATTGAACAGAACTGACTTTTTAGGCTTTCCAGAAACTGAAGAACTTGAACTTGAAGAACTAATAGAAGATTTTTTAGTGGAAGGCTCAAATGTTTTAATATCATTATCTATTTTTGAATTGTTGATACCCAATGCTTTATCCACATCCTCTTTATCCAAGTGTGAAAGATCTGTCATTCCAGAGGATGTTCTCATTCCTCCAATCCACCCACCATATCCTTCTGCATGCTTATGACCATCATGAGAATGGGAGTGATGATCGTCAGATTTTGATTCCTCTGAAGATTGGGGTTGGGAACCAACTTTTTTATCGTTATCGAAGCGCTTCTCAGTTCTTCTCAATAAACTTTGAATCAACTTTGGATCCAAACCAGCCAAAAGCTCTTGCTTTTCGCGGTTGATTTCTTCCACCGACATCAGAGCCAATTTCTGCATATTTTCACAGTGAATCTTTTCCGCCTCTGACAACTCAGGCTGCTTGGGAGCTTCATCGCTAATTGTGGATGTTTTAGGCACTAGTTGATCCCGCTTATTTCTTGATTTCCACCTCGATTCACGTTTGAGTTTCAACTTGGAAGCATCAGGGAAGCCCGAAGAGGCACCCATAGAAGGGCCTGGAGCCACTGGTGCCTCAATTTCACGTTCTATGATTTCACCCACGAAGTCCATGATGATTGGAAGGTAAACGTGCCTAATTGTGGAGGATAATGCGATGGCATGCGACATCGCGACATTTGTTAGATGCAGCCTCAGATGTCTCGCGCGGGAGGATGAAGGTAAAAGCATACAGGGTCTCAGAATAGGCCAGGGCAAAGACCCTGAAACTCCGTAATGACTAGAAACTAGGGGCTTGTAATGGGGAACGCTGACACAAAATCCTCATGAACCTAAAGTGGCAGAGAATACCAAGAATCTGAGAGAGCAGCTTCTGTACCAAAACGGTCAAAGTGTAAAGCCTATCCACAGTGAAGATCAGAGCTCGGAATCCAACAAGGAGGTCAAGGGTAAGTTGGCTACTCGATGAGGGATGTATACCACTGACCAAATTAGGCATTTCAGTTGGTATGCTCGTGTCGTGATGCCGCAGGCTCTTTGATGTTGCAGTGGTAAAATCTAAAAACCGAGGCCGTTAAGCTGGATATGGCCCCAAATAGTTTTGCAGGCCCGATGTACCATGAAATGCCATGCAAAAACTCACCAATAGTTTGTTACCGAGGTCCAGGTGGCGTGATACTGGATTTCGGTAATGACTACAACGTAATTGGGGAACAAACTTTATGATGCATGCATCGATTCTTATGTGAGGTTTTAATGACAGGAATATTGTACACGTTATGCATTGTTTTCGTAACGTCTCCTGCCAATCAGGCATGCGCAGGAAAATATGAACACAGGTTACGAGCGTGTTTGGCCGCCAACAGTTTCCAATGTCACCAATTTTAGTTTCTCTATCTTCGGCGTTCTTCGGGATTCCAATTTTTAACCCTATGCATAGGAAACTTTACTATCTTCCGAACTTCCGGAGGCTTGCGTGTAGTAATATCATTCTATCAAATTATTTTCAGGCGGTTAACGTTTTGGGGTATGGATCGGAGGGTTCCGATTGTAGTATCCCCCGACCGTACAGCGGTAATTGACATTGGTTGGTTTGAATTTTGTCCCGTAAATACCACATAAACTGGGGACTTAATGCACTACTGTACAGATAGTACTCCTTCAGACGTCTTTGTGGTTCTGTGATATCCTGTTCGTCCTCCTGATGCCTGTGGATATTTTTGAGCACCACTGGGATGTCCACATATGGTAAAAGAAAGAGAAGCAATGCAAAAATAAACCTACCATTGGATGGAGCGGAATATGTGCCATGGTTTCTGTTTCCGTTCAAGAATGTATTGATCCAATTAGCCTTTAACCCCATCGTGTAGGGTCTTTGTTTGACGTCATACAGTACCACATATCTTTGATTGCCATGCTTGACATTTACGTATCGGATTCCAAGTTCCACACGAGGTGTACGTTCACGGCTGCTTTTGGACGGCTTTCTAGACTTCCAGCGCTGGTACTGCTTCTGCTGATTAACGGTTATTTCATCAAGAGTGGTCATGTTCTTGCTGACATAATAAATGTTTATTCCCAATAGTGTACCTAGCATTAGGATCCAAAATCCACTGAGAATAAATAAAAAAATAAAATTGTGATTGATTTCGCCCCGAGCAATGTTTGAAGGGACAAAACGGGCTAGAAAAATCACAAGAATCACAAATAATGCTAGAAACCATTCCAAAAACTTCAAGAAAAACACATAGTTGGACTCTCCAATCACCATGCCAATCCACACGCAATAGTGATCGAAACGAAGCACAGAGTATCCCACGTCCTTCAGGAAGAATGACCGGTTCACCGTGATGGATTCAGCCGACGAGTCGTAGTATGGATATCCAGCCTCATCGCATGGAAATACGTCGGGTGTACTCGTGAGTTCTGGATCATTGGTATTGTATAAGTCGAAGGGTCTGAAACGAGGGGCTTTCCCTGGGCCTATGAGGAAAATGGCTGCCCAGTAAACAAATACTGTAACTTGGCTGAATGTCAAGAGTGTCCAAAGGGCAATAGCAAACCCATGGGAATGATGTTTCCAAATCTCTTCGTAACCTAGTGAATAGAATGCAGCAAAGTCTCCGTAACCCAATAGGAGCAACACCACAAACGGCACCAACAATTTTATACGAGGATGCCGGAGAATAGCCACATCAAGGATCATAAGTGTATTGGAGTGTTGCTACTCCCTAACAACGATTCTATTGTAGTCTTTGAATGATAATAGTGCACATTCTTGCCTCCTGCATACAGACATCAACATCTAGTTGTACTTTCATGTAGTTCCTTACAGACTGGAATAGTAGATATCATGGTGGGA
Source organism: Suhomyces wounanorum (assembly GCA_030568695.1). Taxonomy (NCBI): domain Eukaryota; kingdom Fungi; phylum Ascomycota; class Pichiomycetes; order Serinales; family Debaryomycetaceae; genus Suhomyces; species Suhomyces wounanorum. Next base: position 388,250 of record JAJMGL010000011.1, read on the forward strand.
CTCGAAGGTAAGTATATTGACCAATGAAGTACATTGGGTACACTATTACACCAAGCTCACTACTAACACTCCAGATGAGCGGACCAAGGACATGTGCCCGATCTGTAAGACAGACAAGTACCTTTCTCCAAATATGACATTTCTCATCAATCCTGAGTGTTACCACAAGATTTGTGAATCATGCGTGGACAGAATCTTTTCGTTGGGCCCGGCACCTTGTCCTTATCCTAAGTGTGGTAAGATCTTGCGGAAGAATAAGTTTAAAAAGCAAATATTCGACGATATCTTCATCGAAAGGGAGATCGACATTCGAAAACGAATAAGCGGAATCTACAATAAAACAGAGGAAGACTTCGACAGCTTGGATGAGTACAATAAGTACCTTGAGAGTGTTGAAAACATAATCTTCAATCTTAACAATAATATCGATGTGGAACAAACCGAAGAAGAAGTGTCGAAGTACGAAGGCGAACACAAGCTTGAAATCATCGAAAAAAGCATGAGAGAGAGTCAGAAGAACTCAGACTTTACCAAATATCAGGAGGCAGTGGAAAGATTGAAGCAAGAAAAGTTACGGATACAGAAGCAGATGGAGATCGAAGACATTCAATATCAAAAGCAACAGCAACAAGAATTGCTTGACAGATTATCCAATTCCGTCAGCGCTAATTCCGACGAAATTATCAAACAACAGCAAGTGAATATGCAGAAGCGAAGTCTCACCCGGAAACGTCAACTCCAGCAACTTACGAATCAACTTGATCTTAATTTTTCACGCAATAATCCATTGATAAAGAAGGATCTTGAAAACGAAGTGAAAGCACCATTCACGCCATTCCAGGGAGATCGGGAATTGAACAAGAGATATGAGCTCTTGCCAGTTCCTAGAGCGGTAGATGAGTTATTGGAAATTGATAATCATGCTGATGAAACATACCAAGATCCGTATGTCAACAGATTGGCCAAAAATAAGGAATATTTGGGAGCAGGATGGAGGTTGCATTCTGTTTTCGAAAGGGCATTGGACGAAGCATTTTTGGGGTTGGGATGTATTATAGAGAAGGAGAAGGCCCTGGCAGCGCTGGCATAAAGATGCAAGAAAAGTGGCCCCAGATTGGTGATATTCCGTTTGGCCACATCGTAAGCATTTCCGAAAACACCGTGTGGTTAGAAGTATCATGAGCATGCATTGAAGCTTATGGGGAGCCCGGGGGCTCGATACGCCCAACACTCAACAACATGCCTTTGACATTGATGCATTAAAGACGTGCATCGAGCATAAACACTGCATGTCAAATACAAAATATCCTGAGGCTACCAGGTGGCACTGCTTTATTAGTACACCCGATGCGAAAGCTAGCTTAACCGGATAATCAGGTTATCATGGACAATAATTATAAGCAAGAATAAATGCCCTACGCGGGTGCTAATACGAGACAGTAAATATTTTCTATTGGGACCTACAGGCCCCAGTTGTTAAAACTTAATACACAAGACATAGCAAACTAAACATCGATAAAGCGTGCCTCAGGGTGATAGTAGACGGGACATGACCAGTAGGAGCGCTTAACATTGCGCCACACGGTATCTTCACCGTCTTTGGCATTGGCATCATTGATATCTTTGGCACCTGTAGCGTGGTCGCCCTCGTGGTGTTGGGTTTGCGGTTGATCTGCGGCTGGTTCCAAGGTTTTGAGCTTCAATGTCTCGGGAGGAACCTGGACATGCTTGAAAGTACACTCCAAACCATAATTGGCCAAGTCAAGCTGAACCAACTTGCGGTACACGTCATATACTACTTGACGGTCAGCTCCCAAACCGTTGAAAAACGAAAAAACGCCGTGGGGCTTCAAAAGTCCCACTATGTAGTCGAAAAGTTCAAGCATGTCCTGGTAGTGCTCAGAAAAGGTGTCGTAATAAATTCCATCGAAGAACACCCCTTGTGAAAGGAGGTTATCAAGCTGGGATTGCCAACGGCCCTCGAGAACCGTCACGTTAGGACGGTCGTACCAGCCATCGGATCGCAATTTCTTCAATACGTCAGGATGAGCTTCGCAGATGTAGTGGTGGGTGGGAGAGCGGGCTGCGATCATGGTGTCGATGATACCCATGCCGAAGCCGATGTTCAACACTGCCACTTCGGATGGGGGCTGGTTGGTGGATGGGGGGTTGGCGGGGGGTTGGGCAAGTGGAGCGGCTGTGGAAGGGTCAACACCAGCTGCAACAGGGCTGTTGTGGGAGGGCACTCCAGCAAAAAGTGAGTCGCAGCCTAGCTGCATGAGGTCGGATTCCCACAGCATCATTACTCCGTCGTGCCTATCTTTAGTGACCAAGGCATCGTCACGGTACTCCAAGGGAGTGCTGAGGTAAGCCAGTTGGTTGAGCGAGGGGGCATCGGGGGCATCGTCGATTTCGGGAGGTGCCGATGGGTGAGAAGTGGCATCACCAGTGGAGACTGGTGCAGATGCCACCTCAGCTGACACTTCCAGCAGCAGGATTGCAGAAGCGGAGATGGTAGCAGGAGGATGGGGAATGGAGGAAGAGGGGCAGTCGAGGGTTGCATCAGTGGCCGGGTTGCTTTGGAGGGGCATCTCGGATATTTCCACCTCGCTCGAAGCGATGCCAGGTCCCATATCTGAGGTAGACTCAGCAAAAGCTTGGTGGTCCAAGTCTTCCGTGTCGCTTATTATTTCCATGTCGTAGTCTCCCACCTTTCTCAACAATAATTCAGCCCGTACCCCAGCGTCCACGAGCTGCTGGTACACTGGGATGTGGGTCATATTGCGGCGGACAAGAATACACCCTGGGGTATCGTTGTTGCGGTCGGCGAGACACCAACCGGCCCCGTACTCCAAGAGGGTGTCCACCATGGCGGAGATCACCGTCAATTCCTCTGGGGACACGTCATTAGGGATGTGCTGGCAGATGATGTGCAATGGGGTGGTGGTGGTGGCCGGGTCTTCCTCGATGCCATGGATGTAGTTGTAGGCCTCTTCTTCGGTGTAGGTGGCGGGGATGCCGCTTTTCAAGTAGAAGCGGAGGGTCTCGATCAGCTGGGAGGTGATGGGCCTGGTCAACTGGCACAATTCGTGGAGTTCAGACATGGTGGTGAACAGTTGATGAATTTTTCAGACACCGCGATGGCATGCTACACCACAAAAACACCGGCGACGCAGCCAAGGCGATGGGTTGAACGGTTTGATGAGGCTATGCAGCCTGGGTAACGCAATGTGGATCTCACACCCACGATGTTACCGTCCCCACCTGGGGACGGGCCATCACCGGGTGATTCCGTAGAGGGCCTTATGTAAGCACACCACCACCACCCACATAGGTTGCAGCTACCGGCCGGAGGGCAGTTCACCAGTCGCCGAAGGTGACAGTGACGGACATGCGAAGCGAGGTGGTAGGCTGTGATGGAACCTAGAAGCTGGGGCAGTGGGGGGCCGTGGTTGGCCGCATTAGGCCAGTAAACGGTAAACGGTGGTGAGGCCAAATAATGTTGGAGGATGAAGTCGGAGCAATGGAGAAATGGAAGCATGCAGGTGCGAAGGCATTGGGGGATAAGTGGAGGCAGTGGGAAGTGGGCGGTCGGGGGGAGCCACGGGAGGCCCCGGGAGCCCCACGAGAGCAACAGGAGCCACTGCGGCTAGCGCCGCCATTCGAGGTGAGAGTAGGCTTGGAGGGCCCCTTGAACCCAGCAACCAAGCGGCGGGCCATTGAACCCCAAGCCCCATCTGGGAGTTCTAAAGACGTTGGCATCTTGGCCTGCACCTGTACCTGCACCAGCCTGCACAGGGGCGCGGGACCTGCACTAGAGGTGCATGGTGGGGCCTGCGAGGGAGCAGCCTGCATGCAGAGCCTGCATGGTGGGGCCTGCGCCTGCATGCATGGCCTGCACAGGGCCCCCGTAGAAGCTGCGGTGGATGCAAAATATCACCTGGAATTATATGCACCACGAGACTCCAGAATCATACGATGTTGACATGAACAGGCCTCCAGGAATATACACCGGTAACAAGCGAAACGAGATAGGCGTGGTGCATTGCAGGACGCACGCGCTTATTTTCCCACCTAGTGGTAGGCGCTTTTCACTCCCGTTAGGGTTCCCACCACGTAACTGTATGGAATCATGGGCTTCTGTCAATGTGGAATGATGTCGCCCTACAGGTTTGTGGGGCATCAACCCGATATATCAAGACCTGGGTATCCATGTTTTTGGGCCAGAGGCAGCATCCAGCATGACTTTCAGAATCGACGACTACAACACATTCCAACAACAGGTCAAGAAAGAGGAGTACCCTGAACAAGTGCTGGTTTCCAGCTACATGCAACGACCCGGTCACCTTGACCTCCCCCAGGACCCTGGCCATGCTGCTGGTGCCAGTGCCGTGGCCTCCTTGCCGGGCTACCCCTACGACTACGGCTCCCAGTACATGGTGCATACCCTGTCTCACAACCTGGCCCGTTCTCCCGACTTCCCTACTCCAGTGGCCCCCAACTTTGTCCAGCCTGAGTTCATCGGAGACATGTACCGCACAGTGTCGGCCAATCCCGAGTTCGAGGCCAGTACCTCGTTTGCATCTCCAATTCCTCCCACCATGTTCGACATGGCCCAGCAATATCAATCGCCATTGGTGCCTCAACAGCCCCAGGACCGGGAGCTGCTCCTCAACAACTCCAGCATCCCCGATCCCAAGAAGAACAAGCTTCGCGTCAAGTCCGAGCCCACAATCAACCCTCCCAGACCCCAGACCTCTCCCAAGAACAGAACCCGTTCTGCCCACAACATCATCGAGCAGAGGTACCGGAACAAGATCAATGCCAAGTTCAACATTCTTCTGAACTCCGTGCCCACCCTTCGGGTGGTGGCACGCAGCAAGAGAAAGACTAAGCAAGACAACGATTACGAGTCCAGTGCCGAGGACCTGGATTGTGGTCCTACCGATGACAGCGATGGCACGGAAGCAGTGGACCTCGAAGGATTGAAGCCTGCTCGCAAATTGAACAAGGGAACCATCTTGGCCAAATCAATCGAGTACATCAAGTTCTTGGAACTCAAGAATCAACGCATGAAGGCAGAGCACGAAGAGTTGCTCATGAAAGTTAGAATGCTTGGAATTAATACTGACGAGCCTTACAGAAGGTAGTCCTCTAACGATGCCACACGGTGACCACTATTATTCGTATGGGAACCAATTTTAGTCAACGACTACTGGCCACATTTTGCAGCCAGCATATAGCGATATATTCAATGGGACAAATAGATCATTAGGACTACTTGAACTCCTCTGCCCAGACATGCCACTTCTTGGGGCCATTTCAACCACAGTGTGCATAAGCCGGTGGCTGACACTTGTGATGATGGCTATGGTTCTTGGTGGTCCTGTGAGGTTTGTGGGTTTACCCCTTTATCCTGTGAATTCTACAAAGACTTTAGTGGCTGGTGTTGCTGGTAATGAATCGGAAACAATAGCCAGTTTACGACTCAAACCTGATAGTGATGAACAGTATCATAGAATAAGGACTTGGGCCCTTGGTTAATCCTTATTTTATTTTTTTGTTTTTTGCTATGAATTTGCTAGTTTGGCTTTTGTTATGGCTAGGCTTTTCTTTTTCCATGGCTCTGTTATTCTTTAAGGATTTGTTTGGATTTGTTGGTATGCTTAGCTTTGTGACCTTTCAGACTTCTCAATGGGGAACCTCGGCATCTGGTGGTTGAATACCGAGAAGCTCTAGAAAATTCATCACAATAGAGAACTTTTCATAAGCTTCATCGTGTGGCCTTACCTTGGCTACGGTTTGGTTCCCTGCGCTGGTGATGGACCCTCGAGAATTGCCCCATTTGAAATGGACACAGGAGATGGACCATTCCCGTTTGGGAATGGGCGCATTCTACTAGCTTGCATAATATGCCGAATCCTTCTATCCTTCTATGTTTTGGTGTCAGTTAATTTTCTACCTGGAGCAGAGCACCCGATGGCCCAAGATAGCTAAACCTGGGCGAATACCGGCCCGGACCGGCAATGGTAATGGCAATGGGCCTATGTCGCAGTGGATGATAACAGATGGCAGATGTGGCTGTGATAGTGGATGTTGCACAGACTGCGATGAGAAACTGGTGATGGTCAATAGACACTACCGTTTGGGGACATGGCAGCCACATTCCATCTACCTACCTTGCAAGCAGTACAATATGCCAAGTTTCCCTCGTCATTCTATGGTACAAACAGTAATAACCCAATCATATAATCTGGTTTCAATTCCTTCCTCCTATTGGACATGTGGCTCATTGGCAAAAGTGTTAAATGTCGCACCGCAGCATCGCCTTGGATTATTTTTTGGTACAAATGCCAACGGCTCCGGCTATGTACAGGCATTGTTCTGTCCATCATACTTCCATCAGCACCCCAACAGCACCTGAACTTACATTTTTGGCCCTCAGGGTCTGTCATTATACTTCCTCGGATAGCACGACATACCAGAACCACTACAAGCTGCGTACAAGGCAGCATCGGCCCTAGTGTTCCACTAATTCAGAATGTCGTGCAAAGACCCTCAATGTCGCACATTTCATGGGCCTCGTTTATATTTCAACGCGTATACGACGGTATCAATTTTTTATCAACACTATCTTTTTATTAGATTGAACGTAAGTTTCGATACAGTTTTGGCCGATTTTTGTATTTCCACGGATCTGATGACCCCACCATGTCCAAACACCGTGCGAAGATAAGCCTGTGCGATGCTGCACCCGGATGTATCAAAATTCCGGATCATGATTTAAAGCATCGCATCGTATAGTTATCCCTAAACAAACTAACCTCTAGATGGCTCTTGTTGATTTAATTGTGGCGATTTATGATCACTTGGCTGCCCTCTCTTTGGGCCAGCAGATGTCGCTCTTGGCGGTCATTCCGTTCATCTACATTGTCATTTGGCAACTCTTATACTCCCTCAGGAAAGACCGTGTTCCATTGCAATTTTACTGGATCCCATGGCTCGGTAACGCCATTGAATTCGGTATGAATCCATATGGATTCTTTGACAGATGTCGTGCTAAGCACGGTGATGTTTTCTCCTTCGTTTTGGTGGGTAAGATCATGACTGTCCACTTGGGTCCTCGTGGTCAGGAGTTTGTTCTTAATGCTAAAGCCAGTGAAGTTTCTGCCGAAGATGCCTACAAGCACTTGACTACTCCAGTCTTTGGTGAAGGTGTTATTTATGACTGTCCAAACCACCGTCTTATGGAACAAAAGAAGTTTGTAAAGTCTGCCTTATCTCTCGACGCTTTCAGATCTTATGTCCCTAAGTTTAGAGAGGAAGTTTTGTCTTACTTTGCTGATTCAAACTGGTTCCAAATGAGCAAAAATGACTCTGGTGTGGTTGATGTGTTGAAAATTCAACCCGAAATGACGATTTTCACTTCTTCTAGAACTTTGCTTGGTGATGAAATGAGAAAGAAGTTTGACGCTACTTTCGCCCAAATGTATGCCGATTTGGATAAAGGATTCTCCCCAATTAACTTTGCCGTTCCTAACTTGCCTTTACCTAGTCACAGAAGGAGAAATATTGCTCAACGTAAAATTGCTGGAACTTACTATTCCTTGATTGAAAAGAGAAGAACCACTGGTGACATTGTTACCAACCGTGACTTGATTGACTCCTTGATGGTTAACTCTACTTACAAAGATGGCCTGGTCTTATCCGATAAACACATTGCTAACTTGTTAATTGGTATTGTTATGGGTGGTCAACATTCTTCTTCCTCTACTTCTTCTTGGTTCTTGTTGCACTTGGCTGAACATCCAGAAATTCAAGAAGAATTGTACGAAGAAATCACCACCCTCCTCAAGAGAAAGGGTGGAAGCTTGTACGATTTGACCTATGAAGACTTACAAGAAATGACTATGCACACTCAAGTTATCAGAGAAACTTTGAGATTACACATGCCATTACACTCTATTTTCAGAAGGGTTTCCAAGGATTTGAAGGTTCCAAACAGCAACTTTATTGTACCAAAGGGCCACCACGTTTTGACCACCCCTGGCCATGTCATGGTCGATGAGAGGTACTACCCTAATGCTAAAGAATTCCAACCTCATAGATGGAGCAAGCCTTCCAAGCAAGCCGAGGATACCTCCGAGTCAGTTGATTACGGTTTCGGTGCTATCTCCAAGGGTGTTAGTTCCACATACTTGCCATTTGGTGGTGGTAGACATCGTTGTATCGGTGAGCAGTTTGCTTTCCTTCAACTTGGAATGATATTGTCTACCTATGTCTACAACATTAAGTGGAAATTTCCTCCAGGTGGAAAGTTGCCACCAGTTGATACCGAATCTATGGTCACACAACCACATGGCCCAGCCTTCATTCAATGGGAGAAGAGAGAGACTTGTGTTGTTTAAATTCTCTAGCAAAATTCCTGATCGAACATGGCATATCATAGTGCCCAAATATTTAGAATATCCTTGAATCCTATAATCTTTCACAATCGAAGAGTTCGAATTCTTTACTTGATTGACGTGATGACTGGGATTTATTTTATGTACTTCTTGCAGGCATAAGCCATAATGTGGACGCAAGATACGCTCATCAAACCATAATAATTTGAGCACCAGCTGCTTGTTTTGACGAGCCCTTAATTCCAGTTCTATAGACAAATATATTCGTATGCTCCGGTTACCCCATGTATTTCTTGCATCTACACCTCATATTTAGATAATACTTCTGCGTTGGGAACACCGGCCCGATTCCGGTGAAGCGCGAAAGACTCACCGCAGTGGAAATTTCACCAAAAGTATTTCAACTAGCATCAATCACTCGCTCTATTAGGTCACTTAAGCCTATTTAAATGTCCAAGTCGTTTCTGTTGAGAGTCCCAGCTTCTTCTGCCAATATTGGACCAGGATTTGATGTTTTGGGAATCGGTTTGAATCTCTACTTGGAGATCCACGTCACTATTGATGAATCGGTGGACACATCCAGCGACCCATACAATGTCAAGCTCTCCTACGAGGGAGATGGAGCCGAGAATGTGCCTTTAAGCTCTGACAAGAACTTGGTCACCCAAACAGCATTATACTTGATGAGATGTAATGGTGTGGAAGCATTCCCCAAGGGCACGCAAGTACACGTCATTAATCCTATTCCTTTGGGAAGAGGATTGGGTTCTTCTGGTGCTGCTATTGTTGGAGGTATTATGTTGGGTAACGAAGTTGCAGGTTTGGACTTTTCAAAGCAGCGTATGTTGGACTATTGTTTGTTGATTGAACGTCATCCAGACAACATCGCTGCAGCCATGTTAGGAGGATTTGTGGGTTCCTACTTGAATGAACTCTCTGTTGAAGAAACCGTGGCCAAAAACTTACCTTTGGAGTATGTTTTGCCTAAACCAACTACTTCAAAGCTGGACTATCTTTCGACTCCACCACCTGAAAAAATTGGGGAATACCTCCAATATGGTTTCTGCAAGAAAATTAAATGTGTTGCCATCATTCCAGAATTCGAGGTCAAGACAGATGATTCCCGTGCAGTGTTGCCTGAATTCTATACTCGCCCAGATATTGTCTACAATCTCCAAAGAATTGCTATCTTGACCACTGCATTGGGCCAAGAGAACCCAAACAACAGTTTAATTTATGAAGCAATGAAGGATAAGATTCATCAGCCTTACCGTGCAACTTTAATTCCAGGCTTGGAAGAGGTTTTGGCCAGTGTCACCCCGGTTACCCATCCAGGGTTGTGTGGAATCTGCTTATCTGGGGCAGGACCAACCATCTTGTGTTTAGCCACTGAGGGATTTGATGAGATAGCCGATCGTGTGATCCAAATATTTGATGAAGAAGGCGTTAAGTGCAATTGGAAGCTTCTTGATTTGGCTTATGACGGAGCCACTGTCAAGCATAATTCTGTCTAGTGGTCCACATAGTTGAACCAAACCGATGGGCCAAGATGACAAATCATTAGGATGATAAAATATAGAAATACCCGGTACTACGAATGCCAGCCATCAATACTCAATCATCATGACACGCCAATAACTTTACATTCATGAACTAGATATTTCTTCGTTGTATGTATTTTAAAGAAGTTAATATTAAGCACAACTATAAAAATGTAACAACCGCAAAATTAACGCCGATTCAATCTCTTCTACAGTAACCATGCAGTTCGTGAATCCGAAACAGCGGAATCCATATCCAAAGAAAAAAAAAGAAACCAGAATGAGATCTTTTACGGAGGTAGAAAAGTGAACAATTTATTCCCCAAGAGATGGAGATCCCAATTAAGCAGGATTGCATATGTTGAACTTTAATACATTTCTGAAGGTATTAGAAGCGATAGGGGGCTCTGTTCGGTTCATTTATTGTAACATTCTTGTCATAGGGGAATTTTATGGTCAACACGGCTATTTGTGCAAGATTGTATAGCGAGGAGCAATGATGAACAAGAGCAAAGATAGTTTACATAATTAGACCATGTCACGTAGCAGAGATATTACGTGGAGTGATGGCCATGGTATTACACAAAAACCCAACTATTTTCCAGAATGTCAAACTACAGCGATCGTAACGGGATAGAAAACCTCCCTATTAGTCTGGAAATGTCCGGGTTGCATTACCCGAAGGTAAAGGTGTTGCGCAGGCACATACCTCAATGGATACTAAATAATAAACGTACGACCTATTTGTTGAATATACAATATACGGGGCCTAAAAAATTAGATAAAAATAACTGTGTAGAACTACCATCTATTGAAAAACAAGGATTTGACAGAAGTAGTGGAGCAATGACGACATTTTGAACACGAATACCGGTTGAAAATAATTCAGGGAGAAACAATGTTGTGCCATTATCATCTTGGTGAGTTTTATGGGTAATAAATTATTATTGGGTTGGATTCGGATGCAAGGATGTTAGGATACAAGGATAAAAGGATACTAGAATGCATTATGAGTGACATCTGGTAGAAGGCATGAAGTAAAATTAATGGCAATTGAATATTAAACTCTGGAAGCAATTGGGCTAAACTCGCCTAGCAAGAATACTCGGCGAGACAAGCCATATGGGGTAATTTGGCACCACTTACGACGGCTTCAACCCTTAATAGTGGCTATAGACGATAGAGACACCTGCCGGTGGCGAAGCTTCTTCGGCAGTGTAGGGTCAAAGTCTAGACGCATATTTGTGCAAGTAATATTATCAATTAGGCATGGTTGTTGGGGTCAATGGGTATGGAGTAATAATATCGCTGGACGAAACGAAAACTTTGTGGAAAATAATCTACCCGAACCAGAACCAAGAATCCAGAAAATCCACTCACTCCCGGTGTCCTAGTGACTACAATGCATCGAGATCGGTTTCTTGGATTGCTAATGAGTTTTGGTTGATGCATTAGGTGCCAATTATTTCTGTAAGGTCTGTGGTAACTTTACTCAGGTCTGGGCAAAGGGGAATATTTTTTGTAGTTGTTACTTTTGACTCATTAGGTGTCCACATGTCACAGTACAGATTTCTGTTTGCTCAAATAAGTATTCTCATATGTTTTCTTGTAGCATTTCCTCCCCACAACCAACCCTTCTGCTTAACCCAAGTTGCATTCTTGCACCCATCTACATTCCTTCTGCATAAAGTTTGTAGTGGTGCAATCCAGACATAGCGGACTTACCCAACAAGGAATCTATAACACCCCGTGTCTGCACCTATCCTATTTAGTACTATTTCTATTGCTGTTGCTTACTTGTCTCGCTGTTACCGTAATATTAGTTACCCGTGGTGCTTCTGGTGGAGGTCACCTTCTATTTCACAGTATTTTCGCAGTATTTCGCAATCACTTCCTCACTATGGCTTCGCATACTAAACTAATGGAACCGAAACATGCACCCCTAATAGACATCTACACTTGCCACAATGTCAAATTAACCTCCTACCATCATTCCCAGGCATCCTCACCCCACCAAAGAGATCAATGGGCCTCGGTCTCCCAAACTTCTTCATGCAACTTCTGAGCATCGCTGTGTTTTGCGTTCCCTGCATTGCCCTGCATTGATGGAACAGTTTTCCATGCTCATTCTCCAATCAAATCTCACCAACTATGGCTACCTCTTCCCCAGACCTCCAAACAAAGCTACTCACCCAGGACATCTTGGAAAGATCGGCTTCGCAGCCCATCTACTTGTCGTCGATTGAAGTCAACGGAGGTGAGACCTTCACCTCTGGCTTCTTCAAGAAGCTCTTATCTCCATTGGTGGAGCAAAGTGACTTGACATTGGGCCAATTGTTAGACAGAATCGGGGCTTCCAAAGAAAAGCTTTCCAAAACCAACGTTTTCAAATCCATCGACGTCAGCTTACACTCCGACTTTGCTGCGTTGGTGCCTCAGGATATCCGCAACTACAACAACGAACGCTCGGTTCCCACCAAGGTTGTGTTTGATTTGCTGTCCATCAACTTGAATATCGGCGAAGGGTTCTTCAATATCAACAATGAGGAGCACTTGAACGTCAAATTGAACTACTTGAACAATAACTTCAACGAAAATGCTGAATTGGTCAATATCGGCGTGGATTACAATCCATACAAACCTACAGACCACTTGATTTCCAATGCCAAACTTTTGGCCAGCTTGAATGATCCTTCGTTCAAGTTTGTTGTAGATGTGTTCCACTCCCATCAAAATAACCAAAACTGGCAGCAATGTGCCGAGGGCACCACCGGTGGGTTGATCGGGTTGCAATACTTCAAAGGTTCCAGCTTGAACTTCTTGTCTGGCTTGTCCATAGCCCGCCGCTCCATCCACAACATAAATGACGGTGCTCCAGATGAGTTGAAGTTCTTTGCTGGCGATTTCCTCAAGTCCTCTATTGTCAACCAAATCTCCTACTCAAAGTACCGTTACTTGAACCAAATCACTAAAAACTTCGCCGTGTCGGGATTCGGGGCCGGTCTTTCGTCAGAAATCTCTTCAAACCAAGAACAAGACAATGCGAAGAACCAGGCTGCCTTCATAAAAAATGTGGTTAGTTTGGAACACTACAAGTCTTACTTTAACAACTTTTTCACTACTCATATCTCGGGTGAAGCAGGTGCCATTTACACCCCTACTGCTAATGCCCCAGTGCACACATCCGACCGTTTCTACTTGGGCGGTGTCCATTCATTCAAGGGCTTTACCAGGAATTCAATTAACCCCAATGGTGGATTGCAATTTTACAAGCTCCAAGCAACGCTTTTTTCCAAAATCCCATATTTCCTTTATGCTCCACACCCCAACTTGGTCAAGCTCGAGGACGGATTTGCCAAGGAAGCAAACCCCTTGAGATTGTACTCTACGGTGTTGGTGGGCAATGTGGATAATGATATCGTTGCTAACAGAGATGTTGGTGCCTCTAGTGTTGGATTGGGTGTGCGCTATTTCAACCACTGGGCCAACTTCGACATCGGATACTTTTTCTCCAAAAGATTGAACGACTCATCCGAAGTAGGTATCAAGGATGGCCTCCAATTCTCCGTGTCAATTGGAGGTTCCAATCGTACCATCTAAGTTTGACATATCTAGACTTCTTATATATTCAGTCTCATAATTACGCATCGCGTCCTAAATATACACCTGTAAACAACGCGTCGCGCTAGTTGATTTGAATTGTAGTTATAGTAATCACATATAATTCTGATCCTGTCCACTTTCTACATCTGGTTATTTCATCGCAATGGGTGTGACAGGATTACTTCCATATCTCAAGGAGATCCAAGAGAAGAAAACTCTAGAAAGTTTCAGAGGGAAAACCCTTGCAATTGACACATATGGCTGGCTACACAGAGGCCTCATCTCGTGTGCTCAGGAGCTTTGTCAAGGTCAACCTACCAGAAAGTATATTAATTCTATCATCAAGAAAGTGGAAATGTTACGATTCTTTGGAGTCGAGCCCTACTTTGTTTTCGATGGTGCTTCTTTACCCACCAAAGCGGAAACAGCAAAGGACCGTCGTCTTCGGCGTGAAGAAGCTCAGCGTAAAGCAAATGAATACACTCGTACTGGTAATCATAAGTTGGCATGGAAAGAGTACATGAAAGCAGCATGTGTTACTCACGAGATGGCCAAGTCTATCATGGTTGAACTTGATTCCATGAATATTCGCTATGTTGTGGCACCTTATGAAGCCGATCCTCAAATGGTTTACTTGGAGAAAATTGGAATTGTGGATGGAATTCTCTCTGAAGATTCAGATTTATTGGTATTCGGATGTAACAGATTGATCACAAAATTAAAAGATGATGGTTCATGCTTGGAAATATGCCGTGAGAGATTCAACGAGGTTAGACTAATTCCTTACTTATCCAAGTTTACCCAGGAACAGATTCGTCTGGTAGCTATTCTCTCTGGTTGTGACTACACCAAAGGAGTTGCAGGAGTTGGACTTAAATCTGCATTCAACATGATCAATAAATTCACAACTATAGAAAAAACCATACTTGCAATGAAATCTGATGGGAAGCCCATCGGTGAAGAATATCTTGAAGAAGTTACAAAGGCCAATTTAGCATTTCAATTTCAAAAGGTATTTGATCCACGAGATCAAACTTTAAAGACTTTGGATGAATATCCATCAGATTTAAGTCGTGACATGGAATTAATAGAATCATGCTGTGGTATTACCTTAGATGCAGAATTGCATAGAAGAATTTGCAATGGTTTGGCCCATCCAAATCATCATGGAGAATTAATATCAAGGGAGCAAAACTTGACGCTTTTGAAGAGTAAGTCTATTAATCTCGGCATGAAGAGCGATTCATTCAGCATACCAGCAAAAAGGTCAATTTCTTCTCCCACTCAAATACAGAACAAAACAAAGACCGTTCTTGATATGTTAAAGACTTCAAAAGTAATCAAGACAATGAATGAGCCTCAGACACCATCAAGAAGTACCAAAAGAGCATCTGTAACTTTGTCACCAACAAGCAAAAAGTTAGCAAAATTGGATGGAGGATCATCATCCCCAGGCAAAACGTTCAGCAAGTTCTTTGCGAAAAGTACCCCACCTGCTATTTCCTTACCAACTCCGGAATCAGGGAAGCAAGCTGCATGGGATTCAAGCATGTTATCAGGAGATTCTGATTTCACGGAAGAGTTTTCATCACCTGTAATGAAACGTAATGATCCGCCGACTACTGAAGACGGACAGGAAACCGATAATGATGAGAATGAAGTGGTTGAAATTGATACTGAAACAATATTGGATGATATTATTGAAGATTCAATGCCTAAAGATATCAGTTCCAATGTCTTATTTCATGAAGTTGAGAAGGATTTCGATATTGAAGATGACGAAATTGAGGAATCTCCTCAAAAACAGCCTCAAAATGCTAATTTGTCCAAGTTTTGCATGGCATTGAGGAAGAATTTTCTGTACCTGGAAACTGTTACATTGGAAAGTAATTCTCTCTTACCGAACATTCGTAAAAGTTTGCAAGAGCTGTTTCCAAAGAAACCTTCTCAAGATTTGCTTACTCCGAACAATTCAGATGAACTTCGTGAAGAAGACTTCGAACTTAGTGAAGAGGAGATTGAAAGCAAACCACAGCCATTGAAAGTGATCACTCAAAACATTGTGGCCAAAAATAACAAGGAGGTAGAGTCGTCCAAATCTATGGTGACAACTGCATTTGTAAAGACTGAACTACATTCCGAACAAAAGAACTCATTTAATTTACGTCAGTTTGCATTCCGAGGTTGATCTTCCGTTTCATATTATCATATAGCATTTAAAAATTTAATTCTTCCTACAAATACATGAATATTTGTTATTTAATCTACTTATTTCTATTGATGCAATTGTTCTACAAACTTATATCCCTCTGATGATACAAGCACCAATTGCCAATCTGGTAAGCAGCTTTTGCAAGTCGCTTTCATCGATTTTTGCATCATTCAACTTGTATACTTTTTTGACCTTAGGCAAGTTGATTAACTCGAAGAGAGCACTGTCTGAAATCTCACTAGATTCTGCTTCGAGAATTTTTGTTAAGTGCTGATATGTGGTATTTGGATCTACTTGCCCCACCTTTATTGCCAAAACATTAGGACATTCTGTATCCACACCGAAACGTTTCAATGCGTCCATGATGTTATTTATTGGAGAAAGATTGAAAATGATTTCTGTGTTCAAAATTTTGGCCCTCATTATATTGTTCTTTTCGTGGAGTAAAGCTCTATGTATGGCATGATAAAGATGCTCGGTGGAGACTATATGGTTGGTGTTAAGGAAGCAGAAGTCATAATCTTCATTTCCAGCAACCAATTCAGTCTTCAAAGTGGTAAGCACCTCAGGTTTGATATTTTTAAAAAGGGCCATGAATATTGGGCTTTCTGGAAATTGAGGAAGCTCGATCTTGGTAAACATCACGAAAAGAGAGCGGTGAAAGCTACTATATGGTCTTGAAACAAGAAAAATAAGAAGTCAAGCAGTTGATATTCAATGCAAACAATTAGAGCCAAGTTTTGTGTGGTTCAGTTATGGTTTTAGTGAATGGTGAACTCCATAGTATAGACAAGATGAGGTTCCTATCAACCACACTGTATGCAGGATCCGGCTTGAAACCTGGACAAGCGAATATTTGTTGTACGAATTGATACATATTAATTCAACATATTAATTCAATAATGGGACTCTAGAGTAATTCAAACTATATAATGAGTTCCCCAATTAAGCACCCACATGGCACAACAAATTGGGCATTTGTTTCTCCCAGAACATAACCATATCTTGCTATTTATCACCTTTAGAACCACTAAAAGTCGGAATTCGCCTGGAAACTGGGCAGAAAAACTCTCCAAAATTAAGAAACTCCGGCAAATACTATCAAACCACCTACATACCCTCTAATAGCATATCTGTGTGATACCATACATTCACATGATGTTCCCTAACCCTTTCCCAAGATGAACATGTAAGCGATCCACGTGACCCCACCTTATGAGGCAATCTATACTACAGTTGACCTAAACAACTATGGCAGAACCCGAAGAAGAGCCATTGGTAGCCATAACCAGGCTAGACGAGTATCAACAGAAAGAAAAGCTTTTCAAAGATGTGGTCTTTCCAGAAGAAAAGTATGGAATGACAGCGAAATATCCCGAAGTACTTCTTCAACTGACAGACAATGCTAACCGGTACTATGGGAGTTTCCAGCGGTATACGCCCCAATTCACCAATATATCTAACGGGGGGAACATAGTGCGATGGACCGACTCTAATATTGAGCTGGATCAACGGTTGATAGTCGGTTCGTGGTTGGGTGCTGATGTACAATCGTCACGGCAGAAGCCAGAGAAGGGTCACAAGAAAACGCAAAGTACCCCGAATGCATTATTTGCTTGGTCATCTGGAGACTCTTACATCAAGTCCCGAAAGCTAGAACTACAGTTGAAACGTGGAGGATCTATCAAGGGCCACTCAAAGAAGGAAGAAGAGGATAACAAAACGGATATACCTGAGATCAAGAGCAAATCCGGTATCAAGATTCCCAATGGCGAGAAAGCATTGGGTAAGAAGCTCAATCGGAAAATTGAAATGGAAAGTAATAAATTTATTCATGCTAGAATCCAGGTGATTAAAGCACATCATAGCGAAGAGATCTCCAAGCAGATTCATGAAAGAAAGCGCAGAGATCACGAATTACATCTACAAAAACTCAAACTCAAGGAAGAAGATTATGAAAAGGAATTGAAGGCCGCAACCCTGGAATCCTCAAAGCAAGGTGGATTCTTCAATTCGCTTTTTGGACTCAACACCAATACCTCCACACAAACAGATCCACTAACTTTGAGCGATGAACCAAGTAAATCCACTACTCCAATAACTGTAAAATCTTCCAAAAATAAAAGGTTTTCATTTTTACCAGGTGGAACAATGTGGATCTCAGATTCAAAAAAATCCAAGTCATCGGCTCAAGTTCCGGCAGACCAATTAACTCAAGATGACACAGTTAACGTCACATTGAGGATTCAAGAAGGTCTCGATGGCCAAAAATCAAAAGATGTTCACGAAGGACAGAACGCCCAATATTCTCAAAACATCCAAAATGCTCAAGAAGTTCAACATGAAGAATCTGCTCAAGATTCTGAAGGTAGCGAGTTTTCAGATTTTGAATCTTCTCAGCCATTGCCAGAAAAGAACCTAGATACCGAAGTAAAGTCACAAAATTTGAAAGGTACTAAATCTTTGACTAACAAAGTTATTAGTCAACCAATATCCACAACCAATAATGCATCCTTTGGTATTTCGCAACAGCCCTTGACGCCTACCAATTTGGCTTTCAACTCATACACTTCTCCCCCATTGACACCAACTACTAGACAATCATCTTTCACTGCTAAAACGAGAAACTCTATCGCATCTAATATTACCGATCTCAATTTCAAACAGTTCAATTCCCCAAATACTCACCATACATCTAAGTTTAATCCTCTTAATGTGCTGGGTAATTCTTCCCAACGAATTGATGAGGATTTACTTGACATATTTGGCAGTTCAGATTCGAATAAGATTTCAGCAACCAATCCAAAGCTCAACTCGATAAAAAATAGCGAGCCAATAGAAGATTTACTTCTGTTGTAACCAGCGAATCACTTGTGTATTATACGACTATGTAATAATTCACAATTTCCACTTTAATGGATCCTACTGGTCATTCCTGATGATATTAGCACATTTACCCATCAAATAGAAATATTAAATTAGAGTAGAACTATATCCAATTCGTCAATCAAATTTATAAGCATGAATAACCCTTTACCAAATATTCAATCACTCCTTGAAATGAGTTATTATTGTAATTATATTTTGCCATCATTTTGAACCACATCACACTACATGGTCGCCATCGATAAAGTCTTACCTGCGCACTACTATCGAATTGAACTATTCACTTAAACATATATAGAACCCCATGTTGAGGCAGAAGGTAGTTAGAGCTACTGCTCTAGCTAGGAGATATGCTAGTACCACACAGTTAACTAACCCCAATATTGAGATGACCACATTTTCAAACGGTTTAAGAGTGGTGACAGATTCTACTCCAGGCCATTTCACTGCTCTTGGAGCTTATGTGGATGCTGGTTCAAGGTATGAAACCCCAGGTAGAGGTGGATTATCTCATATATGTGACAGATTGGCATGGAAGTCCACGGAGAAATATTCCGGTCTCGAAATGATGGAGAATCTTGCGAAGCTTGGAGGTAACTACATGTGCTCTGCTCAAAGAGAGTCTATTATCTATCAAGCATCTGTTTTCAACAAGGATGTGGAATCCATGTTTGATGCAGTTGCACAAACTGTTCGTAGTCCCAAGATCACCGACCAGGAATTACTTGAGACCTTACAAACCGCAGACTATGAAGTTGGCGAGATTGCCATGAAACATGATATGTTCCTCCCTGAAGTATTACATGCTGTGGCATACAAAGACAATACGCTTGGATTACCACTTTACTGTCCTCCGGAACGAATTCCTGAAATAACCAAAAAGGATATCCTCAAGTATCACACCCAATTCTATCAACCACAAAATATTGTAATGGCTATGGTTGGTGTCCCTCATGAGGAAGCCTTAAAGTTGGCTGAAAGCCATTTCGGAGATTGGAAGTCAATCACATCTACTAGACCTGATTTAGGATCGGTGAAATACGTTGGAGGTGAGATTGCATTACCATATCAACCCCCTTTATACGGAAACTTACCGGACTTGTATCATATGCAAATTGGATTCGAGACTTCAGGACTATTACATGATGATTTATACGCCCTTGCTACTTTGCAAAAGCTTCTAGGTGGTGGATCTTCATTCTCTGCTGGTGGTCCAGGAAAGGGGATGTTCTCTAGATTGTACACGCGGGTTTTGAATCAATACGCTTTTGTTGAAAACTGTTCCAGTTTTAATCACTCCTACGTTGATTCTGGATTGTTTGGTGTCACTATATCTTGCTCTCCTAATGCAGCACATGTGATGTCACAAATCATATCTTTCGAATTGTCAAAGTTGTTGGAGACTGATACAGCTAAAGGAGGACTCACAGAGAAGGAAGTAAAGAGGGCCAAAAATCAGTTAATATCGTCTTTGTTGATGAATATTGAAAGTAAACTAGCTAAATTGGAGGATTTAGGAAGACAAATACAGTGTCAAGGAAAATTAACCACAATAGATGAAATGATTGCTAAAATTGAAAGGTTGACTGTGGCTGACTTGAGGGCAGTAGCAGAAAAAGTTTTCACCGGAAAAGTGCAAAATAAGGGTTTCAGTTCAGGCAAACCAACTGTTGTAATGCAAGGAGACAGAGCAGCATTCGGGGATGTGGAATTCATTCTTCAACATTTCGGTTTAGGAAAATTTGAAGGTGAAAAATTAACAGAGCCGAGAGACTATTCAGAGCCAGCTTCTACAAAGAGATTTGGATGGTTTTGATGTATATAGCTATAATAGATTTTTGAACATGACGTCATCACGATATGCTCTTTGCTCAAAGTCTGTATTAAATTGTTCAATATCCTAATCTTGATCTTAACTCTAACACCTCCTTTTCTAAACTTAAAAGTTGATTCTTCATTTCATCATTCTCCCTTTGGGTCGTTTTGATCAATAGTTCCTTTTCCAGATTCTCATGATGAAGAATGTCAATTGTACTTTTATAATGGTTGACCTTATTTTGATAATCGAAGTTTTCATCATTATACTTTTTGATTAATTGAGTGTCATTGTCAGCCCGTATTTGAAGCTCTTTCATATTTCTCTCCAAGGTTTTGATCAACTTTGATGATTCATAATTATCGTACTTAGAATCATCCAAATCCTTATTCAAACCCTTGACTTTAGTCTCCCAGTATTTCAATTGTTCATTGCTGTATAATTTTTCTTCTAAAGTATGTACTTTAGAACTCAATTCCAGATTAGCTCTTTTAAGTGAATCATTTTCTTCTTTGGTAACCAAAATATCTTTTCTTAATTTTTGATAATCTTGAACTTCTGAAGAGGTCGAGATCTTTGATTGATTGAGCTCACTTCTTATTTCATTAGATTCTGCCCTTTGATTTTCTAAGTGATCTTTTAACACTTTCCTTTCAATTTTAACTTGGTCAAGTTCGGAACCAGTTGAGTCTAATTCGATTTGAAGTTTAAGAATTTGTTGCTCCAATTCCTCTTTAGATTCTAGTAAGGCATCTCTTTGTGTGGTGATTTCATTCATCAAATCCTTCAAGGAGTTAACTTGCTTAGTTAAAGCAGAGATCTTTCTCTCATTGATGACCTTTTCGTTCTCAAGTTGTCTGTACCTGGTATTTAAATCAGAAAGTTTAACTTCCAATTCATCTTCCTTGAGAATAGCAACTTCATAATCTTTCTGAAGAGAATCTTTCTCTCTGATAAGATCTTCGAGATCAAGTTGAAGCTTTTTATTTTCCTTGACCAAAGTGGTTTCGGTCTGCATCTTGAAATTGAGGTCCTTATGCAAAGTTCTTATTTCTTCCTTATAATTATCCGTCACTTCTCTATTGTTGTAATGCTGAGTATTGTATGAGTTTCTTTCACTGAGATCTCTCAATTGTTGCTTATTCTTATTCAATTCGAATGTTTTCTCTTGAATTTTCTCTTCCAACTTCTCTGTTTCCTTTCTTAAGTCCTTCAAAAGTATTTGCATTGTTCTTGATTCATCACGAGCCAACTTCAATTGGTTCTTGACTTCTATTAATTCCTTTTGAGCAGCATCTTCGTGCCTTTTTGAAATATTCACAGCTGATTCAGCTAATTCTAATTTTTTATAGTACTCGTCAGAGCGTTTCTTGTACAACTCAATACTATTGGAAATATCTTGATTTTTACTTGTAAGAGTTTCATTCTTCACCCTTAATTGTGCCAATTCATCTTCATAATCAGATACTGATGTACGGAATGTCTGTCTCTTAGCTTCGTATAATTCATCTTCGGACTCTCTCAACAAGTGTTTTAATCTAAGGATTTCGCTTTTCGCAGTACTTAATTCATCTCTTGTCGATTTAAGAGTTTTCGTAATATCTTGATAGATGCTAAGAAATTCTTGGTTAGATCCGCCAGATAAAGATGATGATATGAAACTATTTCTTTTGAAACTTTCACTTCTGGGTATTCCACTCATAGGTTGTATATCAAGGTCTGCTGATATCACTCTTTCAATTCTCTTTTCCATTTCCGCAACTCTTGCTTGAGATTCCTTGAATTTTGTCTCATAATCAGTGATACTATTGAGCCCTCTAGTGGATTGTAACTTGTTCAATCTCTTTTGAAGATCAATTGCGTAGGATTCTGCTCTTTGGGAATTTTGCTCTTCCTGAACTAATTTTTGCTTTAAGGATTCAATCTCATCTCGCAAAATATCAATTCCACCATTCAGCACACTTTCACCCATAGCAATAGATTTTCTATACAGTTGGGTTACCCCCTTGTTAGTCATTCTCTCTTTGAGCAATAACAATTCTTCTGATAACTTTCTACTTTCGAATTTCTCCTTCCTCAAAGCGGCACTTTGTTCATTTAGCTTGAGTTTAATATTAGCAAAATCTTCAACAAATGAAGGATCAGGGGGATAATTCTCTTTTTCAATTTCTTTGTCCTTTTGGGCATTTTCCAATTCTTTTATACGATTGTTCAATAGTATTATTTTATCAGAATATTCAGTCTTAGCCTTATTGATTGATTCACATTCGACTTTCAAATTTTCCAATTGTGATCTTACTGACGAATTTTCTTCGGTACTCTTCTGAAGATTGACTCGAAGAGTTTCGATTTCCTTTTGCTTCCCAAGTTCAACTTGTTTAGTAGCATTAATCTCTTTTTCCAAAACTTTAACTTTCGCAATTTGATTCTTTAAATCGTTGATTTCTCTAACTAAGGTTTCCGATTTCTCTTTGCTTTGCTTAAGTTCCTTGGAGCTATGGTCATGCTGCGAATTATACTCGCGAACTTTCATCTCAAACTCAGTCAATTGACGCTTCAAATCTGCTTGCTCATCTTCTTGTCTTTGAAGATTAGACCTGATCAGTTTAATTTCTCTTTCTTTCGATGTAATGGTAGTGGAATGAGAATTGATTGTAGCATTTAAACCCTCAATTTCTTTAATCAAGGAAACATTCTTTTGAGTGGTATCCTTGAACAGAACGAGTTCCTTTTCCATTTTATTATTCGCTTCTCTTAATTTTTCACATTCATTTTCAAGAAGTGCTTTAGATTTATCATGCTCTTCCTTCAATGAAGTTAATGTAGTATCGTATCCATGTTTCTCTGTTTGAATGATCTCTAATTTCTCCTGGATAGATTTAACTTCTTCAAGAGCAGCATCCTTAGCAGCACTCAAAGAAGACAATTCGGCAACTTGTTGTGCGAGAGTCTTTGCTGTTTCTGATGCGTTTCCATGCAAATTCTTCAATTCTTCTTCTTGCTTCTTATTCAATTTCTCCAACTGAGTAAGATTTTCTTCTAGTTGCATAATCTTAGCCTTTGATGAATTTTCTTCGTTTTTCAATTTATCTAAACTTGAATCTTTTTCTTTGATCATATTTGTAGTGGCAATGATCTCATCTTCCAATTTTTGGATTTGATCTCTCAACTTATTGTTATCTGTTTCGAGACCAGCTTTATTCTTTTCAGCATCTTTCAATTTTAAACTAATATTTTTCAAATTTTCATTCATTTCTTTTGAATCTAATACTTTAATAGACTCCTCCAATAAAGGCTTTATGTTTACAAATAAATCAAGCCAGTGACTTGTGATTAAGGACTCATCAACTTGTTTTATGGTTCTTGCTATTAATTGTGCTGATTGAATTTCTTTTATCTTCTTTTGCATACTTCTTCTAGCACTTATACCTCTAATTAAGCTTTGCAAATCTGTGAAAATGCTCTTCAAGCTCAAATCTCTCATTTCTTCAAGTTTACCCAAAATTCCGTTTTTGAAAAAGATTTTAGTGATACCAATCTTAAAGCTGTCAGGTTCCAAGTTTATAAATTTCAACAATAACTCACTATTAGTTTTCATATTCTTGGTAAAAACTTCCCTAATGTTAATGATAGCATACCTTTGATAAAAATCATCAAAAGTCATTCTGTTTGGATAACCTGCTCTAGTGATCCTGATACCCTCTAGGACACCATTGCACCTCAATTGATGAAGAACCAATGTCTTATCGAATTTATTGGGCTTCTTTTCGAGGTTAGGTAATATACATCTAACGAAATGAGGTTCTGTTCTTTCAAGTTGCTCCATTAAATTACCCAATTGATCCTTATGCTTTTGCGATGCTGTTTTTAACTTTTGAGATCCACGTTTATTAGTTTCCAACGCCAAGTGTTCATCTTTCTTTATTAAATCAACCACAAAGTCATTTGTAGAAGATGGGAGCAATCCCAAAACATGTTCATTAACTGGATCAGTGTTTTTTTGTAACCAATTATCAACATTGTACTCAACTTTTCCAGCGTAGTGATGAATAATAAAACCACTCTTTAATTTATTTTCTTGGAACTTGGAGGACTTTCCTTTCCCCCAATTAGAAGCCAATTTTTCCATGAATGACTTATCAGAGGATTTTGGTATGACACATTCTTCGTCAAGAATCTTCAAAACACCCATTGGGTTCCTCTGCTCGATTAAATCGATTGTGGGTTGTAAATCTTGACCAAAGTCAATAAATTCCCACTGGATGTCTTCACGCAAATATTCACTTTGTTCCAAGATAAAAGAATGATGATTGAAGTATTGTTGAAGTTTTTCATTTGTATAATTTATGCATAATTGTTCGAAGGAATTGATCTCAAAGATTTCAAAACCAGCGATATCCAAAACGCCAATGAAATTGAGCAGATCATCATCCGCAGCTTCAAAATTGAGTTTTTCGTTAATCTTATCAATAATAAGCAGAAAAACCTTTTCGTACAAATGCTTTGCAAAGGCATCAATGGCATATTTGACTTCAGCTGGCTTTTTAGATTTCTGGACAAATTCGCGGCCCGCCTTAACTTTTGGTCGTATTAAGTTGTTGACGAAATCTTGTTTGTCAATACCGAGTAATTGGACAATAATGTCAATTGGGGAATCGTTGGTGAAGTTAGCTTGTTCTGACTTCCATGAAGTGAAGTCTAGGTTACCAAGATGCAAGATAACCGCCAATATGCTAAAAATATTATTGATTTCAGAAGATTCAAAGCCCATGATATGAAACGCCTCCACCAAAAGATTAAATTCTTTTGTGTCATCAACATGAGGAATATCGATTCTGGCATTGGAGAGGTAATTGTAGGAGGAGATGTCTTTGCTGAGCTTCAAAGAGGTCAACTGATCAGAACCTTTCAAGAACTGGTAGAACACGTGGTAATTACGTTCTTGATCGGCCTGGCTGACCACACGGGACTTTTCCAACAAGTAGTAGTCAATATTGGCCCCGCTGATGGCTCCCCGGGGAGAAAAGAAGATTCGGATGAATTTTCCGAATCTGGAGGAGTTGTTGTTTTTGATGGTCTTTGCATTTCCAAAACTTTCCAAGATGGGGTTTGCCTGGAGGATCTTGGTGTCGATGTTCTGGGTGTTATGGGGAGGAGGCAGGCACAGGAGGGAGGACGCCCGGGAATGCGACGGCTGTGTGTGGGGGGTGATGGACGACAAGTACTGGATGATCTTCTTGGTGTTCTCTGTCTTGCCCGCACCACTTTCTCCAGTGACGAGGATGGACTGGTCCTTCTTGTTGGACAACAAGTTGCGGAAGGTGCCCTCGGCGGTAGCATAGATGTGTGGGGGCGGCTTGTCGAAGTCATGCGAGTGGTACTTCTTGAGTACCTTGGAGTCGTAGATGGCCAATGCCTTGTAGGGGTTGATGGCCACCAAGAAGAGCCCAGAATACGTGTAGATCATGTCGTCATTGTATCTCAAGTAGAGGTTGTACACCACCAGCGGCTCGTTCAAATGGGTGAGTTCCGCCATGTCGTCACATTTGTTGAATTTGGCAGGATTGCAGTTCTCCAACTGGTTCTGGGCCACCACCTTGTGGGACTCCTGGTTCCCATTGACCACCGTTACTTTGCATGTTCCATCGTTGTTGTAGTCGGTGATGTAGCCCTTGGTGAAGAAGTTGGAGTCATCGGGCACCCAAACCCAGTTTTTCGAGTTGAAACCGTCGTCTTCGGAGGACATGGTAGGTGAAGAAGAAAGACGGTGGATGGTTAGCAAAACATAGTTAATTTCCGTCACATGACCCCCGATCTTGTTTACAATCGCGTTACAGAGGTGAAATGCGTCATGAGCCCCGGGCCGGGCCCCAGGCACTGGCTGGGGGCTGGGGCTGGGGCTGGGGCTGGGTGTCTGAGGTGGTGGGAGGTGGGTGGGGAAACAGGGGTCACATGGGCGGCGTAGAGGTATGTGGAGGACGTTTGGAGGACGTTTGGAAGACCTTTGGAGGACTGGCAATGGCGATGGGGGGCCGGAGAACCTGCACTACTGCAGTGTAATTGCGCACTAAATTATGGATCAGTCTGGTCTAAATACCCTTGTGTTGAGAGCCCTGGCACATTAGGTGCGCTGCGCCAGGGCTCCGGTTACGGAGCCCAATGTGGCCACAGAGTTAGTGCCACAGATAGCCCCAGTGGGATTGTAGAGCCAGTGTCAACAGCCTACAACTAATAGTCAACATCCAATTTCCAGAGGATCGCGTAGGTGGCCACATTACATTCCAACCAACTGCCAGTGGAGTGTTTCGGAGGTTGTCCGGACAACGCTGAACACTAGACGCTGTTTCTCCCACAGACAAGTGGTGTCCTCCCCAACCATTTGGTTACAATTAGGCGACTGCGAATTTCGGGGTATGTACCGAAAGTACGCAAGACGATGTAATCGATGTAATCGATGCAATCCCACAGAATTCACAGTCACATTCACATTTCCTGTGTTCTCCGGGCCGCCGGGCTGCCGGTTGTTATGTGCATCGTATTGTGTTGTCTCAGGTTTCATCCAGGTTTATGAGTTTTATCAAGTTTTTGGAATTGTTTGAGTTGCATCAGTTGATGCAGTTTCTCAATTGATTACATCCTAACACCCCATCGCCGTAGAAAGGTGGAGGAGACAACGGACAGGTGGAAGTTGATACAACACCCAATTGCGCACTGGCCATTACCCACATTGAGCATAATAGCTTGATAAGCCTATGTTGGCTTTTGGGAGCTGGAAAAGCCCTCCGCCAGATTGAGCCCATGAACCAATGGTGCCAAAGATGCTAGCAATACTACAAACACATGAGAACTGGCGGATCTGGACTGCATCCAGTCCAGATTCCGCTATATCCCGGCGCATCTTGCGGTTCTCCACCGTAGCATTCTGCCTCCAAACGCAAGTCATGATCCAGTCTAGTGCATCGCACTCATTGCATCCATTGATCCCATTGGATCAAACCCCATCACAAGAATAATTTCGAGCACTTGGCCAGTTCCCTGTCGTGGTAGTTGTGGTGTTGATTCCAGACTGTTACTCGACTTCTGGCTGTCCATGGCTCCCCATGATCGCCCGTGATCTCAATGATCTCCCATGATCCATGATCCTGGTGAGGTAATTAGATCTGAAAATTTCAGTATCTCGTCAAAAACTAACCGTTTTGGGAGGGCCAGGACGCCATGTGCCGTAGAAGACTGCACCCAGGATGGCCCAATAGGACACCGGGGGTCAGCTCGGGGCAGGGTACAACCAGACGGGGCTTGGACAGTGCATCCCAAAGTCCTGCGGCGTAGGCAGAACCAGTGAAAGGCATTTTAGGGCACTAGAGATTCATGAGCTCAAAAGTCCGCTGGGGCGAACCGCTACAATAATCCAAATGGGATCACCACGGCGAAACGCTCGATGCAACATCATGTCATAAGGTTACCAAGCTACTGGTACGCGTCTGAAACCTCCGTGACCAACGGTAATGGTTTTTGCCATTACAAGTAAGTTTCAGAAGCTGAAAAATCGACATTGGTAAAATGATAAAATGGTAAAATGGTAAAATGGTAAAATGGTAAAATGGTAAAATGGTAAAATGGTGAAAGGGTAAAATGGTAAAGTGGAGTAAGTAGTACTCGTCGTTGCTTGACCATTGTCCTGAAACAACGTTGTGTCATGGGTGATCTTGGCCTTGAAAAATTCATCGAACTTTCAAATGGACGTTTGATATCTTATGATCCGCATTGAATTCACCCGTGTTTACATCGAGGTGGAACTATTTTTGGACCACTGGTCAATAGCAGACGTACAGTGGGGAAGTTTGTGGATGCAAATTTCCACATTTTCATCTACAGTAAGTGCTATCCTCGTATAATACAAAAGCTAAGAACTGAAAGGTGCAGAGGCACATGCAAACACCTACACATGCATCACTGGTGACAGCCACGCGGTGGATTCTGAGGTCCCACTACTATTGGCATTCAAAGGAGAAAACTCAGACACACTACTATTGGCAGTGGATGTCAACCTGTGTGGAGGAGGCGGAGGGAGCGCGGTATGCTTGGCGATACCACTATTATAGGCCGTATAATTAGAAGTTGAAGTCTTGCCCTTGGAAATACGCAGCTTCCGTCTGACAATACTGGAGGACGCACTCAGAACCGAGGCGAGATTGGTAGAATGGACGGGAGTTACACACACCGAGCTGCTTCTTTTGTTAGAAAAAACGGAATATTGCGAGGTAGCGGAAGGAGGAGTTATTGGAGGAATGCCCGTGTCATAAAGATTCAAATTAAGTGCGGACGAGGAATGGAATGGGTGCACAGGAGTAGAATGAGGAGACGCAGCACCCGAAGAACAAGGAGATGGCAGGGTCGATGAAGATACAGACTGACGACTAGCATCCGGCCGCTGTTCTTCAGGTTGAAATTGGGGGAATTGAAGTAGAACATCACTTAGGCGACAGTGCTTGGGATCCAAGGTCTCACACTCGGCCACTTGTTGCTGATTGTCATAGATGCAAGATATAATGTAGGTGTGTCTAGTATGGAAGTTATTGACCACTTGTATCACCCCGGAGGCCTCGTACTTTTTACAGAGAACTTCAGTAACTTTTCCGTACTGAATAATAAGCATTAAGGCGATTTTCTTCACTGTGATAATTGCTTCTTGGTCGAGGCCACTGAGGAATGCACCGTGAACGTCAGGTTGCCTATTTTCTTCTTCATCCGAACCAATGTCGGTGAAATCACTCTCGTGAGGCAGGCCCATATCAGCCATCACCATTTCAGGTTGGGGTTGAGGCTGAGGAGTCCGCGTAGGCTTGATAACTCGCTTCATTAACCCGCGCAAGCACTCTGCTGCGTTTGGGATTTGGAGCATCGAACAAGCAAGAAGGTTGGCGGTGATGGAGATCAACGATGTAGGAACCGACAAGAAGTATTGGTCATACAACGACAACTCGCATAAGAATCTGCCCACGGCAGTGATGGCCGACAAGGAGTTGGAAGCGTTGCCTGGGCCATTTGGAAGAGCCCGGTTGTATTTACAAGGCGTAGCATTGGCTCCTATGTCGGAGTGAGAGATGGCCAACTGAAGGCAGTCCTCCAAATTTGGGTGGCTGAGCGACCATTCCAAGGTGGACAAAATGTGCATTTCCATTTGGATGAACATCTCTTCGTCGTAGGCGTTGCGACACATGATGGTCAACTCTTTGAGGGTGGGTACTCTGGACTTCTTGTCTTCGTATTTTGCCGCTATCCAGAGGGCGGTACATCCCACCAATTGATAGTGACGCTTGAACACAATGCGCTTAGCGCAATAGCGGTCGATGACGTTCATGCAGAGAAAAAGGGTATGGGGCTGAAGCTTGAACAGCAGGTGTAATTCAACCAAGAAGTCGAGGAGGAACGGGCGCATGAACCACTGGATTTCCGGCTGGAGGTCGATCATGGCGGGGTTGACGGCCAGCAAGGCCTCTAAGCGGGCCATGGACAAGGTGATGTCGTTGGTGTACTCGGAAATGAGCCTCTTGTTGGCCTGAGCTTCGAGGAGCTCGAGCATGATACTGTAGGGCTTGGGGCGAGGAGGGGGAGGACCATACTTGCAAGGGGGAGGGGCCAACATGTCGGGAGCTTCAAGGGGTGGCTATAACGAGGGAATGGATGAAGCGGGAGGGACAGAGGTTGAAGGGAGGGCGGTGAGCGAGTGAAAGGAGCGTGGGTTGCGATTAGCAAGGACAGTAACACAACGAGGACTAACACGGACGGAGCCACGGAGCCTGGGAATCCTAGAGACTGTGGGATGATGATGGGAGGACGGTAGGAAGATTCTGGGGTCAACAGTGGATGGAGAACGAGAATCTATGGATACCACGACAAGCCACAAACAACGATGGGCACAGTAGCCAGGGAACACTAGGCCGGGTATGGGGAGATATGGATGCAAGAATGTGCTGGGATGAGGATGGAAGCACCAGTACACACGATTAAACACGAGTAAACGAGTAAACAACTAAAGAAGTAAACACTTTCACTACCAAGAAGAACCAACGATTTCCTCTGGGAGGAACTAATTTGGTTTTATATCATCAACAGGGCAAAGTGGTTTTCTTTTTCCACAGGAGGGTACGCGTCGGGGACGCGGATTGCAGCCGTCGCGGCCCCATTGCCTAAACCGTACATGCGTCCTGGATGCACTCCCTGCGACGGTGGTGGGGTGGAGCCCGTAGGGAAGGCCGCAGGGAGGCCGCAGGGAGGCCGCAGGGCAGGCCGCAGGCTTAACGGGGTTTCCATTGCACCACGACACTGGGCCAGTTGCCGCGCAAACGGCGCTGTGGCGAGGTGATGCCGTTGGGCAACCGGGGAACGGCGCTGTGGAAATGGGGCCACCATGGGGCCCCACATTGGGGGCAGGTCGCCGGTTTCTACCTGGCAAACAGAGGATGGAATTGTCCATGTTGTGGCCAGGTGCAGGATCTGGGGTGATCCCGTTACACGAGTCACACATGGCCACAAAGCGCGGTGGAGGGGGAGAGATTGTGGTGGGAGTAGACGGTGGTGGTAGCGCGTGTCGCGGGAAGAGGCTGGGGTGATGGGGCGTGGAGATGCGACGCGACATGGCCGGTAGTAGCGATGCCGGCGGTGGGCTTCTTTGGGTGTTTGGCTTCTTTGGCTTCTTTGGCTAGGGCCCGGTAGGTGAGGTGACATTGAGTCGGGGCTGTCATTGAACGTCCATGACCGGTAAGGTGCATTGCAACGGCCGTTGTCCTCAACATGGCTGAAGCCATAACCACATACTTGCCACTGATACCACCCCAGAATAAGTTGCAGATGCACAGAATAATGTTTCGATACGAAGCGTCGCAAGATATTTTCTCACCAGTTACAGCTTTAAAGTTCCGCACATTGGACACCAACCCAGAACATAGGCCGGTGTTGCAGGCATTGTGTGGCATTTGGCATTTGCATCCAGCACTAGTCAGGAAGTCGTTGGTATGGATGCACCAGGTTGCAATCCCATCTCTTACAGTGGCTAAACAGCTACGGCAATCCGGTACACCCCCAGTGGTGGGCATGCGGAGGATTGGGCGCAAATTTTCATCCCTCGCTATTTTCTAGGGGCCCTCGAAAGGCATTCCCCCTACAATACATTTCATCCACCCCGAAGTTCATGTAGTGCCCGGGGTTTTTGACTATTCGACT
This sequence comes from Suhomyces wounanorum, assembly GCA_030568695.1. NCBI lineage: Eukaryota > Fungi > Ascomycota > Pichiomycetes > Serinales > Debaryomycetaceae > Suhomyces > Suhomyces wounanorum. The sequence continues at coordinate 419,936 of JAJMGL010000011.1, forward strand.
TCACATGCGGGCCCTGATGCTTATGCTGGTGCTTATGCTCTGTCAGCATCAGCATCACGCTAGCACGGTGTTCCTGCTGGAGACGGTGGTTCCTCAGCCGTGGTGTCAACTACAGTGACATGACAACTGGCGAGAAATGGAACTGCACCCACACTCCGGCAGTGGACCCCGACATCAAATAAGGAACCACCGCCATTGATGAGGGATTCCATATTGTGTGCACAGTCAACCATTGGGAACCATTGCATCAACAAACGTATCGACAAACGTATCAACAAACGTATCAACAAACGCATCAACTACGCATCAACAAAACGCATCAACGATTGCATGAACGATTGTGCTGTATTGATGGAGAGATCATGCTACAACAATAGCGACAGGTTCGTTGTTCCTTGCAGCACCTGTGGGAATTTTTCCCTTTGCGGACGCGACCTTCCTGTGTAGGGCGATTTGATCGGCTAGGGCGATTGTTGGCGTGTGAGGAACAGTGCCTGTGGTACAGGTTACCAATCCCGCGAATGCCTGGATATATCGAGGTCCACCTTGGCCTGTTTGGGCGTGGTGGCCAGGTCGACGGCTATTTTACCCTGCCGGCCTCCCAAAACAGACACTGGAGAACCTGGAACGGTCGTCTGATTGCCCAACAACTCCAGGGCCTCTACCGGGGCCCACCGAAAGGGTTGCAGCTGGACTTAGTGACAGCTGACAACCGCAGCCATTGGCCCGCAGATATCGCTAGACGACATGACTGTCCATCCACCGCCAATGAGCCTCTGGTCACTTGGAATTGGCCTGTAATGTCCTTCCTGACAGTTGCTGGTGAAAACCATCTGAAAAGTGTATCTCAAACTATCTGCATAATCTGCATAATCTGCACCATATCCGCAATTGTTTGCCAGGGAAATCGAGGCAACACCCAATGCAGCTGTAGGGCCATGGACGTAGCCAATACTGTTGCTCCCTCCACTGGGTAAGGGTTGTTCATCTGGCTGTGGTCCACGGTTCGACTCACTCCTCCATTCAACAATACTCCACCGCGATGGTGGACTGATCTGACTACTGCAGGTGTTCGGCCTATGAATGGCCCAGGCTACACACTCACAACCAGTAGCAACTGTTGGGAGGCTTTTGTTCAACCAAAGGTCGCGTTCACATACCGTCCAATAGCACCTCCAATATCAGACACGGTCCAATTCGTGGAGTTCAGGCCACTTTTACCGGTGGAATCGCCCTTTGCCCATTTCCTGTTACATTTAACATAACCAGTGCCATTCACCTATCATAGTTCTGGCGTGCCTGTCGGCACTCTTGCGGTGTGGGGTTTCTGGGTTCTTCCATTTCCATTGGTCCCGACGGCTGTAGTCATCATAGGCCCTCTGCCTCGCATACCTGACGTCTCCACAGTACCCAAACGCGTATCTCGGGGTTTAATTGGTTGCGTTTCGGCCACTGGTGTGGTGTCTATTTTGGTACTCTCAAGAAATTTCATTTGTCATCTATCAACTGAACAATTCGGTGGAGAACCCCATTCTTGATGGCTCTTGTTCGCCGGTTCAATTGGCCAATGTGGCCAATGCGCTCAATATGTTCAATAGAGGTCATTCACCTGGTTCAATGCTGATTCTACTACTCCTGCCTACAGAGCATCACCTCCCAATGTGATGGGTTATTGTGTCGCATCTTCTTGTGGTGAGGCTTTGTGCCACCACTGGCATTATTTTTCACCTTATCAACCTGTCGCGGTTTCCATGCTTTGAAGGTACTCCATAGATCCCTGGTGTCTTTCCGGCTAGTTTGTGCCCATGCTCCATGCTCCAAGTCCTCTGTCCTCTGCCAGATGAAACGGTCAGCAGCAAGCATGCAAAGCAGCTATGCTACGCATGCAAGTGCACAGGGCTGACGCCCATAGCGTTGACAACCACCACGCCGTTAAGCCCGTAAACCCATCGCCAATCACCGTTTCTCCAATGTCTGGCCCACCACTTCACCCGTCAGCCGGAGTGAAATGTCGTATTGTTGCTCTGCACGGGGGGCCAGATCAGTGCCAGATTCGGCCGGGGTTCTATTTTTGCGTTTCCCCTGCCTGAATGCCAATGTTCTGTCGCTGTATGGTTCTTAAGCTTCCGGTGGGCGGTGGTATTTGCACCCTCGGTGCTCGGTGCCAGCGTATTATGGGACCACTGCCAGAACCTACTGGCCGGTCAAGGGGCTCTGGTTGCTTTCCACACCACAATAGACACTTCCCATGCTGTATAATATGGTGGACCCGTTCTCCAGGTGCAATGATGCAATTAGTCCAAATAGCACAGATGGTAATGCGTTCATATGGCTTATGTGGTTCAGCCTTGGCTATAGTGTCGCTATGGTTCTCTGCAGTCCCGGGCTATTGTTGAATGTCTCCCAATTGATGTACCAAGTTGACTGCATGTCAAGACAGCAGTTGCTTCCTGTTGAAGCCCACATTCTTATTAGTTGGGTTTGGTATCCTGGGTCCCAGGGAATGCTTTCCATTTCCGGCCAAATTGGAGTGGTTTAGTCTCGCCTGGCCTCTCCAATAGGGATTGTAACCCCAGTAAGGACGAGGCAGAATGATGTCAGTGTTTTGGAAGCACCAAATGCTAAACTTCAATGGTTGAAGGGTAACCCTCCAGCATATCACCTCCAATATCTGGACACCCATCCTGTACATGCAGATGGTTACCACATCGTCCTCCGGAGTAGCTCGGCTGCGAATTTAGCATCTTCTACATGGTAGGTTAAATTCGCCCAATAGGGCTAAAATGTCGATGGCGATGGCTACACTGAAAACTGTGTGACTGGCAATCCTGGAATTTCGAATGTTTAGGGTACTTTGACATTGCAAGGGTTAGAACTCACATTCATCCCTCTTTTATGAAACCAGGGTATTTCCAGAATTTCACATCAAATCATTGATGGGTTGTTACCGCAACTTGGTCCACAACATTGTCCACAACATTGTCCACAACATTGTCCACAACATTGCTTCTACGGGACATATTCTGGTACACTTCAAGGTATGGTGTGTATTAGTTTGATTTTCCTCTTCAAAACCCCCTGTCGATTCCTCGTACTGACGAAATGTTTGAAGTGAGCCTACAATGTACCCTAATTGGTGATATTTCGAGTATTCGTCTCTTCACGTCTATGTACTAGAATTTGAATCGTGCCCTGTTTAATAGGCACCTCTACCTCTTCCGCCCTCCTGGTCGTCGTTCTTAATGGTCTCATCAACTGATAACAATAATGTAGCTGCCTCGGTAGCAGACTCCAATGCGTTAATCTTGACCAATGCAGGCTCCCAAATAAAATTGTGCATATTGTTACCCACATTCTCTCTTTGGAAATCAATACCATACCATATCTCTCCCTTGGCGTGGGCACTTCTTAATTTGTTCAAAAGCTCGATTCCGTCTAAACCTGCATTTTCACACAATTGACGTGGAATCACCTCAAGTGCTTTGGCAAATCCATTGATAACCAATTGCTGTTTACCAGCAACGGTACGGGCATATTCTCTCAAGTACTTTGACAATTCCATTTCAATAGCACCTCCACCAGCAACAACAGTGTTATGGCTCACAGCTCTCTTAACGATCATGATAGCATCGTGCAATGATCTTTCCACTTCTGCTATAACTTGCTCAGCACCACCTCTCAATACTAAGGTACAAGTCTTGGCTTCTGGACATCCTTTGAAAAAGTTGTATCTTTGGGAACCAATTTGGACTTCCTCGAAGTTAGCACAGGTACCCAAATCAGTTTCGGAAATATCAGAACAAGTAGATAACACCTTACCACCAACAGCTTTAATTACTCTGTCCATATCTTCACTAGCAACTCTACCAGCACAGAAAATGTTTCTGTCGGCGAAGTATTGTGTGGCTAAGTCACCAATTGGCAACTTGGATAAGACGATATTAGCACCAGTAGAAGCAATTGCTTCCAACTTATTGAAAATGATTTGCCATTCGGCGTCAACCACAGCTTGGTAGTCTTGCACTTGTTCCACACGAACTTCAGCATTATCTTTTTCAGCCTTCAACTCCAATTCAACGTTCAAACTGACAATCTTTGGATCATTGAAACGCTTTGGTTGTTGTTCGAAACCGGCGTAAGCGAATGTCTTCTCAAATGCAACACCATCAACAAATATGGAGTCTTCCATTGCACCACCTGGGACTTTCTTAATACCGATTAATTTTTCATCCAAGTCATCTCTATCCAAACTTAAGACAGCGTTGACCACCATTTGAGTGAAAAATGCAGAGTTCTTACTAATAAGCTTGGAGGACATGGCAGTTGTTGCACAACGTTCGAGCAAATGACGGAATTCTTCGGGGTTATCCTTCTTTACCTCAACAGCCAATTCCTTGATCTTGGCCACAGCCAATTCATTAGCCTTTCTCAAACCACGGGTGATGAAATGCGAGGAAATACCATCTTCAATAAATGTCTTTGATTCTTTCAATAATTCACCTGCTAAGATCGTGACTGATGTAGTACCATCACCAACTTCGGCGTCTTGGGAACGAGAAATATCCACCAACATCTTAGCTGCTGGATGTACAATATCCAACAATTTCAAAATAGTGGCACCATCGTTGGAAATGGTGGTTTTTCCGTTAGAACTGACGATTAAGATGTCAGAACCAAATGGACCTAAAGTTGGTTTCAAGGTGTCCTGAATGGCCAAACACGCGTTGATATTGTTCAATATTTGACTCTTACCTTGCGAAGCGTCTGTGCCTTCCTTCAACACCACAATCGTGGGGGTCTGAGATGAAAATGCCATTAGATATTCAGGTACAACGAACAACCTCCAAATCAGTGAAACTTTGTCGCCATTAACACGGAGATTGGTGGTGCGCGCACGCTTTTTTTGCGAAATTTTCTGACGCTTTTCTACACTGCCAATATCAGGCTCACAATACCAATGTTCAGTAGCATCAAAGAAGTGGCCCGTGTGGCCCACAATGCTGGAGCTTCCAAGACATTCACCAGAAACATCTCTGGTAAGGGTCATGTGCATTTGTCCAACAGAAGAGTCATGAGAAAAATCGAGATGGGCAAAGCACGTCCTGCCATCTACTACCAATTCGATACCTTGGTGGAGCTTAGCGATGGATCTGTCATCAGAAGAAGGTCGCAGGCGCCCAAGGACGAAATCAGAATGATTACAGACCAGAGAAACAGCGAGTTGTGGAATCCTAATCGTTCTGATTTGTACACCAACGACTTATCCACAGGTAAGATCAGCAAGTTCAAGCAAAGATTTGCTGCGTTTGAGACCGAGGAGGAGCCTATAGCGAAGGAAGCCAGCGTTGAAGGCGAGCCCAAGGCCAAGAAGGTCGACGACTTGATTGAAATGATGGGTCACAACGCTCAAGAAGTGAAGGGTGGTGTCTTGTACGATAAAAAGAAGAACAGAAGAAGATAAACGGTTATACTTTAATCAAATTATTCAAATTGATAGGTTAAATCCAAATCATGATTTGTCGATGTGTCAGAGACCTTACCCTTCTTGTTACAGTTGATATTTCCTCGAAATCATGCCCTACGATTCTACGATGAATGTAGTGCCTGCCTGTATATATAGCTCTATAAATTTCCTAATGTATTTATATGCTTTGTAATATTCTCCAAAACATTTTTGGAGTCATAGCGAGTAAGTGTACCCATGATATCTACCAATGAGCTTCCCAAGAACCTCATCTCCTCCACCGCCCACTCGACTGTTTGTATGTCATCTGCTTTCAATGAATGTACAGCGATGATCTCCAAACATTTTCTTCTTCCTTTTTTTGAGAATGATAATATCAGCTTGAATTTATTGGGTATACCGTATTTTTCAAGATTTAATGCCATATTTTGCTTGTTTGTTGCAAAGTCGGACTTCCCGTCGAGAGCATTGATCTTAAGGTACATTTTTTTGCCAGCACGAGTACTTATGTATGCTGTCAAGTAGTCGACAAGACTTGTGGACAATTTTTCGAGTGCAATGTCTTTCTTGTGAAGTTTTAAGAAGTTCACGTGTAGTGAATCAAGAAATCTTTTGTGAAGGTGAACAATATCAGACTTTAGCAACTCCTCGAATGTTCTTGCATACGCCAATTTTGAAACGCTAATATCAGTACTGCTCACCATTTTTATGCATTGCTCTAGATTATCATCTTGCTGTAATAATTTGTCGATGATACAATTAAATTCTCCGAACAGAATTCCATCTTTTGATTTAAAAATTACACCCAAAATCTTTTCTGCTGCCTGTTCGTGATTTTGGTCCATGAATGCCTTAAATAAAGTAGAGTAAGCCAGGCGAGTCAACGGGATGCTAAGTTTGGGAATTAATGCATTGAATTCTGATTTATAGCTTGAGTCACTTCCATAGACTCCAAGTAAGATTTGAATAATATCATGATTGTTATCTTTTAATGCTGAGGGTATTTTATCAAGAATCTTGAAGGTGGTGGAAATGCTGGGCAGGTTTTCAACTAAACTTTTAATCGCGTTTATTGAATTCTCTGTCACAATAATATGACTGTTCCAAATTGAGTTCGCCGTTTCAAAGTTTCCTGACTCCACATTCAATAATATGTAATCATGGAATATTTTTTGAAATTCCTCTGAAATCTTGATTGCTGAGAAATTGCTAAGTTGTTCAGCTCGACTTAATAGTTCATTCGCAAAGTAGATGGACTTGGGATTTTGTTTAAAATAGTGCAAGGTTTTCTTCAATAATTTTTGGTCCTCCAAGACTTCACTAAAATTATCCAATAGTTTGAGAATGATATAGGTATTGTATGAATGGTATATGTCTGTGTCCACGCATAATAGCAGAATAACCTGCTGGACCGTATCCATGCTGATAGAGATCTCATCATCGGAGAACCTGAGCAAATATGACGCACAGAGTAGTGCTTCCCCTTGTTGATTAGCAAATCGTATCAAGATATCTCCAAGTGTGGATTGTAAAGTTTTTGTGCTTAAATCATTTCTAGCTGTAATGTATGAGAAATCAGACGATATATGATTGGGCATAAGGTCTGAAGTTTGAATCTCTTTCAAGATTGCTACCACCATGTCTACTTTCCCTAGTAATAGTAGTGATAAAACATCATTGAGAATAAGTACTCTGATAGAGCTTGACTTAGGAAAGTGGAAAAGCAAAAACTTGATCATATCCTTGTTGATTCGAGGGTATTTCAATAAATCTTGCATGAAAAACTCGTGCTTATTGTGATAGAGTTTGTCACATACCATTACAGATCTTGAAAACCGACAATTACTCCCTAACGCTTTATAGGCTTTGGATAAGCGGTCAAATGTCTCCACATTTTTGTCACTTGAATGGGATTTAAGTTCAGGTATGGCTTTGGTCCTGTTTTCCTTGACAGATACTGAATAGTATCGTATCCACAGCAAAGGCTTTGGCCATAACCCAACACTGTTTATTGACCGAAGCATATGCTTTGAAGTGATGAAGTCAAAAAATTTTATGCAGGAGTTTGACCTTGATTGTTTCTCAAGATCATTAACATTACACAGATAGTATCACCGAGTCACAAAATTGAGAATCTTCAAATAGACCGGCATTCCATTCAAATGGCATACAATTCTTGTTTAATGTTATAGATTTAATGTTTGACTTCACCCAACATAAGCATCACTGGCACTTTTTGTAAAATTAAAGTTGTATACGAGTACAATGGTCCGTATGGTTGATGTTGGTGGTCATCTAGATCCTAGATAGTCTCTGTATCGGGAAATTTATGATCCCCAGTCATATGAATGCAATACAGCTAATTTATGGTTCGTGAAAGCACAGGGTATAAAGATAATTTTAGCATTTGATATGTATCTCGTTTTTCTTTGGTTCTAATTTCACAAATTTCTGATAAATTTATGAAAATTATGGTAACAACAAAATTGTTAAACACAAACATCTATTTTTAGATTATCCAATTCACCAGTAACTTCTACTAAATCTTTATATACACGAAACTTTTGATATACTTACACTATTGAGCAGTCACCCATTCCAAAACCATACATAACCTTTTCAACATGTTTTCGGACCTGTGGCCAATCCTGTCTGCTCTGGACAAACTCAAAGATTTCTTCTTGGCCAAATATACCATTAAACTTGGACAAATCACTGACCAACTTTCCGATAGCCTTTGAATCGGTTCCACTGATCAAGTAAATATTACCAACTTGTTTTAAAGATTGATATAAAGGAAGGACCAACTTCTTGTTCGACTTAATGTGGCTGACCATAAAATCATAGTAAAGATTCAAGTCAGATATCAAATTGGTGGCTCCTGAAACAGAGATAGTCCTTTTCTTTAACGTTTTAACAATAATCTGAAAGAATCTTTCAGCGATTTCATGCTGAAATACATCCACAATTGCTTTGTCCGCACTATCAACCAATAAGTCGATGTTATCTTCCAAGATTTTGACAGCTTTCTGTGCAGCATCCGTGGGGCCAAGTGACAAAGGTGTATCGGGTGAGGCATTGTAATCAGAATCCAATAAGTAGGTCTTGTAAACCTGATCTATTTCATTGACCAACACTTCTATACCAACATTAAGACCATCAGCAACGTATTTATCAACTAATGCCTCAAGTTTCTTCTTATTTTGCAATGAGGTATTGAAGATAGAATTTTCATGTTTGAATATGCTACGATTAAGCAATTCCTCTTTGTAGAAAATATCTATCATCTGAATTATCATGTCTGCCATGTTGATCAACTCAAAGAAAAGCCCTATTGGCTCATTGAATGATTCATTATGTGATTCTGTATATGTGGAAGAGCTGGGATTGTAAGTTTGTAAATACTGCAAAGCTCTCTCGAATCCGGGCCTTATATGTTCACTGCCAATAATTTCTAGAACATGAGCAAAAATATTTTGCATTGTTGTAAGCACATCATTTCTCAATGAAGAGATTGAAAAAGAATTAAAATGGTAAAGTCTCAAAAGTGAGCTTCTTGCCTCATTAAGTGTTTCTAACACTAAACTAGGACTCAAAATTTTATTCAACGATTTGATATTTTCAGACAAAATTTGTGCCTTTGCTTGAATTTCAGAGAAGTTCTTGTCATCTTGAGCTTCTGTTGTCAAGTTAGAGGAATTAGTTGTGAAAACCTTTTTGAAACTGGTTAAAAAATCATTTTTTGTTTCAATCTTAACATGTTTGAGAATATTTTGAGAAGTTTCTGCTTCTCTTTTAGAAATATCTTCCTTCCATTCTATGATTCTTTCCTTAGAATCAGCTTCAAAAATTACTGATTCTTCACGCATGTAGTCAACCACAAATGATTCATACAGCATATCAAATAATTCAGTGACTATCAATTTGTATGACTCACCCACATTCTCGCTAGGTTCTAACTGATTCACGAATAAGCCAATCAAGAGTTCATACAATAATGGGATAAGAATCAAATAGGTCCCATTGGCTTTGGATTCATCAATTAATATCATCAATAATTCTTTGACCTGATTGGAAATCAATTCCTCACAAACCTTATACATCATAGGAACTGAAGGGGGAAAGATTAGATCAACAATTTCAGATTGTTGATTGAATATTTTTGCCAAATCTTCAATTAAGATTTTTAATTCCTTCTCATTTATTTGATATTCCTTGGTATTACTAGTTGTTGAAGGATCACTCGTCGATTCTTCCGAGATATTGTTGAACTCATCCTTTGCTTGCACAGTTGTGAAGTATTTAGTAGGTTGAAATGTTTCAGGATTAAAAAGATCACTTTCTTCATTGTCGAATATGCTCTTTTGTAAGAAGAAATCTATAAGGGTTTGCTGATTCTTCAATTCAATTAAGATTACAACGAATCTCTTTGTTATTTCGTAATCTTGTATATCAAAATGAATCTCCAATTCTCTCAATAATGCATTTTCGAAGATTTCAAACAAAGAATTAATTTTATCACGGATCAATTCTCCAGAATCTTCAAAATAATCAATTCTGTTATACATCATGAGATTGTTAAGGATTTTGGCTTGTTCCTCGGGCAATACAAAGTCTTTGAATATCTTCAAACGCTCGTAGGGCTTGTTGTCCAAAAGGTCTATGTAGTAAGGATATAAGCTTTTATGGATTTTGATCATTTGGAATTTTGCTAATTTTGGGATCTTGAAGACATGTTGTACACACGTAAGTGGATTTTCGAGATTTTCAATGACCTCCTGGGTCATTTGGAACTTTGTATTTTCACTTAGAATCTTTGCATTTTGCCATATCCCCATTTCTTTGAGTCTGGAAATCCACAATTCAGGATCACTTACTGTGCGATAAGTGTTTCGGGAAACCTGGCCAAAGCTCAACAAATCTTGCACAGGAAGAAACCCAGCAATTGTCTTGGCCACCGATATCGGTATTACTTCCGAGTTGTACACATCGATGTCACTATTCCACAATACTTGAGACATTGTGTTCGGACAACCTTAACTAGTCAATATCGTGAGTTGATTGAGATCGCCTATACAGTGAGGTATATAATGTCCTGCACCTAGTTCATACAACCAAGTGAAGAGCCTTGATTCTAGTAACGTTAGACTTACGAAGAATGTGGAGTAAAGGAGTGGTACGGAGCCTACGAATACGCAGCTGTTCCACGGAGGCAGTAAAAAGGATACAGCTCGGGGGTTTGCGACAGAATTCGTCTACACCCACCACACCAACGTCAACATCAACTTCAGCTAACTCATCCTCACACTCACATCATGAACTAACCCCATCTCAAGAAGTCCATGAAACCAGAATAGCAGGTATTGCAGACATAGCAGGTATCTTCCGAAATTTTATCCAGAAAGAATCCCAGGCATTAAACGAGTCCATAAATCGGAACTATAATTCTCTTGAAGAGATACCAGAAGAAATGGATATCGATCCCAAGGTGAAAGATGCTCTTACTGACATCATTGATAAAAATCATAAACTTTTCATTTTGCTTACATTCAGCCCGTTACTCGTGAATCCTGAAATTTATATATCAACCTATGAACAATTGGAGAATCTGCTTGATAACTCTCTGAAAATACTCTTATTAAAGAGATTACTTTTCCACAGACAATATGAAAAATGTTGGCAAATTTGCATGGAGACTTATACTTCACTCACCGATTTAGAGGACTTCTTGGACTTAGCATTTCAATCTTTCGAGGAAAACGACAGTTTATGTTTTGGGGTTTTGGAATTACTACTTGCATCACATTCCGAAGATGTCAATCCAGGCTTCCGAAATCACGTCATTGACATTTGCTCCCATAAATATAAAATCGACAGAGGTTGGATAGAAAATTGCACCAATACTTGGTTTGAATTAGATTCACTCCAGAATTTGGAAGATTTAAAACACTTCCATGATTTCGACATGAAGTCAGATCGTTATTCCCAAATGTTATATCTAAAAAGATTATTCGAATTGCAAAAGAACCTGGATCTCAGTGAACAAGAAATTACTACATTAATATCTGAAAACGGAAACTTAATGTCATTCCAAGGGTGGCTAGCATCTATTGGTCCAGGTCAAGTCAATTCTTCAAGTTTTCCTTTTCATAAGAGCACAAATATACCCAAATTGGCCCTAGCATTATCTAAATTTACAGAAAACTCAACAGCACAAATCAATCTCAATGTCAATGATGTGGTATACATTCTAAGGTCCAACCCGGAGTTCAAACCTATTGAAATTTACCAAAAATATTCAAAAAATACTGAAGTATTAAATAGGCATTTGATTAATTATTTGATGGCACATGTTATAGAAAGAGAATCGATAGAATCTATATTCTTTGTTGCATCAAATAATCTTGCATTACTTGAAGACCATTCTATAGTTTCAACTGCTGTGGAAGTATTCTTACAAGAACCATTCGTTTTTCAAGGATTTTTCAAAAAAATCAACTCCTTACCCCAAGAAAGACGCAAAAACTTGATTCCATCTATACTTGACTCCCTACTAAAACATCCGCATACCGTCTCACAAATACATTTTCTTATTAGAAGTTTGCATTTCTCATACAATCAAAAAGGAATCAGGTTGGTTTTGACAAATATTTCTTCAAATAACTCAATATCATCAGAGAATGTGGAATTATACAGAGTCTTGACTTCTGATGCTCAATTAAAGTCAAAACAACTCTTATTAGAAATTTTCAGATCCATGTTTTTGAGAAGTAAAATCTATGATTCAGAGTTGATAGGAGATTTGTTTGTGAGACTTCTTGAAACAACTCTCGATAAAAATAAAATCTTATGCAGAATGAGCCCGAAGCATCAAGAGGTACATTACGATATACAGAGAATACTATCACTTTGTACTGTTGATGAAAAAGCTGCCTTTCATAACGTGCTTAGAGCATTAGGTCAAACGATTTCCCTCTTAGATTCGGCAATTATATCAGGTGTATTGAACCTGATTATTAACCGAGTCTATGGTCCACTGTTTTCATTTGTTACATCTCTTTATGGTAGAGATTATATTATGAAGAATTTGGTTTTGGAGGTATTAAGATTTGTGGAAAAGTCAAACGATAGTGCATCCAGCATTTTAAAAATACAGGACATTACCAAGTCTTTGAAATCCCCAGAAAGTGGGAAAGCTGTTATTTCTGCAGCACATGCATCTTTATTTAATGTGATCATAAAGGATGATCCATTGAAATCCGTAAAGCTCTTGGAGGTTTATCAATCCAGCAAACATAAGTTGTCTGGGAAGCTTACGCATATTATGTTGGGAATAATTCAATCTAAGAAGTTCGATATTAATTATAGAATTGATATTTTTAAAAGGTTCACAGTAAGAATGAAGGAATTGGGCTACCCATATAAGATCACCCAATCACTAATACACCAATTGTTGAAGACGATAAAATCAAATAAAATGATTTTGTCCCAAGAATCGAAACTCTGGTTGGTGGAATACTTACAAGAGCTGAAGAATACGAAAAGAATCGCAAATATTTTCGTGAAGAAACTGAAGCCAAACATTTAACTAACCATTTTATTGTATATATGTACCATATTCACTTTAGACTGAATTACTTTCAGTAGATCTCTTACTCCTGCATCTTTTATTTGAAAACTGTTGTTAGTCCAGCTTTGATAGATTCTTAATGTACTTACCCAGATTCGAATCTGAACTGGTGTCATTCCACACCTTTTCGCAATCAACTCTCGTTCATATTTGCTGGGTGAAGGTTGGGCTATGAAAACACTTTCTAAGAAATTCTTTGTTTCTCTTGGTAGACATCGCCGAGTAGTGATACGAAATTTATCTAAGTTCCTTAGACCCCCGTTATCAATTGTATCTAATGAATGATGTGATCTTGACGAATTATCATCTTCTGTTGAACTACCGCGACACTTTTCGTTTTGCAGTTCATCTTCAAGTTTTTCATAAAATTTATCAATATATGATAAAATTTCGAAATCCATGTTGAATTTCTCAAGATACTTAAAAACTGTTAATTTTGCTTAATATATATGAACATACTTACTTCAGTTATAAATTTTTTTGTAAAGTGCATTTGCTGAAGAGAACGGGTGGAACTATTAAGTGGGAAGTAAGAAAATTGCGAACTGCTATCAACATCATTACTGTATGGAGCCATAACCAGTTCCAACCAGGTAAGGATTTGCACCAATTTTATAAAATTTTCCGACTCCAAAATCATTTAGTTTTCAAGAGGTCATAAGGAAATGGACTGAAGTTTAAATGAACCAATGCCACTTTAAAATGTGGGGTTCACTAATAATTCGTGTGTAGTTCAAATCTGTCACATAGATAATAGGTCATCAGATTGAGGGATAGAAAAAATATCTTCCGTAAATCCACTTCTGTGTGATGTAGACCTTGACGTGAGGCGGAAATTGATCATTTGAAGTGGTTTTTCTTTGAGTGGTGCTCCACAGCCTCTTCGAATGTTAACCTTGAATCTACTTTTCTTAGCTTTCGAACCACATTTTGGGTTCTTTCTTATAGAATAGGAACTTGAACAAAGTTTGATATACGAGTAATCTGTAATTCTGTTATGAATCCGTTCCGAATCACCTATCTTTCCTGTTCGAAGCATCTGATGCAATGCCGATTCAATGGTAGCTAAGTACTCAAAGTATAGTTTCATTCTGTGGGTTGCATTTTTCCACGCCTAATGTTAGTATTTTCTTGAACCCAAATTAGAGAGTACTTACAAAGGCACTAAATTTTGAATGTACAGGCATTTCCAATTTTCGATCTCTCATGATTTCTGCAAAGAGTGACCTAGCAATTATGAACAGATTTCTGGTTCTATATGTGTCCTTTAACAACAATTTTTCTTTTTCAGGATCATCGACGAATCTCTTGTTCGTGACAGTTTTCCCAGGTTTAACATTTGAAGAAATCATAGGGAAAGAAAGCTCCGTTATCAATTTTTTGCTTGAATCAATACCTGTACTGAATTTCCCTTGCTCTTTTGGAGGGCATTTGAAACAGAATACAAATGGTTGAGCCATTTCATGCAATTGAATTCATTGAAATCGGTGGTCTATATATACTCACATTGAAATATTAATTATTTTCTATGGGAATGTGTGTATTAAACTATTTCACCACATTCAGAGGTAATAGATAGAACAATAGAAGGGTTCTATCCCCCTAACTGTAAATTCCTTGTGTCACCATTTGAAATTGATCATATAATCTGGTGTACATGCTTCCAAGACTCTTATTGATTAGCGAAATTTCCACAAATGCATCTGCATCTTCATCGCTTAAATTTAACTGTAATCTCTGCTTCAAGAGGACGCTCGTATTTTCACCATTATTGAAACAAGGCAATGTAGAGTCCTTTTGCATCAATTCGACTATACTGATAATTTGGTCACTTTCTTTGCGTAAAGCTTGAAAGCATTTTTTGCATAATTCTTTGAATTTTGCGAATACTGGACTATCAATGCCCCCTAATAACTCAGCATATTCCAAAGTGAATTTAAATGGTGCTGCCTCAAAACCCACACTACCAGGTGAATTTGATAAGAGGAAACCAAAATCAATATGCATAATATGTCCTTCATTATCGATCATGATGTTTCCATTGTGCCTGTCCTTGATTTGTAAAATGTAGCAGATGATCGAATAAGAAGCCAAACTTCGAGCAAAATTGTCTTGTGCACGTTTGAATTTGATTCCATCTACTGATCCAAACATCTTCACATAATAATCTTGTAAAGTGAAAATTCTTCCTTTGGCATTCTCTCCTTCTTGAATAGATATTTCAGTCAAGGATTTCTTTATTGAATGAATCGACATAGCATTGTTTATTGTTTCAACCAAACCAGTATTTGCACTTGTAATTAGAATTTTCATTCGCTTAGTCCAAGCCCCTACTTGCTTTCGTTTCCAAATATTTGAAATCATGGTTATAAGTTGACATGCAAACGCTTCTTGAGGTAGATCATCACCATTCTTAGCAATAACTGAGCACAAATCCCAGTTAGGCAAATGCCCATAAATACTGGAATTTTTGATCCTTTGCTTTTTATTATTCCAATCTTCAGCTAATTTGAAGTCATTTTCCAATTTACGTTGACCTGCATCTTCTTTATCACCTTGAAGTTCATTCAATTTTTCATAATTGATAGAATCAAACTGGTCTTGTAATGCAATCATAGATTCAACAATACGTGCCCTTATTGCAAGAGAATGTTCGGAGTTTGATTGTCCAGAACTTTCCAATTGATTCAACATCACCGATGCTATTCTCATTTGATCTGCCATTTTAGAAGAGTCATTTGGTAAGGAAGATGTAGTTGGTGTTTGTTGAGTATCGATTGATGTTGATTTTTCAGAAACCGAACTTAATTTGAGCTTATTAAGATCGTTTAATGATGTCTTATTACTCAAAATTGGCATCTCACTCAAGTCAGCCTCCGTGTCAACGAATTGTACCTCTTCCTGCATGTTTAATGTTTCTTTACTTTGTTCCAAAGAAGTGACGCCATCAGCAATATCTAAGTTAGTAGAAGAAGAAATTGATCTTGAGCCTGCATTAGAACGAATTCCTTCTGAAATTATTTCCTGATTTTGCTCGGAAAATGGATTGAAATCAAATTCATCGCTTAAGAACTCTATGAGCAACAAAAAAGGAACTCTTTCAGCAGAGTTTAAGACACATGCTTCGTTGACACTTAGTCTCAATATTTTGTGATACTTTTTATTTTTGTTACTAGTAACAGGAAGAAGTTGAGGAATATCTATTTCAGAAGGTAGTAATGTTTCGTTAATGATAGATAGTTCTGCCCTCAATGCTGAAAGTCTTGCTTCCTTTGGCACTTGCGATAATCTCAACGAGATATTCTGAAGTGCCATCATAAAGCTAGTTTCTTTTTTGGCGTAGTTTACTTGAAGTTTCTTCAATAACTCATTATAGCTTGCTCCCCGCCTAGTAGTAGACCTCGAGTATTGCGAATTGTGTCTCTTGGGAACCTCATGCATACTAATTCTGGGAAATGTTATTGCTGATTCGGAGTCAGCAGGTGATAGATATGGCATTAAATCCTTTTGCTCAACTTTCGATAAATCAGGTAAAGATTGCGAATTCAAATTGTAACTGTCAGATTGATTTTCATTAGTACTACTGCTCCTATTCAATTGGAGATTTTGTCTAGCAGCTTTCTTGGATTTGATTACTGTATTAATTTTCATATTATCCACCACATCATGGAATGTTTGCCTGTTTATTCTGGAGATAGTAGCATCTCGTTTAGATTCGATTGAGTTTCTAAAATCCTCTTCGTCTGTTGTGTATGCTTCCGATTCGTCAGACAGAAGGGTCATACTATTTTTTTTGGAACCAATTCTAGGAACTGATGAAGATCTATGATGTGATTCAGTTAATGTGCGAGCAGAAGCTATTTCATCATCAGACATAGTAGTGGTTTCGGTTGAAAGACGTTTGTTTTTCATGGTCAAATTTCTTGTCAAACTTTTTTGAAAATTAGCAAGTTTGAAAACGAAGGATCTTTCTTGTCTTCCCTGTGACAAAATCAATGGTGAAGTGTATTGGTTTATCTTAGGCATTCCAAATGAAGCCCCAATCGATGCACATAACATCAATGCAGGTTGTAGGTTCTCTCTAAAGTCTTGCTTCTTTCCACTTAAAACATCAACATTAAACAAAATATTTTGAAGTTTATTAATAAACTTTCTAACAATTTGGAAAGAATAAGATTCAGGGTCATTTCTTAACTCAAAAATGTAGGCTTGTAGATTCCAGAACACAATTAAGGAAAAGTGTGGGTATTTTGAACAATATTCAATAAGGAAGTCTTCTAGTGCCATAGAGTTCGTTTCAAATGCAACAATCAATTGGATGAATTGCGGTATGAAGAATTCCAAATCATCATAAGTAAAATCGTGTAGTCTTTTAACCAAGTGATGGTGAACACCGACATTTCCTCCATGTCGCTTCAAAAGATCTATACACTGGAACGACGAAAGTGTGGAAGACCTCAGTTGATCAAGAATTTCAGCGTAGCTCATGATATTCAGAGGGTAGGAGTATGTTCCATTTGGTGGTGTTCATATTGTTAAGTTTGATTTCCAAACTACAGGACAACGTTCCAGACTATGTGCAGGATCCACTTTGTTTTGAAACGAGACTTGGTTTACACAGGCATATATTAAGAAAAAACAGATTAATTTATATGTTTAGGATAAAATCTCACTAGAAATCTCAAGAACGTAATTAATGTATCTAATGTATTTTGAATTATGATTGATGTTTTTCGAAAGCGGGGATTTGGTATTTCTCTTCGAAATGTTGACCAGGTAAAATAGGTGCGACATCCAAAATGTGTTTTTTCAATTCTTCTGGAGATGCCCTCAAGTCGAAATTTTTGTAAAGAATATATTCTAAATCTGAGATACTTTCCTCTTCGGGACCAACTGGTCTGAAGAATTTTGGATGGAAATCCACACCATCCTCTGCTCTCTTCTTCGCCCTAATTCTTTGGTCATTTTCCACTTTGAACTTCTCTTCAGTAGCAGTTTCGTGATCTCTATTGCTGAGAGCATCAATAGTAGGCTTCCACAATTTACGCGATTCATAATCAAACTGCTCGTCTAAAGGTCTCACAGAGAGACTTCTGGTGACAGTATCCTTTGTATTATATAAGACTTCTTTCTTTCCTGTCTTTAAGTTTTTGATTTCCATTACATCATTCCATTTACCAGAAATTGAGAATAAATGTTCCCCAGTTGCAGTGGACTTTACGATACCTTCAATCGCGTCATATGTTCCACTTATGAAGCCCTTTGTCTTGAATTCAATATCAGCTTCGAACTCGTTCTTAGGACATTTCACATACATATGATCACCAAGTTCGGTTCTCATTTTTCCAAAAAGAATACCTCTGCAATACACATTTGGTTGGTTCATGATGTAGACTTCATCCTTTTTGCCGAGTGTGACATGTCCCCATCCTTCCATTATTGCTGCTGATGAATTCCCAAGAAATTTTGATCTTGGAATTATCACACCATCCACTCTGATTTTTTGTTCAGGAACCATGTAGAAATATGAAGACTTTGGAGGATGATGTGAAGTTTGCTCTGCAATGTAAAAGGCTTGATTGTCAGATGGCAAGTCCCAATAACAACTGAAGAATTCACCTAAAACTGGGTTTAAAGGCTTCTTAACAGCTTTTGGAGCGATATGCCAACTAGCCAAATACCACTTGACTACCAACAAAAATCTTTCCAATGGATCCTCTGTATTGTTTGCTTGAAATAAAATGTCAGGGATCAAAAAGAAATTTGTAATTCTTTCAAGCATAGACTTCTTTTCTAAAATAAATGTGGGTAAAGTAATCTTTGATAAATCACATCCAGGCCTCAATTGGGAAATAATGCCCATTAATATGGATTGACCTTCGTTGTCAACTTCATCTATATCATCGGAATTCTCGGGGCTTTCGCTTTTAGATGGTTCAACAGTGTTATCAATTGAGCTGCTTGAGTCATGATCGTGATGGGAAATTAATTTCAACTTGTCTAGTTTTGAAGTCAAACCCATTGTAATGAAACCACTTATTTAGAGAATGATTGGTATAAAGAAAGTATTAGTCAAAGGTATGATTGTTGCTGTCTAGGAAAAAATGAGAAAGGCGAGCTTGTGAAACTGTGTTCAGGAAACTCACAAGATATGGCGGAACTAATTTTTTGACTTTATCAAGTCCAGATTTTTCGAATAGATGAATAAATTTGTTTAAGAAATGATTTCACTCCTCCAGTCTTTTCATTCAGGAGATTGGGATATTGTAGTAAATTATTAATTTTGTCCGGGTAACTTACATGTTGTGTACCATCAAATACAAATGAGCGCTTTAACTATTCATGCCATATAGGATCGAGTGAAGATGAGTGGTCAAACATATGGAGTCACTCCACCTATTTCAGTCGCTAATCCTACACCCAAAGAGAATGAATTCAACGATTCTTTGATTAAAGAATTAAAAGCTAGGGGGTCTTTCGAAAGTGAAGCAGCCACAAGAAAAAGAGTAGAAGTATTGAATATCCTACAAAAGTTAGCAGAAGAATTCGTGTACATAGTTTCCCTTAAAAAGAATATGTCTGAAGGGATGGCAAAGGATGCAGGTGGAAAAATCTTTACTTTCGGTTCTTATAGATTAGGTGTTTATGGTCCTGGATCAGACATCGACACATTAGTTGTTGTACCCAAGCATGTCACAAGGAATGATTTCTTCGAAGTGTTTTACGAACTTTTGAAAAAGAGACCTGAACTAGAAGAAATTGCACCTGTGCCTGATGCATTTGTGCCAATTATTAAACTTGAATTTAGCGGGATATCAATTGATCTTATTTGTGCTCAATTGGATATTTCACGAGTTCCTAAAGATCTTTCTTTGAATGATAACAACCTATTGCGGAATTTAGATGAAAGAGATTTAAGGTGTTTGAATGGTACAAGAGTGACAGATCAAATCTTGCAGTTGGTTCCAAAACCTACTGTCTTCAAACATGCCTTACGTTGCATCAAATTATGGGCTCAACAAAGAGGTACTTATGGTAACATCTTTGGTTTTCCTGGTGGAGTCGCTTGGGCTATGCTAGTGGCCAGAATTTGCCAGTTGTACCCAAATGCCGTAAGTGCAGTTATAGTTGAAAAATTCTTTCAAATATATTCACAATGGAGTTGGCCACAACCTGTTCTATTAAAGCAAATTGAAGATGGGCCATTGCAAGTTCGTGTATGGAACCCTCGTCTATACCAACAGGACCGACAACATAAAATGCCTGTGATCACACCTGCATATCCATCCATGTGTGCTACACATAATATTACCTCATCAACTCAAAAGGTAATCCTAGATGAATTTAAACGAGGAACGAGCATAATGCAAGATATTGTTTCTGGAAAAAAGACATGGGCAGATTTACTCCAACGACATCTATTTTTTCACAAATACAAGTTTTATTTATGCGTGGTTGCAGCTACTCAATCAAATTATGAGGAACATTTGCAATTTAGTGGAATGGTCGAAAGTAAGTTGAGATTACTTGTGCAGAAACTTGAAGCAGTAGAAGGTGTTGAGCTTGCCCATCCATATGTTAAAGCATTTGACAATGGTTATTTTTGTGAGAATTCAGAGGTGTTATTGAATGTTGTTAATACGTATGGAACTATTGAAGGTGAAAGATTGACGAAGGATATGAAAACTTCCGAGGATCCCGAAAAAGAAGAATTAGCAAAATCAAAATTGGAGTTGCACTTGACAAAAATGTTTATTGGCTTGAAAATAGATTTGCAAAAGGGTGATAAGAAATTAGATATCCAATATCCTTGTGCGGAGTTCTTTAACATTTGCAAAAGTTGGCAAACATTTGACGCTAATAAGCATCACATACAAATTAAGAATGTCAAATTGTACGATTTACCTAATGATGTGTATGTTGAAGGAGAAACCAGACCAACAAAGCCAACAAAAAGAAAAAGAACTTCACCCAAAAACGAAGTCCAAAAGAGGCCTAAAAGTGTCGGGGCAGTTGTAGCAAAGTAGCCCAAGAAGGCTTTTCTGAGGTAACATCTTGAATGCATTAGAAATGACGATATAGATAAAGCAAACTATATAATAAGATAATTAAAATAATAATCATAAATCAACACCAATATTTCCATAATCTTTTGTGTATAGGTAATGATTTGTTGTATTCGTATTCTTCTACAATCTCCTTTCTTATTAATTCAATGTCTGTTTCCCTTCTTCCACTATCTAAATCAATGTCTTTCAATGGTATATAAATTCTCCAATTTCTGTTGTACAATTTATGCGATATGTAAAATACCAATATGACAACTGATCCCAAGTAATTCTTAAAAAAGTTTTCTGCATTGGCTTTCTTTGCTCCAATAGGGAATAAGGCGACCCAAAATTGAACTCCCAAAACCAACAACAAAAGTGCCATTGAGTAAAGAGATCCCCAAACTCCACTGACAGCGGTAAATACCAATTCGCTTGTATCTCTACCATGGAACTTAAGGGCCATTCTGAATCTTACGTGGCATAATCCGATATTGAACCACAGGAAGATGGTTGCCAAACCTGAAACAGAAAGTAACCAGGCAAATACTTCGTCTTGTCTTCTGTATGCAGAAAGGAAACATAAAAGGCCAAATAATGCAGACAAGAGTAATCCAGCTAAGGGACGACCTTTACGGTCGATGTATGCAAAACATTTAGGAGCCAATCCTTGGGCACCCAAACTTTGAACGGTACGAGAACATCCGTACACTGCAGAGTTACCCACAGAAAGAACCGAAATCATGATCACCGCATTGAAAATCGAGGGCAATGCTTTGATTCCACCATTTTTGATGGCAATGACAAAGGGCGAGGCCGACGAACCAGAGTTGCCTAGAAGTTGTTTAGAATTGGATGGAACAAGCAATCCAATGAACGTAAGGGACAAGAAGTAGAAAAGGAAGATTCTCCAGAACACTTGTCTGATAGCTTTAGGTAACACCAACCTTGGATTGGCCACTTCTGCAGAAGCCAAACCGACCATTTCACTTCCTGCAAGGGAGTATGATGCAGTGACAAAGGTGGTAGCCACACCCTTAAAACCATTGGCAAAAGCCCCTGGGTTCTTCCAGTATTTGTCACCAACGAATTGATGATTTGGACCACCTCCACAAACTAACACCACACCGAGGATAATGAACCCAATAATGGCAATTACTTTGAAGATGGTGAGGTAAAACTCTGCTTCTCCGTAACCTTTGACGTCAAAGAGGTTGATTACCACAATGAGCACATAGAAGATGGCGACCCAGGCCACCGGATTGATTTTGGAGTTCCAGTAGGTGATGCACATGGTGGCTGCCACAAGTTCCAAAGGTAGCACGATCAACCACATGAGGGCATAATTCCAACCCACGGCGAAACCCCAGGAGGAATCCACAAATCTTGTGGCATAGGTGGAAAAGGCTCCATTGACTGGGTAAGCTACACATAACTCACCCAAAGAGTGGATGGTGCAAAACACCATGGTACCCACCAAACCCCAAGCGATTAAGAGGGCTGCAGGACCTCCAGTATGCAAGGCACCACCAGAACCAATCAAAAGACCCGTTCCCACACTTCCTCCCAATGCAATCATTTGGACGTGTTTGTTCTTCAACTTACGATGTAATTCACCCTTGGAGGTAGCGGCCACCGCCTTTTCGATATCGTTCAAATCAGTTGGTGTTTGTGTGGGGGTTTCATCAACAGGACGAAACGAGTCCTTGAACCGAGTCCAGCGGCTCACATTAATGCTTTCGTCGTAACTGACCGACTCTTCTTCGTATTTCTCTGGAGTCTTCATCGTTGAACTAATATGAAAAACTTCTGAATGTGTCATATGGACAATTTTGGGGCCAAGCAATTTTGTGTCCATGACTATGGGGAAGTAGTCAGCGAGAAAGCGGAACAATCTTGGGCAGTGATTGCAGTGATTGCTGAAATCCTGAGGAAACTGCTGCGGTTTTGGTATAGTAAGCTCCCCGGTGAACTTTTTCACTTATTGGGTTCCTAGTTCTGATTTGAACCGCCACATGGTGCCACTGGGAGGTGGGCAAAGCCCTCCAGCCCTTTGCGTCATCTCGCTATAGGCTGCTGAAAAATTTTCATCCGAGAAGTGATGGAAAGTGGAGGTTGGCAAAGGAAGAAATATTGGGGCCATCAGAGTTCATGAAAGCTACCCCACGATTACTACTGATGATGTGACAGCTGATAAGATCTAGATTGTGTCAGCCG
The DNA here is from genome assembly GCA_030568695.1 of Suhomyces wounanorum. NCBI lineage: Eukaryota > Fungi > Ascomycota > Pichiomycetes > Serinales > Debaryomycetaceae > Suhomyces > Suhomyces wounanorum. Next base: position 443,295 of record JAJMGL010000011.1, read on the forward strand.
TGAAAGTTGACAGGACGGCTCGAAGTTGTTGAGTTGTAGGGTCCGGCAGCAACTGGGCCAATAAGGACGCGAGATTCTCGCATATTCACGGTAAATGTCGGTATTCGCGGGGCTCGAGCCGCACTCACCTCTGTTGCAGTAATTTGTAGCGGAAATCCACAGCAGGACGTTGGCCACTGGGCATATTGGGCATAATGGGCATATTGGGCTTATTGAAACGACCGCCACCAGTAGGCGAGAGGGGTAGACGCCCGTCAACGTGCATTTCGGACTTAGAACTGCATGTGCATGGCTTCGGTACATGGAATGCCATTGGCCAAACATTCGGTGCAGGGTCCTGCTCTATATAATTATCGCAGCATTAACAACAATCAAATAATGAGTGTTGCCAAAAGGTTGCGAAAGATCAGCGGAATCGAACTGGGCGATCACTACTTGAATGCAAATCTTTACTCTGGTGTGGCTACATTCACAAGGTTCGCAGTGACAACCACATAACCCTGTGCATTAGCGATCAGAAAGAGCACTTGGCTGTACACTCACATTGAATAGGGCACTGCCCTCCTTACAGCTTCTGGTGCCTTCTAAAGCTACCAGGAGCTGGAGACAGCACCCCAATGCCACCATACTGTCCAACTGGCGAAACCAGGCGTGCATCCCAAAGATGACCAACTCGGTTACCACTGTTTGTTACCGCTTAATTACACCCAAAATGCAAACTGCATATGGAATGCCAGTGAGCCGTTCCAACACTGCAAACCATGCCATCCCAGGCACCGCCAAAATAGTTATTGCAGTAGGCTGGGTGTTGTCGACAACGCCTAGTAGAGGGCCTTGGTATGTGAAGTGTAGTGTAATGGGTGCGATTGAGTTCTGGATTCCAACACAAACAAATAATTGGTCGTCGGTAATCTGCGCCACTTTTGGAAGTTATCCATCGCCAATTCGCCACAACCAGCGAATTTAGGAGTTTTGACATTCAGGAGTACCTTACATTCCTATCAAGGTAACTCCCTTAATAATGTCAGAGAGTCACGTGAGCAACCTTTTTAAGATATAGATGAAATTGAACAGTGACTGATATCTAACCACAGCACTGTTGTAACCAGCGATACCATGTCGATCAACTCCAACATACCTGAAGACTTCCAGAATCTCAACGACGACGATTGTGCCAGACAGTTCTTTGCGCAAACTCCACCGTTTCACTTTAATGCCCTGTCGTACATGGTGGAGCCCCAGAACCAATTTCCAGACTTCCTTCAGCAACCCCATGATCATTTGGGCATTTTGCGAGATCAGGCCATTCCGGAAGACTCATTCAGCGAGAATTCATCTCCAGCGCAAAATTTCATGCAACAATCTCCCGACAACTCGTCCGCTACCACCATCCCCAAGACAGACTTTTCCAAGCCCGCAAATCAACCCAAGGCCAAAGGGCCCGCAAAGACAAAGAAACAGTTATTGGATGAGCAGGATGCCATTTTGATTGCCAGAGACGATTCCGAACTCAACGAAGAAGAACTCCAACTCAAGAGAAAGGCCCAGAATAGAGCAGCCCAGAGAGCGTTTCGGGAAAGAAAAGAGTCCAAATTGAAGGAGTTGGAGACAAGGCTATTGGAGAGTGATAGAGAACGTCAGAAGCTCATGGAGAAACTTGAGGTCATCACCAAGCAAAACATGTACATCACTACGGAAAACGAAATATTGCGGTCCAAAGGCACCACGCAAGAGCCAGAAATTGAGGGCGGAAAGTTCACCTTTCCCGACTGCCAGGAACAATTTATTACTGGGTTGACCAAGGGACATAATATTAAACCCCAGCATGTCAGCTTAGTGTACGACCATCCCGAACAACCAGGCCAGAGAATCCTTGCCATCGGCGCTGTTTGGGACTATCTTATCGTCAAGGCTGCCGACTTCAACTTGGACTACGCCAACGTCGATATTAACCAAGTGATGGATAAACTCAAGGGCCATGAAAGATGTCATGGTTATGGTCCTGCATATCCTTTGGAGTTGGTTGATAAGATTATCTCTGAGACTTACAATATTCCCCTCCACTAACCAAATTAGATTGCAGTCAGGTTAGAAGCATGTCCCTAACAACAAGTTCAACTAGCATGACAAGCTAGTCTTGCCCCTGGTTCCTTATATTCCCACATTACATGTTATTTTAGTAGAATTCTGTAGTGCGAAAGAATATTCTAGAAATTATCGTGCACTTCCATAAAAGTGTAACAGCATCCATTAATCAAGCTCCACACTAATGTCTGCCGAAGAGTACAAAGCCCAAGGAAACAAGCACTTTGCTGCCAAAGAGTTCAAAGAAGCAGTTGATCTGTTCACCAAAGCCATCGAGGTTTCTGCCGAACCAAACCATGTCTTGTATTCCAACAGATCAGGTTCTTTCGCATCATTGAAGGATTACGGTCCAGCATTGTCTGATGCTTTGCAATGTGTTAGCATCAACCCTACATGGGCTAAGGGTTACAACCGTTTGGGTGCTGCTCACTACGGATTGGGTAACTTCGAGGATTCCGAAAGGGCCTATGAAAAGGCTCTTGGTTTGGATGCCAACAATGCCATGGCCAAGGAAGGTTTGAACAGTGTCAAGCAAGCAATTGCTGCCGAAAGCACTGCTATGCCTGACATGGGATTTGCCAACATTTTTACTGATCCAAACTTGATCTCCAATTTGAAGGCCAATCCTAAGACCGCTGAGTTGATGAAGGATCCAGAATTGGTTCAAAAGTTGCTCAACTTGCAAAGGAATCCAAAGGAAAACGCCACTCAATTGTTGGCTGATCCAAGATTGATGACTGTGATGGCTGCTTTGATGGGTATCGACATGGATGCTCCAATGCCATCAGATGAGGCTCCACAAACTGAAAAACCACAAGCGGCTCCAAAACAAGAAACCAAACCAGAACCAAAACCAGAACCAAAACCAGAACCTGAAGATGTTGTGATGGAGGAGCTTGATACCTCTAAGCAACAAGCAGATGAAGCAAAAGCTGAAGGTAATACTTTGTACAAACAAAGAAAGTTCAATGAAGCCATTGCTGCTTACAACAAGGCCTGGGAATTGCATCAAGATATCACATACTTGAACAATCGTTCTGCTGCTGAATTTGAGAAGGGTGACTACGACGCCGCTATTGCTACCTGTGAAAAGGCTATCGAACAAGGAAGAGACTTGAGAGCTGACTATAAGTTGATTGCTAAGTCATTTGCTAGATTGGGTAACACTTACTTGAAGAAAGACGACTTGGCTAATGCTGTCAAATATTTTGATAAGTCTTTGACTGAACACAGAACTCCAGATGTGCTCAACAAATTGAGATCAACTCAAAGAGAACTTAAACTCAGAGAAGCTGCCAGCTATGTCAACCCTGAAAAGGCTGAAGAAGCTAGATTGGAAGGTAAAGAATACTTCAGCAAGGGTGACTGGCCAAATGCAGTGAAGGCATACACTGAAATGATCAAGAGAGCACCTGAAGATGCTAGAGGTTACTCTAATAGAGCTGCTGCTCTCGCAAAATTATTATCATTCCCTGATGCCGTCCGTGACTGTGATCTTGCAATTGAAAAAGACCCAGGTTTCATCAGAGCTTACATTAGAAAGGCAAATGCTCAATTAGCTATGAAGGAATATTCCCATGTCATGGATACTTTGAAGGTTGCTCGTGAAAAGGATTTGGAATTAGGCGAAGGTAAGAATGTTGGCGAAATCGATCAATTAAACTACAAGGCAATGTCCTCTCGTTTCCAAGCATTTGATGGAGAAACCCCAGAACAAACCATGGAGAGAGTCTCCAGAGATCCAGAAATCGTTGCTATTTTGCAAGACCCAGTCATGCAAGGTATCTTAAGCCAAGCCAGAGAAAATCCTGCTGCATTGCAAGATCACATGAAGAACCCACAAGTCAGTGCTAAGATCAACTTATTGATTGCTGCTGGTGTTATTCGTACAAGATAATTGTAATTAATGAAGTAAATATTTAGGAGTAATTGATTTTACTAATTTTCGATTTTCATAACTGAGAGAAATGAGAGCGCAATATTTATATTTTCGAAAACACAGATTAATCGTAACTCATTGAATAGGTGCAATTTAATATCAAATAATACAGGTACATAAAATCTGCTTTTAAATGTGAAACAATCATAAATCATCATGTAAGAAAGGCCATAGGAATGAACACGTTAATGGGTGTTGATTATGCGAAATTGCAATCAATTCTTCAGAGCAAAATATGCTATTGCTATTGCTCATGTTGTTGATGAGTATCTAGATGATCAACATAGTTATCGTAAATGTTGGAAATAATATTCAACTGAGAATCCAAAGTGGAACTTAATCCACTCATGTAATCCGACCATAATTGTCCTTCTGGGTTTTCGGAATTTCCTAGTTTTGGATTCATCAGAGTTGCTTGCATCTGGTTCTGTTGATGCAAGTGAGCCTTAGGTTGAACTTGCAACTGAGATATATTAGGAATGGTTGTTGGCCTTGATGAATGCTGATGTGGATGTACAACGGGAACATTATTGTGATTCTGAAGAATCATATGATTTTGAGGACTTGGTACATTAGGTGCAAAATGTGGTTGGTTCAAATTGCCGTGAAAGTGTGAATTTGGAAAATCGTTCTGCACAACAATTTTTTGTCTTGCATCCACATTGCGATTTCCTTGATATTGATGTACATTTTGATATGGATGATGGTTTTGAGCTGTCATATTATGATGTGGAATAGGGTTTACAGGTGAGTCCTCTGGCATGGGATATGGCAGATACTTGGCCGGATTAAGACCTGGAACGGTTCTATTTTCGTGACTCACAGGTGTAGGCGGTAATGAAGATGGTCCTGAAGGTGGTACTGATGTAGAATGGTTGAATTGCTGTCTGGGATTGACTCCATTGACGTTGTTAATTTCTGACCTGTTGCTATTTTGAGATGATGTTAGTTCTTGATGACCTTGGTTTGCTGGTGGAAGTGGAGGAGGGAAAACCTTTCTAAAATTACTCCAACTGTGACCTGGAATTATAGGAGGGAGGTGGGTGATAGGATTTAATAAAACCGACGATGATCCAATTTGATTTGGTTCGATTCCAGGTGTGAAAAGATGAAGACCAATGTCAGCAGTCTTTTTACTTTTATCTGCACTCTTCTGGATGACATATGGAAGAGAGTCGTTTGTCTTTTCATAGAATTGAGGCATAATATGATATCCTTCGGCATGTGGATCAAAATTATATTCTTTTTTCAAATCTATTCCTGCTTCATCCAATAAAACTTTGACAAATGGCCCGAGCATAATTTTAGACATAAGATCACTCATGGATTGCTTCTGATGATTTAAAGTACTCGGATCTTCGCAATAATATTTCTTAAAATTATGGTCTGAGGGATTAGTAGGGGAGTTGCTTGATTTATCGTTTTGTGAAGCTGCAAATGATTCATTGACTTTATCCATGATGTATGAATGAGACCTTGAACTTTCAACTCTGATGTATTTTAGATATGCTTCAACAAGCACTCTTCCATCTTCAATCGAAGTAGGAGCATTTTGAATACACTTCAAATAGAGAACCATGAAAGCTGCCAAAACACCTTGAACAGTAAAGTTATATGTGTGCAAGGGTACAGTGGTGATATCAACTTTGATGGCGATTTGAAGAATTGTACGAGCCGCTTCCAAGTATAAATTTTTGGACTCTTCAAAGACATCCTTATTGGATTCATCAATTTCGACACCAGAATTTTGAAAGGGCAAAAAGTTCACGTTGATAACAAGTAAGAAATAATTGAACTGAAAGAATAAGTAATTATCAATTCCTGAATCCAAGTAAAAACTTGGATCTAGTGCACTATGCTTGTTGAAAAGAAATTCAGGTTCGTTATAAAGATAAGGCTTTAACCAGCTGTCAATCGATCCTGAAAGATTTCTCAAATCCTTATTAAGATCATTAATAGATTCGCACAAAGCAGATATCGGGGCAGTTTCGATATACAATTTTAAATATGCTTTATTGCGAAGTCGAGTGATCATCAACATGTGAAAGGCAACATTAATATGGTTAAACTGGGATTTAATTTCACCCTCTAGTTCTTCAAGATATTTTTCATCGGAGTCCCTTCCATAGTTGGTGATCCTTGATGGACAACCAAATATTGTGTTTGCATCTTTTCCTCTGAGGGATGTAATGTCAAATTCAAAAACTGTAGGAGGTTTTGCTAGACGGAAACAAATGTCCATATCCAAGTATTGAGCGAACCACCAAAGTCTTCTTCTGGTGATCGACTCTTCCGAAGTTAAACCATAATATGCTCCTTCTCTATGGAGCCCAATTTCCTGTGCATATTTAACAAGAAGGGAAACAACTGAGTATGAAACTCTTCCAGGGTTGCAAGTAGACTCAAGACAGTGCGCTAACAATGCCAAACCTTGAATAGTGGTAATCCCTTCACTAATAGTTGAAATTTTCTGGAAATAAAAAATGGAATTTAGAAAACAGCTAGACCTCAATGTAATCAATTCATCAATTGTCATTTTATTTAAAAGTGGTGTATGTGGAACATTGAGGTGGGGAAACTTTGCTCCCAATCGACGGTCAATGGCCATACTTAAGCAGGCAACAAGTGTAAGATTCATGATCATTAGTTCACTGCATTTGAGTTTGCTGCTAGAAGGATTTTCTTTCTTTGAGTCGTAAAAAATACGGAAGAGTCCCATTGCAGTTCGAAACAGGCACATGAACAGGACCAAAAAAATTTGATTATATTCTAAGAAAAGCTCCAAAACCACATCTTCTGGAGGGAAAACTCCTTGAAGAAGATTAATTTTGTCCTTAAGTGAAATTATAGGTAGCTCAACAAAGAGTGCACTGCATGGTTTAGCAAACAGCTTATAAATTAGGGGGAGTCTTTGGGCACTTGTGACAAATTGCTGCAGTTCCGGGCCGAATTTAGTAGAGAATACCTGGAAAAGACTGAAGTAAAGCACATGGGTAAAACATTGACGCCCAAAGTATGTTTCTGAGTAACCGTTGATGGATGTATGTGGGGGTGGAGGCGGGGGCAGACATGAAGAGAATGCACTTGGGGAAGAGCCAGCATCACGATTTTCATCGACCGAGAAGCTCATATCATCATTTTGACCGTTACCGTTTGAATGATGTTTGTCAATCGATTCATCGTCGTTGGCGTCGTCGTGGTCTAATTGTGGCGCATGATCATCATCTTGGTCAAGGTCGGGCAGGCCTCTGGTAAGGATAGCATGACCGTTGGAACAGTTCAGGGTTGGGAGAATGTTGGCTATTTGCACAAGAAGAGATTCCAAGCGGTCGAGACGAACTTCCACATCTTTCATGGATTGGAGCTTATCCACCTTATTCTTTGTAGTACGAGGAGCACGAGGTTTCTTTTCAGAGTCCAAGGGATAGACACAAGCACCATCATTGGATAGATGACAATTCAGACAAGGTTCATTTCCATCACATTTGATCTTTTTCTGGCGGCAGAATTTGCAGGCCTTAGCGACTCTAGCCCGTTTATGAAGAGAGGTGGATATGGAGGTGGTGGAGTTGGGAGGAATCTCTGGGGGACGGGATGGGGAACTACCGTAGGAAGCAATATATTGCAGGACGGAGGTAGGTGGGTCCATTATGTTGGGATGAAAATTAGACTTCACAGAAGAAACAGGCGGGTGAAGCCATCAGATGAAGGAAAAGAATAAGAGCACTAGCTCGATTAATCTGGAGTTGGATAAAGGAACGCCCAGGTTGGGAACCACCTGCGATAATACGAGTTAGGAGAAGGCGGTAATCGAACAAAATACGGCGATGGTTATGAGGATAACCTACAAATGGATTGGGCTGGGGACCTGCATCTGCGCATGCTGTGGGATCTAGGGTAATAGAGGAGTTGGGTGAGGGTGAAGACATCATGAGCAGGCTGCCAATTACTGCCAGGTGAAACAGAGCCTCTTATTTAGCGGAGTAGATTGATAAGTTGTGGAGATAGAGAGGAGGTTACTGGATGAACAAAGAGAAAAGTGGGGTTGTTGGTGGGGCATGTGAGAAGTAGTAGTGAGTTCTTTGTTGTGATAAGTGGGGCAGCCCAGGAGGGAATAGGATGGGAGGTGCCCCAACTTCGAGGTTAGAGGTCAGAACACGAACCTAGGGAGTAGGGAGCAAGATCTGGTTCAGAATAGTGATGAAATGCGTCAGTGGCTCCGTCATTTGGTGGACATGTAGTAACTGTTCCAACCGTTATAGTTGCTATTATTTTTCTGTGGACCACAATTATAATAATTATATAATTATTATTTGTGCCATCCTAACACAATAAAGTTGGCAAGATGTGGTGCTGCGACAGCTTCCTTGCGTAACCGATGACGTTCTCTTCAGACCCTGACTTCCTTGGCTGTATGAACAGGGCTAAGTGGAGTTTTGGTGATTGTGCATCCATCCAGGTATATGCATGGTGCCTGCCCCAACTATGGTAATAAGACTAACCCAGATTCAATTGAATTGAGCTCAAGGCTGAATTACGCGCATTGCCACTGGAAACGGCCCTGGGAGTTCCAAATTGAGCAGGGAATTAGACTGCCTTTGGCCATGGATCTCAAATACCATCGATGTCCAATCCCAGGGCATGGATAGCCTGTTTCAGATATCGATGGCCACAAATGCATGTTGTGCATGTACAGGATACCATGGTGCTGGTACATGACACAGGCAGCTTGGTGAGTCCATTCTCGGCATGTGATGCGTTGTGCTTTGTAGCAACCAGTTGTCCAACTGACAGCCTACAGCACATAACCTAGTGCAGCCAGAATGGTACGTTTCTTGTGGATCTTCTACAGTTTTCGCATGGCACTACTGCTTCTTCTGACTACGAATCCCAGTCAAATGTTCACTGGGTAGCTGTGGGGTGGCGAGGTACCTAGGCGACCAGCTCATTTACGATACGGACATTGTGTTTGCAGCAGCCCCTCTACTGACAATTGTGAAAAAGGTCAAACTATAATTTTTAGACAGTTTTTTCCTGTGATGATTTCAAAAAAAAAACATTGAGGCGTAGTGTTGCATTTACTAAAATGTACCTGGATTAGTTCGAGAACATGAAATAGCCCCAGATGATTCCCTGGAGGCTGGAGAAATGACGCTGAAGTGCTAATATATCTCGAGTGGGAGTTATGAAAGTCAAAGCTACCACAGGAGGCCCCCAACCGATGCTGGGGTAATTGACAGCTTCCTCACCACATTCATATGCATGATCTGTGCATCGTCGGCAGCGTAACCGAATATTTGCCGACTGATATTTTTTGTAGTGAACTTCGATAGTTTGTGCTATAGAATCACCCAATTATAATGTGAGATTTCCCACTATGTACTTCATTATTTGACATTCACTACCCTAGTGTTTCAGCTTCAAATTAGGTAATTCCGTCGAATTTCCGTGAGGTTGCATCTTTGCTAATTACTCGTTAATTCATATCCTATTAAACTATTTATCGCTGCTCCATTCCAAGATTGTTGTCAAGAAAGAAGTTGGGAAGATTTTCCATTTGAGAGAAGAAAAGCAGTGTGAATGCATCGTCACCTAGAAGATCCCCCAAACGCCCAGTGCTTCCGAATGAAGTGCTGGTACTTCTACTCTCTGAGGGTTGCCCATAAACAGGAATCTCTTGAGAGGTACCACTCCATTCCGAAGTTGGTACGGAATTAACAGGTCTATTGTGGCAGTTAGACATATTTTGGTCATACTGTGCAGCCCATACTTTTCCAGCAAGGTCTGGTTCATTAAAACTATTCTGACAACCATTTACACTTGTATAATTGTTTTGTGTAGTCTCACTTCCAGTGACGTTGACTGCGCTGGATGTTGGGTGTAGTATGTTCGATACCGAAGGATTGAAACTGGGAGATTGGGCACTCAGATCACTTCTCGATCCAGGGGTAGCCTGCATAGTGAAAGGTGACAAACCTGTCACCAAATTGTTAAGATGTTCTTTCTTTATGTTGTCAGAAAATAGCTCGGGATAGGACTTTTCCAAATCACGAAAATGATCACGGATTTCGGGTCTAGATTCCAAAACGCTAAGACCAATTTTTAATTCATATGCTCGAATGCATATTCTTAACATGAGTTTAATTAAAATGACCAAAATCACATCTTTCTGTTCATAAGAATTAGTTCCTTTATCGACACTAAACCATTTATTGGAATTTCCAAAAAACCCAATAGAGCATGAAATCAAAAGTTGAAGATCATTGCATGATACCTCAGACTCGGGGTTGTTAAGAATTGCCGCAGTAAGATTGAGAAATGCACACACAGGAAAGAAAATTATTCTTTTAAAATATGAAACTGTGGTATTCTCACGATTAGATTGAGATACCAACTGTAATATTGTTCTAGCTGCATCAAGTGAGATATTCTTAAATTTATGAATCTTTGTAGCTTGTTCTAGATTTTCATCGGCTCCAACAATAAACCCGAGACGATTCATCAACATCAAATGCAAAAAGTAAGTCAAGTGCATGCTTATATTTAACTCACGTTTATGCTTATCAGGCTCATCAGTTAATTGCTTGAATTGTGGATCATTGTAAAACCTGGGCCTATCTTCATCACTCATACTTGCAGCAAGCTCAAACATTTCATTGTTGAGAGTCTCTAATTTATCTGCCAAAGTTGTAAAAGGTTCACGTTGAGCACTTGCAATAAAAAGCATAGCATATGAACTTGATCTTATCTTTGTAAGCAACAAGAGATATATATAATAAACATGCAATGAATCATTCAGTTTGTTTATCATGGCTAAATGCAGCAATGTTCCTAGATTTGCAGTTGGAATAATAACTTTTCCACACCCTTTCTGAGTGACGTTCTTGGATAGATGTAATAGATCTTCACTAGTGTTGGTAGTTACATCTGCTGGGTTGATCAAAGGAGGCTTACCCAATTTGAAACATATCTCCATATCATAGTAGTGACACAACCACCATATTTTGCGTCTCCTGTCTTGTTGTTCAAAATCCAAAAACTCGAACGTTTCATATCGATGCAATCCAATGTCTTGAGCAAATCTTACAACCACAGTGATAATCATGTAGTTCACATGGCTGGCCATGTAATTATTCTCTATATATGTCAAGAACATCAAGGATGCTTCAATGGATTCCAAACCTTCACGTATTATGGAGTTTTTGAAGTAATAGTATATTGCATCATCAAATAAACTGTTTTGAAGTTCGAGTAATTGTTTGCGGGTTGCAGTACTGACTGCACTGCCTGGATGTATTATTGGGTCATTAGGATGTGGTATGTATTCGGACGAACTGGCGTTTTCAAGCAGATCCATACGCATGGTAATTGACAGTAAGAGGGCCAAATTCATAATCATGAACTCCGAGGATTTGAACCGGCGTTTGACCTTACTTTCGGGGCAGAAATTCTGGAAATATTGCTCGAATAATTCGATTATTCTGCGTCTTTCTGCAATCATGGTGAGAATAGGAATATCATGGTAGTAGGTGTTCAAGAAGTCAAAAACAAACTTCAGTTCCATGAGAAACGGAGCCTCAAGCAACCGCTTACGTGATTTGGAGTCTAGGGAAGGAGGCTCCATCCATTTCATCATATACTTGCGGAGCTTGTGGAGAAGCACATGGGGAATGTTTTTGATCGGGGTAATCATGGCAGCATCTTCAGGGCCCAATGTCTGTTCTATCCAATCTAAGGACCGATTGGAGAAGATACACATGATGGAGTGGGTTCCGAAGTACTGTTCCATGGTTTTAGTAGGAAGTACATTTTTTGACAGAATTGTATCTGGGTCCAGCATAGACTTGCAGGGGTTGGTGGCATCGCCGGAGTAGTGGTCAGAATCGTCTACTCCTTGGTCGGAGGACGCATCTTCATCGTCTTCATCTTCATCTTCATCGTCATCGGTGAGTTCATTGGTGAATCCGGGGTCAGCCTTGACTGGAGGGGGTTTAGATGGTTTGGATCCAGTGAGAGAATCCATTTGAGTTGAAAGCCTCAGAAGCACCGATTCCAAACCTGCAAGCCGGGAGTTGATGACGTGGAAGGCCTGTTCATTGAGGGCCCTTCGTGATTCTCGCCGGGCTTCGCTAGCGCTTTTCTTCTTAACGGGACGTTCTTCGTAATGGCACTGGGCGAGTCCCATTTGTATACAGTTGGAACATGGCAGCTGACCATTACATTTGATCTTCTTTTTGCGGCAAGTGTCACAAGCAATACGGATCCGCTTTCTGGAGGCCTCCAGCTCCGGTGACAACGGCATTGTGGGGGTAATTGTAAGGAACTGGAGATTAGTCAAGAAATACTGATGGCAACCAGGACCACCTGAGACGTTAGACCAATTACGTAATGAGATGGACCCAGTGCGGATGGTGGTGGTGGTGCGTAAAGGCTTCTGGGGAAGGGCAATGTTGCACTGGTCGTGAGAGTACTAAGCCCATAAAGGACAGTCTATTATATATTTCTGGATGAACATTCGGAGTAGGGCCATGTGACTGGATCAATTACATCAGTGTATTACTTACTATGGCAATATAGACTCGTTACGAGTGCTTTTGACTGGTATGCTACACCAGTGTTTACTGGTGGCAATAGCCTGCGACAGTGAAAATTTCAATTCCTTCTGTACAATTAGTGAGAATGGCAGCGATTTCGGAACGGATATAAAATGCACGTCGTTCCGGTAAGTATGGGTTATTATTTGCGATTGCGGCCAGTTGCAAGATTAGAAAGGGGATAAAGGGAACTCGCATCTTCTTCCGAAGGGCCCAGGAAAGGGCCAAGAAGGAGACCAGGAAATGACCCGGAAGGGGCCACTGCAGTAATACGAACACACAACCGTGAACTTCCGGAACTTTCAATTTGGTGGTTGTACCGATTCAGCCTGGCTTTTTGAAAGTAGTGGCATTTGGTGTCCAGTACTGGAAACGGGGGTATTTAGTGAGGGCTGGTATTTTAGGCTATTGTTGGACTCTCGCTACGCTCGCATTGGGCTTATTTTCCACAGAATCGAGCCGTGCTAAGAAATTACACTCGAAGTTACTCTTACGATAGAGCTTAGTAATTGACCTAATTAGCATGTGTTTTGATGCAATTTTGATACCCATCTACAACAAAGGATTCCCATCCCGAATTATGGAATAGGGGATACCCAAGGTGAATGTTAACTACGTCGCGATCCCAGATGATACAGACGCAGATGCAATTGGTGTTGCAGTTGCATCTCACATTTAATAGTGATTGTGTATAAATAAGATGGGAAACAATCGGTGGAACCTTGATAGACTTGAGTTTGGAAGTGTTTGATGTGTTTGGTCGTATTTGCTGTTTATTATTTCGTACGGATTGCCGATTATGGATGATGAATTTCCTTTCAGTGATATTTTATAAGTGAGAATATTTTCCGCTTGGACTCTAAAATGTAAATGAGATACACCATCGGAGATGAAAATATTTCAATGTAATTAGAATTCGAATTAGCTCTACATGTCTTGGAAGATGAACTACTAGTCAGTGTGTGATGTAGTTTAGGATCTAATTTTCAGCAGGCCAAGCGCTAGCCGAATCGCACAATGCTATTAATTTGAAGTTTGTATGCAATATTCATTATTTACATCGTATAATCTATAGACTCAAGTTGGAAGAAGCTTGGGGTGTTATACATTTGAGATTGAAGAATAGCATTGAATGTATCGTCGTTGAACAGGTCTAACGATGGTTTGAAGTTCAATATTTCATCAAAATCATAATCAAACAAATCTTCTGTAATTGTTGTCGAAGAAACTGGCGAGGGAATTTTTTCTATTGGCAGAGCTTTGCTACTCTCATCCGAATCTCTTGTATTGAGCTTGGAAAAGATCAAATTGAGTGGCTGATCCCGATCACAAGTCTTCTTGAATAAGTCAGGATAAATGACCGAACAATTGGATAAATGGTTCTCAAGACCAGGAACCTCGTTTAAATAATCGTGTTCAAGTTCGGTTGATGTGACAATAATTCTCAACATGACTCTTGTAATTAGATCAAGCATGGTATTCTTTCCATCATGTATTCTCCTAGATTCCCAAGACAAATTCTCTGGGTTCTGTGAAGCAAAGTACTTCATCGAAGTCTTGATAAGGAGTAACGTATCTTGATGTGTACTTTCTTGCTTTGGGAATGCAAAAACATGCGCCAATAAACTAAAATAAGCCATAAAAGGATAAAATGAAATCCAGTTCAACACAGATTTAGGAGTATTGGTCTTGTCTAAATCTGCCACTAAGTACAAGACTGTTCTCGAGCTGTCAATGGAGAGATTTCCATATTTCAATAATCTTGGATTCACTTCGCTGAATCCAAATGGAACTCTATTAATTAATCCTAAGTGAGTGAAATATAATAATTGAAAGTTCAAAGTGGTGTACTTAAACATTGGATCTTTGGAATTCCTTAAACTAGAATGATTAGCTACAGGACGATCTTCATAGTACATCAAAGGTCTAACTTCAGGCTCCATCATATCTGCAATTCGCTTCATATCTTGATTTATTTCATCCAAAGAATTCATTAAGTTTTCTTGACTTGAAACAATTGCTTTGGTACTGTAAAGATTATTGTAACTCTTGAGCCTCACTCTATTCAAAATCAACATGTAGTACGCATTGTAATATTCAAATCCATACTTTTCACAATTCTCCAAAAGATCACCACTGTTAATATGCACAGATATTCCAGAAGTAGAATCAAACGGACTCATTGGTACTGAAATAAAGTGGTCATCGAAATCGTTCAAAACTGTCAAGTCGTTGTAATTGATAAGAAGGTTGTTACCGGTTCTGTATGAATAATCAATATCAATATAGTCGAAAAACCATACCAATCTTCTTCTTAAGTCACCATCCAAAGAAGTTGACTCGACGTATCCACCTTTGTGAAGCAATCCTAAGAATTGACCATGTCTGATCATAACAGAGGCCAAAACATGGGCCATCACGAAATCAGAGAGATAATTACCTTCAACAAATAAAATCAACAATGCAAGACCTTGCACTGACCTTATGCTTTCACATTGCAATTGTATTTTCTCGTAGCATAATACTGCATTATCGAAGCAGTCCTGTTTCAAATCATCCAATTCGACCGTTGTCAACTTATTCAAACTGGGGTAATTAGGACCAAAATCACCCTTTTGGTTGATATTACTGATACATAAGCAGATGCTTACGTTCATTATCAAGTATTCAGAGTAGCCTAATTTTTCAAGACTATTTGAATCCGACGAGATCCCATAGTAATATCTTTGAAACAATTCACGGACAATATTCAAATCGCATAAAAAGTTTGCAAGGAATGCCGTGTCGTAGTATTTATCAAGTAACTCAAAGATTATAGGACGATGCTCTGGTGTGAAGAAATTCTTGACAACTTCTGTGGTCAGAGGTTTATGCGGATCCGACCAAAATCCTAACGAGGTGTCCACTGCGTTACTGTAGGCTTCCGTAAGGTTTTGCACAGGCAAGGCGATCTTATCACCTTTTTCGACTCTAGCCTTAAGAAATTTTATACTCTTCTCTGAAAAAATGCCAAATATACTGTGGGAACCAAAGTAATACCGTAACCGATTTTTCACCTTGGAGTTAAAACACTGCTTCTTGGGGGTTACCATCTCTTTCAAGATTTCAGGACTAGTGACAGCACCTGCCATGGGTACCACAGATCGCGATTCCACAGGAGGAACATGGGAGTTTGTAGAGACTTTGCGGTGGGTGGTATACTCTGAGGGGAAGTCAGCAGGAGAGACTGAAGAGTTGATTCCATTGGGGGACCCTGAGTTTGGGTTTGAGTTTGAGTTTGAGTTTGAATTGGAGTTTGAATTTGAACTGGGGGATCTGTCTAGTTTTGAGGTCAAATTGCTCAATAGGTTTTCAAGCGCCGCAAGACGACTTGACAAGGATGTGATAGACAGGCCACCCTTGTTGGTGATAGACACCACCTTGTGGTTATCTTCAGGAGTGGTCACCTTTCTGACCCTTCTTTTACGTTCTTTGGGGGCGGTGGTATACAGACATTGTCTCTTGAAATGGATACAGTTGGAGCAAGGGATTTCGCCATTACATTTGCTTTTCCTCTTACGGCAGTAATCACAGGCCGTTTTGGTTCTTTGGGGTTTTTCTTTGTCTTCAGGCATCATGGATGTATCTAAGGGACTCATCACTTGTTCGTGAGATGGAGAGATATCTGATTTGGCCTCTGACAACATCGCCTCAGATAACAATCAATTAGTTAGTAGCCTTGGATGCTGAGCCTGGAAAGTTGGAACCTAGTAGAAAGATGGGGAAAGCTGGAAGTCGTGGAAGTGTTCCCAATCACACGGTAGAATGTTCTAGAAAAAGGTAGAGGTGGCTTATATCAGGTAAGGACACCAATGGAGTGTGCTCGTGGGTGCTGTTGTCAGGAAGAAGAAGGACACTAGCCTAAGGTAAGTTCCCATGAAGCCTCGTATTGTTACAAGCAAGAAATGGGGTTTTTGTGTGACCTTTGCCACACGTGCATTTATATGTGATTACGTAATTGCGTGATTAATAAAGTAAGCGAGAGGCGAAGGAAGAGAGGCTAGTTGAATTTTGCAGGTAGAGAATGGGAACAGGGTGGTAGAAGAAGTGGTCAATTGAGAAGGCCACAAGCTGAACACCTTTGTATAGTTACTATGGAGTAGTTATTATAACAACAAGTTGATGCAACTTGTAAAATAGTGAATTGTGGAGGTGCAGCTAAACTTGGTGGTGGAGAATTATACGGTAGGCGCACGACTTCCAGTAAATATTTTTTTGTGGCCAATATGTTGGGGAAAGATAAATAGAGATGCCATGAAAATGGTTATGAAGATTGAGAGAAAGTGTTTCGATGTTCTTTATTTGGTGAACATCCCAACTCATCCTAACTTTCCGAGTATCGTGGTTAGCACGTGAACTACTGTTGTTAATCCCGTGCATCTAGTGCTAGTTGGTGATGGTGAAGTGTTGTGGATAGTAAGAGGGTTCTTACACAAACGGACACTCTGAGACATTTTAACAGGGCCACACCATTTGGGATTGTTGTAGTAACTCTTAACTGACACAAACTTGCTTTCACGAGAGACACACAGATAAGTATGGTAGATGGCAATTGCTGATCACTGTGGAGTATACTGAGAAGAAACAGTATGGGAGTGATTGTAGCTTTCGTTGACCCATTGTGGAATTGAGATCTCCTTACATAATCAGCTTTCAACAACCTAGGCAATGATGGTTTGGAATATTCAAAGTCAGGGTAAAAGTATTCTTTTGAAGTTTTGACACTTTCAAATTGAAGCCACGGCTCAATTCGGCTACAATCACCTTGTCTATGGTAAATTTACTGTCTAATGTTACTGGAATTTGGTACCATGTATAATACTAAAATATCGTCTTTTGCCCCGAATTTCATCCATCCTGTCCAATTTCCACGCTTTGAAAACCATTTCCATCGACCCTGTAAAAATCTGTGCCCTACAATCTCCAAAAACATACATTCACGTCTTTATTACAACCTTTTTCACTGGATCATTTATATAATCAGAAAATCCGGTCACGTGGGAAATTTTTCACCATATCTCAAATTGTCGACACTGTGATACATCAGCAATATGGTTATCAAGAAGGCGTCGCCCATTTTCGCCAATAAGGAAGACGGAAACTTCCGTGAGGCATTGAAATTGTATGATGCCAAGCAGTACAAAAAGGCCTTGAAATTGGTCGAGGCAAACTTGAAGAAAAACGCAAATCATGCCGAATCACTCGCCTTGAAAGGATGTTCCAATTATCAGTTGGGCAACAAATCTGAAGCAGAGCCTTACATTTTGAAGAGTGTACAAAAGGCCCCAGATAACTACTTAGTAAATCACTTGGCTGGTATCTACTACCGTTCAGTTGAGAACTATCCAGAAGCAGCTAAATGGTTGAAGGCTGCGAATGATAATGGTTCTCCCAATAAACCCATTTTAAGAGACTTATCGTTTATGCAAACACAAATTAGAGACTACAAGAACTTGAAGGACTCCAGACAACAGTTTTTGGAACATCAACCGGGTTATAGAGCCAATTGGACCGCGGTGGCCGTTGCGCATCATTTGAACAAGGACTACAATGGTGCAGTGGCCACTTTGTCTAAGATCGAAGGAATCATCAAGGACCACTTAACTGATGCCGATACATACGAACAAAGCGAATGTGTTTTGTACAAGAACTCTATTGTTGCTGAATCCGGGGATTTCACCAAGGCATTGCAATTGCTCGAACATGACAAGGATCAGATCCGCGATCAATTATCCTTCTTGGAATACAAAGCCAAATACCTCATGTTATTGGGCTCCAAGAAGGATGCTTCATTGATCTACCGTACTTTGTTGAAGAGAAACCCTGACAACATGCTGTATTACAAATTGCTCGAAGCATCGTTGGAAACCTTGGAGAGGCCAGTTGAATTCAGGGTCAAGCTCTACGAAAAGTTGTCCACATTCTATCCTAGATCCGACCCTCCAAAGTATTTGCCATTGACCTTCATTCCAAGTACTTCGCCGTTATTTGAACAAAAGGCAAAGGAATACATTATTCCTCAATTATCCAAGGGAGTTCCTGCTACTTTTGTCAATGTCAAGCCATTATACAAGAATATGGGCAAATTGAATATCATTCAAAAAATTGTTTTGGAATTCTTCTCTAATGAAGCTGCTTCTTCCCCCAATCCAACAATTTCTTTGTGGACTAGGTACTTTTTGGCTCAGCATTACTTGTATTTAAATGATTTAGAAAATGCCACCAAGCACATTGATGCTGCATTGAAGCATTCGCCAACTTTAGTGGAACTCTACATCATTAAGGCGAGAATTTTAAAGCACAAGGGTGAGTTCCTTGAAGCTAGTCAAGTCATGAACGAAGGTCGTAAGCTCGATTTACAAGATAGATTCATCAACTCCAAGGCCACCAAGTACTTGTTGAGGGCAAATAAGGTTAATGAGGCTATTGATTGTATATCTTTGTTCACAAAGTTGGACGATGATGCTGTCAATGGTTGTAAGGACTTACATGTGATGCAATGCAACTGGATCTTGGTTGAGAGTGCAGAGGCTTACAATAGAATGTATCATGAATTCCAAGCCAAGCTTGATGAATTGCACAAATCTTCTCCAGCTGAAGGAGAAGAAGAATCATATAAAGAAATGGAGAATGATTTAATTGATAATATTGAGACTTATAAAGGATTAGCATTGAAAAGGTTCCATTCTGTGATCAAAATCTTCAAGATTTTCTTTAATGATCAATATGACTTTCATTCATACTGTATGAGAAGAGGTACCCCAAGAGACTATGTTGAAACATTGAAATGGGAAGACAACATTCACTCAACCCCAATTTATACTAGAGCATTAAAAGGATTGGCCAACATATACTTTGAACTTTATGAGCAGCAAGAATCTAAAAATATCAACGATGAACCAGTAATAGTAAAGAAGAACAAGAAACTGAAGAAGCTTCAAGCTCAAGCCAGCAAGAAGAAATTGGATCTTATCTCTAAGGTAGAAAGCGAAAAGGATGATACTGATCCTTTGGGATCAAAATTATTACAAAGTTTGAATAATGAAAATATAATTGAGAATCTCTATGATCTTTTTAAACCTTTGGCAGAGGAAGGCAAGAACTTAATATTGACTTGGGAAACATTATACCGTATATACTTGATTCAAGGTAAGTACGTGTTGGCATTACAAGCTATCAAGTCATTGAACAAGATCTATAATCCATATTGTGAAGATATCAAGTTCAGAACCATTGGCGAGAAGGTTGTCGAATTGTCTGAAACATCGAGAAACGATACGAAGGCCAATTCTGCAATCGTCAAGGTAATTGAGAAGGGATTGCTCAGTACTTTTCCTGACTTTGAAAACTCCAACTTCCTCGAAGTATATAGCAATAAATACTAGACTCGATAATAAAAATGATTTTCATTTAAGAATTTCAAAAACTATCGCGTGTGTATTCAGCTATTGATCCATCCGTCAACTTGACTTCTGGCCACGCTGCCAGCCAAATTTATAGTTTGTTGACCCAATGGGAAGTAACTAATAGTGTACCATAATGCACTCAATAATTGAACCACAGCAAAAACAATTGATAAAAGGGTGCTATGCCACGATAAACTTGCGATCAATGTCAATATGATACTTGTAACAAAGATAGTTGTGAATACCAATCTTGTAGACAGGAAAAGGTGGATCATATATGGCTTGAATCCTTGCAACACTCCAAAACTCACCAAAAAGAATATCGATCCTAATGACCACAAGAAGGCAAATTTTCTAGGCTTAAGTGCCAATACAGGGAACAAGAAGAAACATATAAGGTAACAACAAACAGATCCACCAAATGTGAGGGCAAATATTAACATTCTATCCCATCTCGATAATTCAAAGTAACCCGGCTCGGAAGTCACGTAATTTTCATCATCCTGGAGGTACACGGAATTACTTCTAAAGGGATTGAGCTTTTGAAGTCTTGTTTTGAAAGAATTGGGCTCCGGTTGGGTCACTGGGGGTGGTAATGGTGCACCATCGTCTTGGTTTAAAGGAGTGTATTTGTTGGTAAAACTCTTGAAGAAACTCATTGCCGAATGAATGTACGAATTGATATCTTCAATTAACGTCTTATGAACTTGTTAAGGAATTAATACTATTGTTGGTTCGTATATATTCAGTCAAGCGTGTAGCCTTAATGATGACTGTTATATTCTTAGGTGCACGACCATAATATGGGTTTTGTGAGGATTGAGGAACGATAATAGTACCACCTAAAAGAAATCAGGCGCCAAATATGTCACAAGATAAACAATTTGTTTCTACTTTCCTTCAGCTCTTGGCACTCACTGAGGATTTACCTGCTGAATCATTCAATTCTACCGCAAACTATTCCAAAATCCAATCTTTGGGCCCTAGTTTACCAAAATTGGACTTCGATTTTCCAAGTCCTAAAGACACAACCAAAGACGAAAAAACCGTCACAATTGCCTTCAAGTCTATTAAACCTCCTTACAAGTTCAATGCCCTGCTAGAAAATATTCCTGCCTCCTACTCCATACATAAGCTCAAGGTCGATTTGATCGAAGCAGTTCCAGTGTTGAAACTTGCCCATGTGGAGCCTTCCAACTTGAAACTTATGTTCAAATCAAAAGTGATCCAAGACACGTTGATCATCTCATCCTTACCAACTCTCGAGAATGTGTCCTTTATGTGTATGGTCAACGCTCCAGAGCCTAAGTCAGAAATCAAGCAAGAACAAGTGGTTGACGAGGATGCTGATCCAGAAGTTTTGGAACCAATTGTGATGAGTGAGGCTACGTGGAATAGAATAAATGAAGTATTAAAGCAAGATTTGGGCGACCGTGCCCAAGAAGCTTTGGATCGTTTGAGGAAGGGGTGGTAGCGAAGAACTTGCATTTATTTAGATACAGCATGTAGAATCTAGGTCTGAAATAAGAAACAATTCATTAATACAAAGAAGCGAATACATATTTACTTATCAAGCTTTCTATTATTATACATGTATTTCTGAATTCGTACGCTTGGGCCATGGACAGCTCCATAGATTACACATTATAATGATCTAAAAACTAGTGACAGATTATTGCTGAACTAATTTACAAAGTACTAGTATGTCAATTATATCTGGATACAACTGCTTTTGATTAAAGGACATTGTGTACTGTATATGAGGATCTTGAAGCATTAGCATCGCAATGCTGGACCCATTTCTTTATGGAGCACACCATGGAAAATCAAAGCGTGTATATGATCAATGCTAATAGAACGTTAGTGGAATTAGAAATATGTCAACAATTGGGGGCATGTATCAGTTATCTTATTCCCTATCTTAATCCTTTCAAAACACATCAAAAAGAATAGTGTGATTTTGCACTTATGCAGTATCGGTGTTAAAATGTCAACTGTCACACTCCTTGTAACCTTAGACAAGTTCAAAAGTCACAAATTTATGCAACACACAATTGAATGAGCACAAGGTATCGGTCCGCTGAAATCACATTAACCCTGGTATTCACTTCAGAATTGATTCAATCAGATTTCTTCGCAAACCGTTTCGCAATCAACTGGTTCAAGTAGTGGCCCTCCTCACGGCCATTTCTTTTCTCATATAAGTAGTATGAGGCCACACCCATTCCAACACCCACGATCGGGTCAATCCATCTGGAGATCAAGTAAGGATATTGCATTTCATTCACACTTCCTGTTTAGGTGTTGAAGCTCCCCAAATTTGTGGAGATATAATATCAACTAAAGAGTGCGCGCCGGGTAACCTCTCGTATATGAAAATTTTCGCTCCCACGGGTCCTTTCAACCACCCAACCTATACAACATGGCAGCTATATTCCCAAGAACTTGCTACAAATGTGGTGAATTAGGCCACATAGCCGACGACTGTCAACAAGAAAGCAGATTGTGCTACAACTGCCGTAAGGCCGGACACGAATCCACCGAATGTCCTGAACCAAAGCAAACCACCGGTAAACAGTGCTTCTCCTGCGGAGACGTTGGTCATGTCCAAGCTGACTGTCCTACTCAATCCCAAGGTTCCAAGTGTTACAACTGTGGTCAATTCGGACATATTTCCAAGAATTGCGACAAGGAAGACTCTGGATTCAAGAAGCCAGCTCGTTTCTCTAAGCCAACCTCTACCACTTGCTACAAGTGCGGAGGTCCAAACCATTTCGCCAGAGACTGCCAAGCTGGTATCGTCAAGTGTTACGCTTGTGGTAAGACTGGGCACATCTCTAAGAGCTGTACTTCTGCTGCCGGTGGAGAAACCGCTCAGGTTAAGACCTGTTACAATTGTGGTGAGTCTGGTCACATCTCCAAGGACTGCCCTGTTTAGAGGATGAGAAGCAGGTGCCCGTGTGGTTTTTGAAGTGTGGAAAAGACATGTTTTCGTGTCACCCTAATGTCAATCCATTTGTATGATTTTTTTCGGCTAGGTTTCTTTTGATCATTGTGCTTTTTATTTTGGGTTCTCTGGTTTTCAACAATGTACATATAGTCGAATCAATATGGGCCTCATGTGATTGCTGTAGAAATGTAGACCTGTTAAGGCTGCAAGTTAGACTTGTGTCAATCTAGAGTAAGTTCCGGGTATCGTGGATTCATGGAATCAGAACGAATCTGATCTAACTATCTATACTGTTCTCCGCTGAGATCTCTGACAGATTGTGAAAAGTCGACATAAACGTCTCGCCCATCTATGACACATCCATTATTGAGTGATTTGAAGGCTTTTTCTGCTTGCACTTCGGTTTCCATCTCCACAAATGCATAGTTATGGATGATTTTAGCTCCGATAACCTCTCCAAATCGTCCAAAAACAATTGCTAAGGATTCTGCTGTAGTGATTGGATTCAATCTTGCTACGAACAAGGTTGTTGGAGAAGGCTTTGCTTCAAAATGGGGTAAATCTCCCACAATTTCAAGAGCTAGTGCTTGAACTGTTGCTTGGTCACTGGCTTCCATGCTAATTTCTGGAAACCTCATGCTTGAAATCTGTGTTTCTGATGGAAAAGCAGGTCTTTTGTTCGATTCGATACCAGCAGTGACTCGGAAAGGATCATGGAGCACGTGTATATGAGTTATCCGAATGTCTTTGATAAAACGACGTGATACTTGATCTTCCAAAATAGAGTTGTTTATAGCTTCTAACGTGCTAAATCCCTCCACCACTTTTCCAAACGGAATTAGTTTGCCAAACTCAGAAGACTTCATTTTAGGACCCATACTCACCACAAAATGAGACCCTATCACGATATCGTCACCACTGTTGAATGCAACGAACGAAACATCACCTGTACTCAATGTGGTGTCTTGAATATTTTTGTTTGATAATATCATATGGTCTCCTTTGACTTCTGTAGTCATTTCTTCGCCAACTGCACTGTCAGCTTCATTCAAGTAATGGCAAGCAGCATAATTTTCAGTTTCTTCTGGATAGTTGGGAAGTCCACAACTGATAATTTCATCTTTGAATAGATTAAAGAAAGGACAAAAGAAAAAGTGGTTTAACTGGCAAAGTCTTAAAAAATTGCGTGCCACCGTTGGTTGTTTCTCATGCTCTAGATCTACCACCAAGTTACCTAGTGTAGTTTCAATAAGAACGCTCATAGTTATATATATTCATAAAAACTGCCCTGAAATAGTACTATAGAGGTTATGATGGTTAGGAAGTATGTGCCATCCTGCACATGGCCCACTATGACAAAATTGAATTCTCGAAAGTACAACAATCTACGCTATTCAGGTAGAAAACAATCGCGAATTTAGCCACATAGGCAAAATGGAGGACAGTAAACTATCCAAAGAAATAAAATACACACCATAGAAAAATAATTGTGAAAAGAAGTGAAAGACGTCCACTGGGGGTTGTTCCAAGCCAAAGGAGATACCCAATGACTTTATTAGATAGTGGAGAAACGTAACTTTGTACAATAAGATCCACTTTTGTGGGCTTCATGTAAATTTGAGTAGGGCCACTTACGGATTCTTCCAAATTTTCTAGCTCAATTGCTATAGAACTTTCGGTAACATCGTGATGAAAATGTCTATTTGGTCTCTCACTTGGCAAAAGCTGAAGATATCCTGATGCTGCAACAATAGACCGCGGAGGTTTGAATGGAATTGTAATATGAAGATAAACAGGTTGATGATCAGATTGTAGAAGAGAGCGGATGCTATTGTAACTATGTGCAAATGGAAGTCTTCTGTGGCTAGAATCTTTTCGTCTCAATAGTATCCCTTCCTTGAGATCTGGGTCTTCATAGGTGTTTTGATATAATATACGGTCACACCAAGAAGGTGACCGCTTCGAGTTGTAAATGGCTGTGTTTATGTGAAATTTATAAGTAGGAGGAAAGTCGATACAATGCTCGGTGAAGCCAGCAAATATATCACCAGTGACTCTCGCTAATGTAAGCTCGTCGTATTCCTTCACCAACTCTTCTATGTTTTCATTGGATTTGTTAGATTGATCAGAAAGTCCAAATAGCTTCTGTGAAGCTGCTGAATCGAAAACAAACTTTTTGGATGTACGATAATTCAAGTCTCCCAAAAAAAATGTATGATTATCTGGTTTCAATAGTCCATGGCCATCACCAAAATCCATTGCCCTCATTATGGTGGTAAGACAATCATTCCTTTGACGATAATAATATTCTCCTTCGTATGCTGGTAGATGTGCATTGGCAAAAGTCATTTCAACGCTTTTGCGGGAGTGATTACGACCCTCTGGGGAATACTCAAGTCTTACACCAGTTGCACCTTTCATCGAAGAGTAAGCATAACCACAAGAAGTGCTAGCAATCTTGATACGGTCAAACCTCAGAGAGTATGGAGTGATACATATCAATCCAATTGCTCCTGTATGATTAATAGCAATAGTTTGAAACCGGACATCCCTAGAACCATATTTAGTGGTCAAGGCTTCAAGAAAAAGACCATCCAAAGTCAACATTTTCCTAGAAACGGAGTCCTGAAAACATCCATCCATGATAGAGCATAGTTCCTGGACTCCAAACACATATAGCGAAGCCAATTCATATGGTAGTGAATCTATAATCTTAGCAACAAAAATGTCACCATTGAATTGCTGTTTGTTAACATTGTAGGTAAAAAGGAAAAGATCAATTTCTGAGTATTCTGACATTGAGTTACGCTGTCCAAAAACCACCAACAGGTCTTAATTTGTTCAAATTGACTAAGTAGACGACTGTTTAGAATTCAGAAATATTCTGACAATACCCTACACCCCGATTGTTTAGTACAGGATGAACCTGCAGGATGGGATATTTTGCAGCTTTGAATTGGTAACAGAAACGGGATCAACGGATGGTCGATTCCTGACCTCGAGCAAAAGATAAATTCAGCATAATGGGTGACTAGTTGCTTATTAAACATTTAACCGAGTGAAATGGTTTCTTTCCTTGCCTTAATTACTTGAATGGGGTCAGTTGTGGAAGCTAATTCAATTCTGATTGTGAACCTGCTATTTAGTTTCTGCGACTTCAATATTGAAGATGGCCACATCACAAATTTTACAGGTTACTAGATCACATCAGATGTACCCATACATAGAGGCCCAAAGGGCAAAGTTGGAGGAGCTAGATGCCATCGAAAGCAATATTTGCAAGCGGTTTAAGCGCAACCCATACCTCTTACCGGAATCTATACGACCAAAGCCCGATATCATCACAGCCAACAAGGAAAACAAGCGTTCAATAAAGGAATCCATGTTGCAACAACACGAGTTAAAATGGTTCACAGACAAGTATCAGACATTAATCAGGAATGTCAAGAAATTCCAGCTGGTAGATGAACTTCTCCAACAAGAATTGGTCGCTTTGGGTGATAATAAATGTAACTTCAAGAACTTCGATGAGGCCCTCCAAATGATCAAAGAAAAGTATAATGATTCTCCCAACGAATACAGTCAGCCATTAATTGCAGAAGATATCTCAAAGGTATACTCACTCTACTCTGGAGCACTCATGGAAGGTGACTCCTCCAAGGTTCAACGTATTAATACCTACGAAGACTCCGAAAAAGTGAAGGTCAAGAAGAAGTTCATCATCAGCTCTGCAGCATCACATATCGACATTCAAAATACATTCACGAAAAACGAGGAGTTTGGTAAATTTCTAGACTTGAGGCCCTTATATGAATACTTCAAACAAAACGTTGACTCGGAATTAGCGACTTACGTTGAGTTTACGTATAAGTTTAATCAAGTACCCACGAAGTCAAAAAACCAGCACTACACTACTTATCTTGAAAACCTTGTCAAATATCTTGAGGATTTTATCAGAAAAACGAATCCCCTTATTGATTCCAATTCTTTGATTAAGAATTTGTATAAAGAAATTCAAACAAAAATAGACCATACTGAAGGGAAACCGAATGAAAGTGGAGAAGTATATTGTTCTGCTTGTCAGAAGATTTTTGCAAAACAATCTGTTTACGAGGGGCATTTACAGGGTAAGAAACATAAGAAAAATGTATCCAATAACACAACTAAGTCAGTAAATGTTCAAGTTGAGCTTGAAGCGAAGATCAATGAATTGTTGAATCATCTTCTGCCAATATTACAAGCAACAAGAACCAATGCTACTAGAATTGAAGGAATGACGGAAAGAGAAAAAATGATCGAAGAGAGCAACTTTAAGGATGATGAATCTGATTATACTACGGTCAATTCAGACTCCGAATTTCTGGACTCTGATAAAAATGAAAATAGCGATGAAGAAGGATATGAAAACTTCAAAGATTTACCATTGGGAGCAGATGGTACACCGATACCTTTCTGGTTGTTCAAACTTCAAGGTTTACATAAAAGCTATCAATGTGAAGTTTGTGGAAATGTTAATTATAAAGGCAGAATGGTTTTTGACAAACATTTTTCAAGTACTAAGCATCAACATGGATTGAGAATGCTTGGAGTTAGTGATGAGTATTTACCTTTGTTCAAGAGTATCAATAAAATTGATGAAGTACTCGAATTATGGGGAAAATTGAAAAAAGACAGGCGGTTAGAAGAAGGAGAAATAGAGAATGCTATTGAAGTTGAAGATGATGAAGGAAATGTCATGTCCGAAAAGGACTACCTTGAATTGAAAAAACAAGGACTTTTATAAAGAGCCATTTTAACCAGGTTCTTTATTTAATTCGCTCAAATTACAAAAAAAAATATGGGCACATGGTAGGATGTTACATGATGTATACAGCTTGATCTCGATTAGAAATTTCTGGGATTAATTCGTTTCAAGTTTGTGAAATCCCGACCTCGCATATAGATCAATCTTTCTTTTCTTCATAAATCACAAGATTTCTAACAAGAGGGCGAATCTTCTGTGATGTTTGCCATATGGACTCTCAATATCAATCTTACACTATCACTCAAAATCTCCATCTCATCCCTTACTAATTCACCGCATAGAAATACGTATATATAATATTAAATGTAACATTAAAGGTATATTTTCTCTCTGGTACTTGTCATTGGACATGCTGGACTTGAAGTTTCAGTTATAATGGAAACTGGGATTTCAAATGTTTCAGATCCACTGTTGTGTAACAATAGTAAATCGTGCACATAGTGCAGATCGCTAACTGCAATATGTGGATGGATGATAATCAGGGCATTGAGAAAGTTAAGTATGGAAAGACCACTAAAACGACCCATGTCCCCAGCAAGTACTCCAGGTGGAGCAGCAAAACAACTTCGGGACGAGCAAGGATTTCGAATGAAACGTCAAGACATTGATAAGCAGACACTTACAGCTTACGAACAACTAGATGGAGCTAACTCATCGGACCCAACAATCGTCAAAGAGAAGACCATTCAGGAAGAGGAGGCTGAAGGTGCTAAGTATATTATAGATGGTCGGTTACGCAGAGTCCAACCGTACTATTTCACTTATCTTACCTATTGTAAGATGAGATGGAGAGACAGACCTTTGTTAGACATATTTGTCAAGGAATTCAGAGATAGAAATCCAGCGTTCTACAAGAAGACGATATCAGCTGGCCAGGTGACCATTAACAAAAAAGCAGCTTCTATTGATACCATTGTACGAAATGGTGATTTGATAAGTCATCGTTGTTTAAGAAAGGAACCTCCTGTAACCTCTCGGGAAATCCGAATTGTTCATGAAGACGAAAATATCATAGCCATTGACAAGCCTTCAGGAATCCCTGTCCATCCAACCGGAAGATACCGCTACAATACTGTGACCAAGGTTTTTCAGCATGAAATGGGCCGCATTGTACACCCATGTAACAGACTTGACAGGCTCACCAGTGGGCTTATGTTTTTAGCAAAGAGCTCTAAAGGAGCAGAATCTTTCGTGCAACAAATCCGTGATAGAACTGTGAAAAAGGAATACATAGCCAGGGTCAAGGGAGATTTTGCAGAAGGAATTACAGAAGTTGATCAACCTTTAAGCACTGTATCTCCTAAGCATGGCTTGAATAGAATTGACTTGGAAAACGGTAAGGAAGCCAAAACAGTCTTCAAGAAAATTTCTTATGATGATGTTAGCAATACTTCTATCGTTAAATGTCAACCATTAACTGGTCGTTCCCATCAAATTCGTGTCCACTTGCAATATTTGGGCCATCCCATTGCGAACGATCCAATTTATTCTAACGAATTTGTATGGGGTAAATCATTAGGAAAGAACAATGAAGGAGATACTGATGACATTTTGAAGCGTTTGGATCGTATTGGTAAAGATATCGCTGCATCTTCATGGATACACCCAGAAGGAGACGGAGAAATATTGGTTACTGAAGTCGATGAAGAATCAGGATTGGCCCTTTACTCTGATCCGGGACCAAACGATTTGGACTTATGGCTTCATGCTTACAAGTATGAAGCCGAAGATCAGTCTTGGTCTTATAAGACAGAGTATCCAGAATGGTCAGTAAGTTATCAAAGGAAATTCATGGAAATGGCACTTAATGAGGCAAACAAATGTGGAGAAACTCAAACGCAATTCAATGTGGGGGCTGTTTTAGTTCATAAAGGAAAAGTATTGTCTACAGGCCATTCTAGAGAACTTCCAGGAAACACCCATGCTGAGGAATGTGCCCTTAAAAAGTACTTCGAAAAGTCAACTGAAACAGATGTTCCCATTGGTACGGAGATATATACTACAATGGAACCATGCTCCCTCAGATTAAGTGGAAATAAGCCCTGTTTAGATAGAATTTTGGAAACATGTATAAAGACATGTTATGTCGGAGTGGTAGAACCTGATACTTTCGTTAAGAATAATACCAGTTACGGAAGACTTCAAGAAAATGGTGTTGACTACATTCATATACCAGGTTATGAAGAGAATTGCTTGGAAATTGCTAAGAAAG
Source organism: Suhomyces wounanorum (assembly GCA_030568695.1). Classification (NCBI taxonomy): domain Eukaryota; kingdom Fungi; phylum Ascomycota; class Pichiomycetes; order Serinales; family Debaryomycetaceae; genus Suhomyces; species Suhomyces wounanorum. The sequence continues at coordinate 473,324 of JAJMGL010000011.1, forward strand.
GTCACGAACAATAAAGCGATTAGCTCATTTAGACCATTTTAACACTACATCTTATTCTTATAAACTCGTTATCCATTAATTATAAATTAATTTTCATCATCAGAAAGATGAAGTTGAACTTGCTTAGTAGAATACACATAAACGTTTCTTCTTGGTCTGGATGCAGAACCCTCTGTATTTAGATTCTCATCCAGTTGCAATGGACTTTGGTTAGTTGTGCCAACTTTGTGCTTATTGATCGCCACATCCATACCTTCAAGGTGTGAATTCCGGGGTCTATTTGCATCCATTGACTGTGTGGAGACACTCACTGATCTAGGAATTGCAAAACCTGTTGCAATAATGTGATCAGTTATTGCAAGGAAATTGTCCTTGGTCGATCTCAATGCCAATAAAAGTTGCTTGGCTTTGCTGGTGGATTCAGTCTTGGTGTTACAGCTGCTCTTCGATTTAGTCAGTGACAAATTTGGTTGAGAGGTCATTTCAATTTCTTCCCTAGTGCCACCATCTTGGTCACCTTCATCATCTTCCTCACAATCTTCTTCAACAAATAACTCATATCGGTCAAGTTCATAGAGTTCATCTTCATAGAACCTTCTTCCGAGAACACCTTCTTTTTCTTTCGCTTTCTGAATCAAATTAAATTTATTGCACCATTCCCATGGTATCACCACACATATCACATATGTGACAACTGAGAAGATTTCTGACAATTCGTAAACGAAAGCATTGGAGACATCTGCAACAAAAAATGCAACAGGACTGTAGATTAATACCAACGTGAGTAACGATAGAAGCCACAACGTCTTATTAGCAATAATGTAATAGATTTTAGTCAAAAGGTACACACTGATGATGGCTGCATAGCAAAGACCCATGACTATACGAACCAAGTAGATGAACGCAGGAAGAATATCGCCTGCTTCGTCATTGTCGTCATAATTGTGGAACTTAGCGACTGCCCATATTACTTGCGATGTGATAGAAGCAATAATGCCGATGTAGAATGCAGTTCTTTTATCTTTCTGGCGCAGAAAGATTCTCATGATCACCTGGACCTGATTAATTTGTAGCAAAAGCACCACTATCAAATCGAGAATATTTATAGGCAAGCTGGTGTTAATCTTATCTACGAGCTCGGCTCCATGTAGATAGCCGGCACGCTGCTGGTCATGTAGAACAATCATGGACTTGCAAACCACGTAGAGAATGTAGAATGATGACAATGAGGTCAGGCCCTTCATCAACAATGACGGCTTGATGGTGTAGTTGGTGAGAACAAATATCGTAAGAAACCATATAATCACCGACAGTATCGAAATGGCATACACTATTGATACCACACTATAGGGGAAACTTCCTCGTATGCTTCCCTTGGTGAACAGCTCCCATGATTGGGCCACAATAGGCAACGGACAGGTGAATTTGTCGATAACGAGTCCCATATTGGTGTTGAGCATGGGATCTATATCCTTGTAGCATCGCTGGCGGTAAACTCCCGACTTGATGTGGACCACGGGCGAAAACACTTCGTGGGATATCAACATGCCCTCTGGCAACTCGATGTCCTTACAAGAGGGATACATCAGTTGGGCCCACCAGTTATTTTTCCAGTACATTTGATAAGAAGAACCTGGTGATTGGTATCAGAAGTGAACTGTAGACAGGTGAAAGTTTTAGGGTGGCCTTCCCTGATAAGATACAGACTGAAGGAGCTCCTTAGGTAGAGCTTTGGAGAATGATGAGGTTATGGGTGCGATTTCTCTCTACTTTAAAGGGATAATAAGTATGGTCAGCTGAACTGCGTGAATGAAAATCCTTGGAGTAACTTATGATCCGGGAGAAAAGACTAAGGAAAGATATAAATGTCGGTTGTAGATGTATGATGAAATGCCCAAATTGGGACTATATGAAGGAAATTTACTAATCACACCTGGAACCTCTTGGCAGGGTGCGGAAATATCACCAGTATCACAATACCGTAAGTACGCACTGTATGCCAATGAATGTTGCAAAATCGCAATCAGCCGCTGCCAATTAGTGTAAAAGGGCCTACTAGAGTCCATGTTGTAATATACGCTCTTAACGGTTGGTGTTTCTTCTCATATAATCCAATTTGAGTCCCCAAGAGGATAACAGGGCTAAGAAACGATTATCAAGCTTATGCAAGGTGCTGCATCAATTTGGAACGTGGATTTTGCAATGGAATTCCCTCTCTTTGGGTAGGTACATATGTTAAAGAATTTTCAGAAGCTTTGGAGGCTTTCATACTCGTTCATAATTGAGTTTCAACGGGATGGAGAATCGGTTGCTACATTAGAGGTGCATCCTTGGTTCAGGTACATTCAGTTTATAACTCTTCCTGCATAGCGCGATATTAATCAAAACACTTACAATGCTACTTCTGAAGGGTGTAGCATTAGGAGGCATTTTCGGGTATGTGGTGGCCAATACAGAGACCCATTTGATTGAAATACCAAACCACTTTTCCATTCCCTCATTCCCTCTGGGAAATCATGACACCTACACCATCAAAATCAATGATACCACAAAAGTGATCGATTTTTATCCAATAATCACCCCGAGCCAGGTGTTTCATCCCCAACTCAACTTAGCATACTACAGTAAGCCTTCTACGAACCTGGAAAGCTCTGCAGGAACCACCAATCCTACAAACACAGTCTTCATCAGCATCAGAAACTACAGAAACAGCACTTTTAGCTCAGGTGACAAACTATTCGTCAAATTAAGCTGGCCAGCCACCTACCCCTACGATTTCAGCTTAAGCCATGTATACATGAAGGAAAGTGAATATTTTCCAAAAGCTGTTAATCTGGAGTTGGACCTCTACCTTCGAATCGATTATGTTTTACGTGGAGTCCCATTTGATTCTTCTACTATCGAAGACGTTGAGATTCTTCCGGTGAACTTATTCATTAGTCGCCCACCATCAAAGTATAGACCAATTCCGGTGGAATTGAGTGGTTATGTATGCTCTCTACTCAGACTAGCACGTATATTGTACTCAGGAAATGCATTAGATTACTTTCAATGCCCTGATGTGTCCTACCCACAATATTCTTATACCATGAATTCAAAACAGGAATATCCTAATCAGCCAAGATTAGTCCACTTTGGGGAGCTGAAGGGTTCGCTGGTATAAATTGCAAAGAGTGAAATATTTTTCATAAAAGTAATACAAAAGAAGAATGAACTGAAAATACATAGTTTTAATGGGGATGAATTTTAGAATCCTGTCTCCATGATCTTTGAGACAAAATGTTCAGATCCAAGCCTTGGGAAGGCTGATATCCTATTAGCACTATATATAATAATACTAAAGCATTCATTACCCGACATACATGATATTAGGGTTCCAATTAATTTCTGTAACCCAATTTTGATTGCAACAATGAAGAGTCAACTAAAACAACTGGTATAGTTTAATCCTTCAACTATTAACTCGTTTATTCAACTGGTGAATTATTGCATGTCGAACCAGACATATGAACACTATAATTTCAATGAATCCTGTGTAATCAGGAAATCAAATACAATAATCTGTATAATTCAATTCGTACTTCAATTCACCTGTGGCAAATACTAATGGTTTATATCGTGGTTACTACATATACCTAATTATAATTTCTTGATCCTAATTATCCAAAACATCATATAATTAAAAGTATCTTATTTTTATCCAATAGATAACACCAAATTTACACAACGTCAAGTTCAATTTAATCCATTTTCTCTTGCTGCATAAATCGACTAATCCATATTCTGCTCCTCATTTCCAGCCACTAATTAAATAGCATTAATTTATCTCACTGGTTATATCACTTCTGATCAGCTCACCTCTTACAACAATTGCCCCTCCAAAGGTGCTGGACAGTAATCGCAGTTCAAATCAAACTTTCTTAACTCAAATTGAACTCTTTGCTCCCAACCATTTTTTAAGTATTATACTTGACTTCATCGCCCAAAATCTGGAACTTTCCAATCGCTCGTGCCTTAACCTGCGGATCTTCACTTACAAGTTTTGGACTTTCGCAACCTCACTGACATTCATATTCGCGATTCAGGCACACTTCATTACCATATATCCCCTAACATGGTGTCAGAAGAGCTTACCGGCGGCGGGAAACCGCCGTTAGTAGGCGCAACTTCCGTCAACAATCATCTTCTGACTCCCAAATCCCAACATAAACGAACCGACTCGTCGTATTCTCGGAACTATTCACTTCTTGATATCTATGGAGGAGAATCGCCGATGGAAGAAGATCCAATCCTGCCAGGGGGTGTATTGGATGCCAGTATCATGCGGGAACTCGGCAAGCTTGATTTCCATGATACCGACCGGTCTTTGTCCCTTCCTGAACCGGTTAGCGTGAGCCCTATCACCATCAAGTTTGAGCGCAAGAATTACATCCAGCCAATCACCCCGGCCTCTATTCCTCGATTATTGGAGTCTCCTTACGATTGCTATGGTTTTAAGAAGGCTTCCAACCACCACAACACCACCAAGACCGAGTATAACGAGTGGTTCGAAGAGTACTCTCAGTATTCTCTTCGGCGCAAAAAGAAATGGCTTATGTTAATGAAGTCAAACGGTTTGACCCTAGAAGATGAAAATTCTATCCCTACAAGGTTTCCACCCAAATCAGATAAAGTGAAGAAAATGATCAGACGGGGATTGCCCCCAGAATGGAGAGGAAATGCTTGGTTTTTCTACGCTGGTGGTCACGAAAAGATGAATAAGCACACTGGTATATACGACCAAATTATTAAGGACACAGTCAACATCCAAAACAAAGATACTGAGGTCATTGAAAGAGACTTGAACCGAACTTTCCCGGATAACATCTACTTTAACGAAATGTTGAGCTCAGTCTCATCTTCCACAACCGTCAATTCCGACAACCTCCAAACCACCGAAACTGACATGATTATATGCTTGCGTCGAGTTTTAGTTGCATTTGCTCATTATCAACCACAAATTGGCTACTGTCAATCGCTCAACTTTTTAGCGGGTCTTCTCTTATTATTCATGGAAGAAGAGAAAGCATTTTGGATGTTGGTGATTTTGACAGAGCGAATCATCCCCAAGGTCCATTCTGCCAACCTTGAGGGCGTTCATACCGATCAAGGTGTGTTGATGCTTTGTATCAAAGAATATATTCCTCAATTGTGGGCCATTCTTGGAAAGACTTTTGAAGGTGAAACATTATCTGAAGACAAAATTTTAACTAGACTACCACCGGTTACGTTGGTTACTTCTTCTTGGTTCATGTCCTTATTTGTGGGTATTTTGCCTATTGAAACCACCTTGAGAGTCTGGGATATACTATGGTATGAAGGTTCAAAGACCATTTTTAGAATTTCTTTGACCATTTGCAAAATGTGTCTAGACAATCCCGACTTCCAGCTGGCTAGAGCTAGCTCCGGAGGTGGTGCTGAGATGGAACAAATCGAATTATTTCAATTTATGCAGAATTTTCCAAAGATGATCTTGGATCCTAATTTTTTGGTCGATAATTGCTTTAAAAAAATAGGTGGATATGGATTTGGATCATTACCTCAAGATGAAATTAATAACTGTCGTGAATTTGTTTCCAAGCAAAGGAAAATGCTCAACAACAAAAAAAGTAGTGGTCTTGCTACAGAGTTGACAGAACAAGAAAGGAAATCGCTAATTTCGAGCTCAGGCAGCTCGTATGATGAAGACGGGAGCATCCATGATGTGTATGGTTTCCATCGTTCCATAATGAGTGGTGTAGCATGGAATAAGAACATGAGCAACAAGATGAAGAAGAAGTTCACAAGGAAGGTATCACGCTAACCTACACTACTTAATTTATAACTTTCTATTGCATTTTGTGCAGAATAATTTACTCTCATTTGCATTAAACATCGATGGATTCCATCATCGAAAACTACATTCTGGCCGTTATCTAAAAGATTAAGGGGCCGTTATATATATTAAACTTAATAAATATCCCTGTATATTGCATCACCAATTGTAATTGCTTCTTTTGCTTCTTTGACATCGTGAACTCTAACAATATCTGCCTTTTGTTCTATGCAAGCAATTAATGAAGCAGTCGTACAAATAACTCTATTAGCTGCAACAGGTTCGTTGACTAATGTACCCAAAAAAGCTTTCCTCGATGGGCCAAGTAAGGTAGCCAAACCATTGAAACTTAAATAACAATGTTTGACCGAATTGTCGACCTCATCTCTTTGGTTAACCAAAACGGAGTACTTTTTGATAGTCGATGCATGTTTTAGAATAATCAAATTCTGAGCAAGATCTTTCGCAAATCCAATTCCTGGATCCAAAATGATCTGCCATTTTCTTACACCATATGTGAAAGCTTTTAAAACCTGGAGACTTAACTCTCTTGAAATTCCATTAAGTAAATTGCTTACCTCTGGCTTAAATTTTAATTCTTGATGTTCAGAATTTTGCTCGATGGAGTACTCAATAATGTCATCATTGGTATTTGATTCGTAAACATTCAACTTTGACATGGTTTTGGGAGTTCCTCTAGTATGATTCATAACATATGGACAGCCATATTTTGCAACAACCAGGAATATATTTTCATCGAATAAACCCATTGAGATATCGTTGATAATGTCAGCACCATTCTTCAAGCATTCCTCAGCGACTTCTGCTCTGTAAGTATCAATTGAGATAACTACTTCAGAAAACATAGGATTAGAACTGTTTCTTATTGCTTTGAGAATGGGTAACACTCTATCAAGTTCTTCTTGTACGCTTGGTTCTTCACTTCCAGGTCTCGTTGAAACGCCACCAATGTCGATAATTGTAGCACCTTGTTCTACTAACAACTCGGCCTTTTTGATCACTTCAACAACAGAAACGTTACTATTACCACCATCACTAAATGAGTCTGGTGTAATGTTTAAAACACCCATAATTTCTGTTGAATGCTTATTATACAATTGATCAAATATAAGGTTACTCAGTTTCAATCTAGGCAATGGTATTACTTGATGTAAATGATGAGACTCTTGGATCAGTTGGTCTGGTTCACTCAATAACAACTGCTTCAAGTGGTTGTGAATGGGCTCTGCACTCACAGGATGTAAGAAATCAGGAGGTATCAACTCACATAAGGGCTGCAAAACAAACGTTCTTTCCAACATGGAAATATGTGGTATATTTAAAACTTCAGTGTTAAGAATGATGTCATCAAAAAGGATAATATCAAGATCAATACTTCTAGGACCATTGTCGAATTCTTTAACCCTATTTATGTGTGAGTATTCAATTTCCTTCAAAACCTTCAATAAATCATGAGGTGAACGATCGGTGAATGATACTTTAACAACTCCATTGAAGAAATCATTTTGATCTTTGTAATACATTGGTTTTGAAGAATACAATGATGATGTGGATTCCACTTGGATCCCATATTTACCAAGCAAATCGAGCGCCTGGTTTATATTCTTAACTGGCTCACCTTCGTTACATCCAAATGCTATGTAAGCGGTATGTTTACCTGCGGAACTCACTTTTGAATCTTCAGAGTTAGTTGGAAGGTTAAAGGTGTTACTTTGATACAAGTTGTGTTCGTGAAGCACAATAGGTTTCACATCTTGGAAATTGTCAGCCGACATATCTGAGCTCACACCAACTCCCTCGGTGAAACTGATAGCGTTCGGTTTGGTGACTTTCACTGCAATGGATTTGATTCCTTTGCTATGGTTTTGAAACACCAATTGCCCAATTTTCATCACCAATGCCTCTACTGTCTTGAAGTTACTAGCTTCCACGTAAAGAACCACATCGTTGATGATGTCGCTGATGGTAATATCTGCACTTTTCAGTACAGTCAAGCCAATATCGATGTTCACTATCTGGCGCTGTAACCGTTCGAAAGTGAACACTCCGATAATGGTCAACAATTTGAGTCCCAGAATCTTAACAGTATCAGTTTCTGTGTCGATGTCCAACTTGGACCTGTGAATCACATACTCAATACTATCTGCTCTGATCTCAGATTTATCGCTTCTGACGGACACCAGTGCAGTATGACCCCCACCTTTGGTATCATCTAGGACCACTTCACTAACCGATTCTGCGATATTCGCTAGGGATTTGAAGTTCCTGTGTTCATTATTCTTCATGTATTCCAAGATGTTTCTCGAGATCACAGCATAATTGAGCGAATACTTCAAATTGTCAGACACAGAAGCCTGGTGGAAGTCAGTGTTCAATTCTACTGATATATGGATTGGTTGTGGAGTAGGACGATTCCATGCATCTTTACCAGTGATGGCAGTGGCCGCCACATCCTTGATGAACACAGTATCCCTCAACATGGAACAGGAATGATGAAAAGCACGTTTGAAGCCAATAATCGACCTCCAACGAGAACTAACTGGCAACAACACTTTGATGGACGTTCCTATTGGTGCGATATAAAGGATAGAAAAGAGCCACAAGAAGGGACTGGGGTCGCAGTAGAGGATGCGGGTTGCGTTGACATTTTGCACCTTTAGAGAGATGAGAATCAACTTAGCACTAATGTTACAACTGCTGAATGAAGGATCTGGGGTTTCATCTAATGTTTCTTCAATGGCTGATAATTCTAAATTTCAAAGATGACCTGCTTAAATCACTTAAGTGCCTTTACCCTTTGATTTTTCAATTCAGTTATTCCAAGAGCGAAAGAAATAATAACCATGGTGCTATTTTCTGATTTCTATTATTCAAATTGCCACTCGATTAAACTTGTGATACTAACGAACTATCAAGCTCGATCGAGTCCAATGTTAGTGATATAATGTTCAAAAGATAAGAATCATATATATCTGATAATGATGATTTAAACCTACATGTTCAGAATTGTTTTACTTTTCTTCCTAATCGCCACTATCTCATCAGACTCTGAAAAATTAAAGGAATTAATATACATTGGAGTTGAAAGTATTCCCTGCAGGAGAACTTCTTACACCTTTGTTTGCATGTAGTCCTTGGATTTTGTATGTCTTAGTTTGTCAAATCAATTACGACATTTTTTTGACTTAGATTAAATGCACAGGAAGAAAATCTGCTGGAGGGTTTACACAAATGCCAAGCGTTCTAGTTTCAGAAAGAAATTTCAATCATCAAATAGTGGTAGTTTTGTCTACATGCTACATTCGAATAAAATACCACTAAATTAGTATATCCTAAAGAAACGAAGTAAAGAAATGAAGAGTAAAACAACCCTCCAGTCGAAAAAGTGTGAGCTTGAATGATACTGAAAAGTACCAGTACGTCTATATTATATTCACCGTCACTCAGGTTGATTAAATGAAACAAAAAATAAAGAAACCATGCAGGTTTTATACTAATAATACGTAATAAAACCATTCTCGAAAACACACAGGCCATCAACTTCAGCTATAAATTGAGAAGGTTCATTTTTTGCCAAAGAGCATTTATCACTATCGTCAACGTAGTAGATTTTATTAGTCTGGAGTTGACCTGTGTAATTTTTACTGTCTGAGGTCATGATTGGAGCATCGAAGGTGCTTTTGGTGTATGGGAAGCAATCAAGGGGAATGTCCTGCAATTGTTCATAAAGAAGCACATTGGAAGATTTCACTGTGAATTCAATATGAAATTTTGTAACTCTACCACTGAATGCAGTAATTGGGTGGTATATTGATGCTTTAGGTGCATACACATAAGGAACCCAGTAAACGTGTTTTTGATCTCCAACACCTTCCCAAACCTCTTTCTCAAGTTTAAAACGATACTTTTCCCCTTCTTTCCAATTTAAATTAAGGTTGCAAGTTACCACGTCTTTGTCTTTGTCTTCGTGACAATTATCCGAAAGTATGCTATCATTATAACCAATCAATCTGGTCCTAGCAAATCTTGTGCCATTTTCGATAACTAAACCAACTTCAATGGATCCTGTACCAATTTGGAATTCAGTACCGTAAAAGAAATCGTACTCCGTTGGTTCATTAATGACGATTTCCTGTTCAGCTTTATCATAGCCATACTTAGGTGGTCTTGGAAAATTAAAGTGAGCTTCTTGATTAGGACCCCTGTAGTTTTTCCCAACATATGCTAAGACAGCAGTGGAAAGTAAAGATAATTGTAAGAATTGATTGATTTGCATTGCGATCGTAACAACTATGGAAAGCAATCTAAACTAAAGAATACAGATTGAAACTAATGTAGATAATCAGCTTGTTATATATTTTCTATTGCTTCGAAATTTGTTCCATTTTGAAACAATTTCACAGATGTAGACTAATCTCGAAAGTACATGGGCATAGAATGAAATTTCTGGTAGTAGGTGTAAAAATCTTCTTCAAAATCAAGAAATTTTTGGGGATACATTTGATTCAGGTCAAATTAGTAAACGACGCATATTTCTTGAACGAACTGAATGATGGTAGCCGTTGAATACTATTTGCACATGGATACAAAAAGCAACATTTTCTTGGACCAAATTTTAGGAATAATACACAATTTGTTTTGCTTCTCTTACCAATCAAGATAATGTACCAAAATTCGGAGAAATTTCAAGTCATGAAGTAGTTGGAAGTAAATTTCACTGTGGTCTTGGTAAAAATTATTGAAACAAGCTTTGCTTAAATATGTAAGCTTAGTAATCGCTAGAAAGGCAATTAGTGGCCACTTTCATGACCTGAGCTGTAAATTTTATGAATCAACTGTGTTCCTTTCTGGCACTCAATGCTCTTTATTCTAAAAGAGTATACTGTGAGCATTAAACTGTATAGTATGCAAAAAAAATACTGAGAACTTCCCTAAGAAGAAGAACACGATTAATGTCTTGCAAAGTCAAAATCCTCAGCATGGCTCAAGGATTTCAGAATATTTTTTGGCTATGCTTGAGTGATCTTTTCAAATTCAGTTAACATCCTAGGATGTTCCTGAATCACTTTCAACTTGCCTTGTTTCAGTGATACAGAAGATTAAGTTCGGATTATAAACAACGTCTATTGAAGCCAACCCTTCCATAAATTTGCGGATGACATGCATGTAAATTTATGGGTTCGAATCCCCTGGAGTAACTTTTAATAGAGTTAAGGATACTTGAAATTTTTACATATCAAATTTGATGTAGAACTTCAAAACTAATGGCACAAATCTAAATTAACTGAATTACTTTCAAGAATCAATTTATTCATGAATTTTCCATCTTTCATTTGATCATTCAATGAGGTCAGCAACGAGATGATGTATTTTTTGAACGATGAGGACTTGATTGTTAAGAATAAAGTCGTTGAAGTAAGTAATTATGTTATCAATGAAAATAGCTTGGTAGATGTCATTTTCAAGAATTGTTACTGTAAATAATTCCATCTAAGAAAATTATTTGACTGAAGCTAGAGGAAGAATTAACGAATTTCTTCTCCAAATAAGAAATCAAAACAGTTATGAGATGATACCAAGATTTAAATGGCACATTGCTGCATTAAGGATAAAAAGTCGTACCTCGGTTGGTTAGTTCACTCAACATAGTGATTCAGAAATCCTGACAAGACTATCTACTGGATCGTATGAGAATCTTACTACAAAAGATTTGTCTGCCCATTTTCAAGATGAACTTTGTCATTTTCAACTCGATGCAAGATTTCCAGGTCTTGAAAGAAGATTTCTATTGGATATTGGGAGAATATATTTTTGAACTATTCCTTTTGTTGAAGAACTGAATTCTTGGCAGTTGGATTAGTTGGTTCCATTTACATAAGTATATAATTCATCAATAGATGATTTAAATGTTTACCTGAAAAATTACCTGTTGTAAATAGAAAGTTGGCTAAATCTTCAAATGATCCACATTTGACAATCCAGCACAACCTCTGGCCTTTTAGTTCCTGTGCCAGTTGATTCATTGAGGGCTCTTCTTGGTGATGCATTTTAAATGACCAAATATGCATAATTACTTGAATTGAATGTTCCATCTTGACCAGCTTATTTGATGTCACTGATCAACTCATCGAGAAATGTCATTTTAGGCTTCTTCGTGACGGGCCCTTCCATGTATCCTTCCTCGTCACCTTTAGTGATTTCGATGTCATCTATCACTTCAACTGAATCCGCCACAATAATGCCAAACTCAACACTGGATTTAATGATTTTTAGTGCTTCATCATTATTGCAGCCCATATCTTCCATTACAAGTCTAGTTATTATCTCGTTGGCCAAAACGTATGTGGAAAATGCTGCTGTTGTCCAGTATGAGACAGTATCGTTTCGCTTGGCCGAACTCCGTAGGCCCTTTTGAAATTGCTTATTTATCATATTCCCTATTATCAGTTGGCGCTTGACTCCGTAGTATCCCCCATAAAATTGCTCCCAATTTATGTTCCATTTTTCTGTGCTAGACATAGTGTCATGCTCTGAAGCCTTTTGCTGTATTTCTGCTAGCGTATAGTAGTATGAATGTTCTTTGCCCTTTAAGATCTTATTGATGATATCAGCATGTGCTTCTGCCCTTTCCAAAAGTTCCCTCTTCGACACGATTGGTTTGGGAAACTTCAGACCTTTGAACTTCTCTTTTATTGTATCTATTTGTGATGTCTTATATTGGTTCAACTGGTGTACCACTCCATCTATCAGAGAAATTTGGAGTGGTTTGGGTTCCATGTGGTCTTCAACTTCTTGTTCGTCGCTAGAAGGAAATTCAACCGGAGGTTCACTTAGTGATGCCGATGGTGGAAATTCAAACTCTTCAATTTTGATCAAATCATTCTCCAATTCATCGTCATTCTCTAAGTATCGGGTATCATTGAACTGGTACTTGAGCTCTTTTTCAAACACATCCGTGGAAGATTTTCCTGGCTCATAAATATGAATCTTCTTCTTTTTTGACATTATCTTTGGCTCTTCGGAGAAAATGCCACTAGTTGAAGGAATTCCTTTCCAATTGTTTGGCTTTATGCTAGAGAAATCCTTGCTTAATTTAGTCATAGGTTCTCTTTTTGAGATAGTGCGGAAACCTAAATAATATATTGATAAAAGACCCGTCCAAACACCAAGTTGTGACCCATGCAAGTATGGGCAAGGAAATGAAAATGGATACACAGCAATTTCTACTATGATTTCCTCTACAAGATCATTTTTTTAAATTTTATGCATGTAAAGCATTTATTATTGATTTAGGAAAAGTTGATAACAACTAAGAACAGAAAATTTCAAAATTAGTTAGAAAGCTCTTTGAGGTTTTCTTAGTTTCCATCGATGTAGCTATTAGGGATGATCTATAAAAATATATTGGAAACCGAATTCATCAGTTCTGGAAATGTCCGAATATATGATAGTCAAATAAGATCCCATAATTTGATAATACGACGTTACAGGATCTTAATATTGGGTCAACTATGAGACTGAAAACTGAAATTTGGCTTTTTGATATCTTTAAATATCAATCAATCAGAAATTTAGCATTGGTTTAAAAATTTTTGAAGATTTCGTGATTATTTGCAATTTTTTAATTTCTTGGATCAATGCTGATGTCAATCAAGTAGAGCTACACGATTTTGTGGAAATTTTATTGCTACAATTAGAAGAATGAATTCTAACCTTGAAATGAATTCTAAGTATGAATTAATTACGTTAATTGCTTAATTTTGAGATTTATAATTTTAAAAATTTATATTTGAGGAATTATTATACAGTTTTATATTCAAGTTCATTAGTAAATATCCTATTGTGGGTTACCACCACCATTTTGGAAAAGATTTGCTAATTGAGCACTCAAGTTGGCTGGGTTTTGACCTTGAGCCATGAAATTAGGCATACCGCCCAGTTGACCCGGCATTCCTCCTGGTGGGAATGGTGGTAAACTACCAGGTGCTTGTTGAGAATTGTTAGAGTTTGAAAATAAGTTTGACAACGGATTCACTGATGACTGTGTGAATGTTGTGAAATCTGGTTGAGATCCATGAGTCATGCTTCCTGCTGCTTGAGGGATCAAAGTAGTCTTCACGTAATCTTCATCAGGCTCACCAGGCTTGTTGGACTTCGGTCCATTTCTTGCGGAATTGGTAGGCATTTTCTTGGACATGGCCTTGGAGGAAATTCCAGCACCAATTTCAATATCGGGCTCATCAATGACCATACCACTTTGAAGTGGTTGACCTCCAGTTCCACCCCATTGAGCTTGAACGACCCAACTTCTGTCAGCGTCGGTCAATCTTTGGATTGGAATGACAGAGATACCATGTTGGTAGTTACAACAGTCTCTTGGACCGAAACCAACACCCCAACGGGTTCTTAATGGTAAAGAGTTATCCTTATTGAAGGAAGTAATGACTTGTTCAGCTTCTCTTCTAGAATAAACCTTGACGAATGCATGCTTTCTTTCGCTGTTCAAGATGACCGATTGCACCTCGGCAAATGGTCTCAAAACAGATGCAATTGCTTGTTGGTCCATGTTACGTGGAACACCTCCAATAAACAATGTTCTAGACAAGACTTTAAAGGATCCTTGTGGTAAGGTGGGGTCAAAACCAACATTTCTGGGACGGTAATGTGGAGTACCTTGGATGTTCAATTCATTTTGACCTTGTCCATTGTTCAATTGGTTCATACCAAGTTGGAAATTGGCCAGAGGATTTTGAGGGAGATTTTGAGGTGCATTTTGGGGAAGTGCATTTTGTTGAAAGTTACCATATTGATTTCTTTGAGGAGATCTTTCTCTTCTACCGTACTGGTCACCTCCACGATTAGGAGATCTTGATCTATTTCTTCTGGAGTAAGGATCATTACCGCTATCACGGCCGCGTCTTGCATTACCATAGTCTTGTCTAGGAGGTTGAGGTGGTAAGCCATTTGGACCAGAATTACCATTTTGGCCAGAATTACCGTTTTGCATCTGTTGTAACATATTGAATATCAACTGTTCATTACCAGCGGGTGCTCCCTGTTGTGAAGGTTGTGGAGGCTGTTGAGGTTGAGCATACGAAGGAGCACCATTATTAGCGCCAGAAAGTGCGGACAACTGTGATAAGATATTGTTTGCGTTATTGTTAACTGGAGCAGCTGGGACAGCTGGAGTAGTTGTTGGAGTATTGGAGTTGGAATTACCATTATTCTTCGCCAAGGAAGCTAAAGCCAGTAAAATGCTATTGGAGTTCAGCGCAGTCTTCTCAGATTCGAGCTTGACAGGTTCAACCTTAGATCTTGGTGGAGTTCCAGGCGGGGTTGTTGAAGTGAAATGTTTGGAACGAATTGATTTCAAGATCTCAGGAGAGAAAGTCTCTGCTCTTTCCCAAATATCGACTACTTTACCGATTTTGGTAATCTGAGATTGACTGATCTGTAATTCCAAAGCATCATCGATGATGGATTCAACCAATTCACTAATCTTGTAGACGGCAGCCGCATAGGTGCCTTCTGGAGCCAGAGAATCAATGGTCTGGTTACGTTGCTTAGCTTCAACAGAGTATCCTCTTACGATGGAGTCAACCACGTATACGACACCCAATTTATGTGAAGATGGAACTGCTTTACAGTTAGCGTACAACGTAGTGATAATTTTGGACTCCTGCTCAACATTCTTGATGGCAATATCAGTCAACTTTTTAATACGTGAACCTGACACTCCTGGAGCCTTCAAGGTTGGAATTTCTTTAAGAATAGATTCAAATTCTTCAACTGACATATTGGACACTTCTCTTTACTGTTCTACTTGATACTGTAGATTGCACTACTCGGGATACTGATGGTATCTTCGGAAACTCAGAAACTCAGAAACTCAATAAGAAAATATATAAAAACTTTTAGTTTTAGGTGTACGTCAGTTACTCGTGATACGACTACTTAATCACTCCTGTTACTTTTTACCTTAGTAATCGTCGTTGTTGTTGAAAGTGGTGGCGAAAAAATCAGGGGATAAGAGCTCTTTTATAGACATGCCAGAAATGTGGGTGGGGCACGCACATCGAGTTTACCCGGCCATACGCGAATGCTGAGAAATACTTAGCATTCCGAATATTACGCTCAAGTGAAAATTTACCAGAAAAGTCTGATGGTCAATAGAACTGCCAGCATAGAATGAGAGGTTTGTCAAGCAGTATTGGACGAGTGGGTATATCACGAGCATACTCTACTGTAGGTCCTAACATCACATCCACTTTAATATTATCAAGAAACCCAGTGATAACAGCAGATGTGCCTAAATTCGAGGCCCAATACTACAAATATCAGAATGAATTGTGGAGACGATTGATGTGGACCTTTCCCAAATGGTTTTACTTCAGAGAAGGTACCTTATCCGAGCAAAGATTCAGACAATTGAACAAGGACCCTGTGGCCAACAATCCAAACATTGAGTTCCCTAACGGAAGACCAGAAATCAGACAAAAGAGAGACAGAAGATTCAAGCAAGAAATCAGATTACCTAAGACATACAAAGAAGCTGATCAATTAGAGGCTGGAGAGAAGGAACAAGAGCTCGAATCATCTGCAGATGATTTGGCTCGTAAGATCGTTCCAAATTCCAGAATTACTAAGGCCGATGAACAGAGAGATTTAACAAGTTTGGAAAGAAAATTGAGCCGTACTTTGTATTTGGCTATCGAAAAGAATGGATCTTGGACTTTACCAAACTTCGCTGCTTCTGGTGAATTGACTGCTTTGCACACTTTGGCAGAAGAAGGCTTATACAAGATTGGAGGTGACAAGATTAACTATTTCAACGTCTCCAATACTCCTTGTCACGTATACAACAACACTGCTGACAACAAGAAGGAGTATTTCATCAAATCTCACATCTTGTCTGGTCAATTTCAACCACAAGAGTCATCCTTGAAATATGTGTGGTTGACAAAGGAAGAGTTGAAGATTCACTTGAACAATGATTACTACAAGGACATCGAGCACTTATTCAGTAACATATAAACATGTACATAGGCATTAATGCAGCATTATTCGGGTACAATTGTAACAAGGTTACGAAGTCTTGGAAAACGTTACTTTTCATACATAGTCTATTATTCTAAGATTCATCGCAGTAGAGAAGATTCAGTTCATTTCTATCAAGTGATTACATTTCTTTCTTACCCTTGATAGCCTTCTCAGCAGCGTAGACAGATCTGTCAAAGACAGTACCCACCATTAACACACCAGCAATGGAACTGATGACACCAAGAACAAATCCAGACCAGGTCTTTGCGTATTGTTCACGGTTGATTATCTTCAATGGAGAGATGTCGAAGTTGAACGATACTCCTGGAACTCCACCACGAGCATGTAAGGTGTGGCTGTGGTCTTCATCCTTCCCCCCTGACAATGGTCTGTCATGGGTGATAACAGAGAATTGGTTGGTGTCCAATGTCTGGGAGGATTTCAAAAATTCGAAACGGGTAGCAACCACCTTGAGGTAGTAATTATAAACATGTTGCTTCGAGTTTTGATTGACAGAGTGGCCATCCAATGGGTGAGTGTTCTGCTCAATATCGTTAGATTCTGGATCTCTTCCAAATGATAAGTGATTGATAACATGATCGAAATTGAATGTGTCTTCATACTTATTGTACAAAGATAAATCATGGACGTGTCTACCCTTGGTGTTGAATGAAGCACCTGGTGCAAAGTCCATGGTACCGGAAACTCTACTGATCTTAGTAGTTCCAATAATTCTGCAACCTTCATTTGAATCGATGCTGGCTTTCAATTTGGCCACATAACCTTCTTCTTCACACTGTTTAATGTTTTCACCGTCAAAGAATCCCCATAATTGCTCGGCATAAGCCAACTTGACAGTCTCACAGTCGTTACAACAATATTCGTTTTCATCCAAAGCTCCATAACAGGGGCCACATACGGGATTGGAAGGATCCTTACGGGCCATTTCGTACAAGGACTTTCCGATATTCAAGGAATTAGTGGCAGATTCGAAGATTTCGTTGATAATAATACCATTGTGGTCCTTGATGAGACGGCGCTTTTGGAACCCAGAACTCAACACATTCAACTGGATGTTTCCAGATTCGTCCAACATATCAAGCGAGATCATTCCACAGGGAATGTTGGGGAAACTGATATCCAAATTGATATCCAACTTCTTGTTGATGTCTCTGTCCACCACGAGTTCTGGACGGTTGATTACTGATGTGTAATCCTTGTACTCATTTCTTATCAAGAGCAACACCACCAAAATACAAGTTAAGGTGATAAGTCCTCCAGAAGCGGTTTTAATCCGCACATCTTCCACCGTTTTGGCGAAAGCATCTAACGATGTCAATTTAGGCCCTGCCATGGTAGTGGTACGTGTTAAGAATTGAAGTGCGGGTAGAAATGTTGATCTACATCGCAGTAAAGTCAAAGTTACAGAATTAGTGAAACAGTGCAGGTTAGTGAGAACTGGGTGTAGAAAGCTTTTGGAATTTGTTGAAGGTGGGAGAAAGTTTGGTGGGTATTGGGATGTATCCCAATATTGCTAGCTCTCAAAGAGAGGGACCATGTAGTTTGTGTGTGATGTTAAGGGGCGAATTGCTGGTGATTGAGCAATTGGTTACCCGTGGGCATTTTGCTTGACTCAGAATCGCAACTATTTTTATGGAGGTATCCACTGAAGTGGGGAATACCACAAGGGAACACATTTGGAGATGTTATGACGACCGTTAATTTACGGAAGTGTGAAGACGGTGGGAATAATGGGAATGGTGGGGATGGACGTATTTTAACTTCGTAATTTTAAAGGTGAATTGGTGGATCAAAGGAAATTTTCAGTTAGTGGGTATGAAACCTTCGTTAGGTTGATCGACTCGATTGGAAGCGAGGAAATAATACAATAATTAAATGTGGCCATAATTGAAATTAAACCAAATCAGAGGCTACTTGCTACTTAGAGGCATCCAGGGATTGAGTGAAAATTCAACAAGTGGCATCGTAAATATGCTAACAATTTGTGTAATTCCAATTGACCAATTAGTCAATTATATTTAATTGTTTCATTCCAACTCTGTACTAACTGCTTTTCTGTCCACCTCTTGCTGATGGAATTATTTCCGTCCTTGCAATTAATTGTTGTTCCTATTCACCTTAATTTTTCAGTTTCAAGTGAATGGATTTGAAAAATTGTAGAGCATTTCTGCAGTTGGGAAGCCAGCGTTATGAGGATATGCAATGGCCAAAAGAATCGTAAGATCCTGGGATTGTGAAGCTGGGCAAGAATTCGAGAAAGTGGAATTCAGTGGTAACAGATTTGACAGCCCAGCAAAATTACGAACAATTAAGCCTCAAATACAATAGACCGGGCAGACTAACGCAATACATGATTCCGTGAAAATGCTGGATAGCGCATTTCCATGTTTGCTCCCACAATTCATCCTGAAATTCGTTACATTGCTGATCCACAAGCACAATAACTAAACAAGCGATACGAGCAAGTTGTAGAGACGCGAATAGTTTAAGAGACTTTTCGAGATCTTGTGGGACAGATCAGAGATCAAATTATTCAAAGAAGGAGGCCTTCAGGATACTAAATTCACCGTAAATGGAATTAATTACACCTCTACTATCGCTACTGAGGGTTCCTCAAACTTTATTGTACATAATATCTTGACAATAATAATGTTGTCCCTCTAGTGATGGAGATTATTATCTCACGTCAACTCGAGAAATCTAATGCTGGGATCTACCCCAGCCAATGGTCCCCATCATCCTGAATTTTCACCCACATCCTTGACCACCAAACTTCATGTTAAACAATTTTCACCTATATTAAGAGCGTTGGTCGTGTGAGAATCTCTTGATTACTACAGCTGCGCATAAGTCCGCCGGGTGTAATTACACAACATTTCCACAGTGAGGGCCCAATCTGGCCCACTACATTTGCACATTTGCACATTTGCACATTTGCACATTTGCACATTTGCATGTCACCAGGTGGAAACAAGGTAGTACTTAGAGGGACAATTGGCAATCCCCCATGTAGACGTAGGTGAACGTTTCAAACGTGAAACGCTTAACTAAGGCGTTATTATTACTTGTGACAATCCTGCTCACTGCAGAGAACTTACAAAGAATGCATCAACAAGATGCATCAACAAAACCAATGTATCGCATTGATTTGATGGATGCACTGGTGGATGCACTGGTGGATGCACTGATGGATGCACTGATGAAACACACCAACTCAATAAACCTATTAAATCCCCATACAGTGAACAATTGCAAAAACAAGTTTTTCAAATACAACCTTAGTAGTTTTCCCCCAAATTAGCTTACGAACCCTCTCCAGTGGCCTTCACCCTGAAGCTACCTCCAGTTACAAGCCCCATAATCATATTCCCCGATCGGGGATACTGGACCAGGGATATTCTCGCTGAAAAATACTCAGTGGTGTCATTATTTTCTCACACCTACCAAGAGATCCCCTATCCACATAATTCGGAGAATATTTCGGTGCTCATAAAGGCACCGACACAGGAATACGACCGACAGTGTCAAGGGTGCAGTTCTTAGCGGGGGTATTTTCACCCACCATCTTACCAAACCCGACTATTGTGTAGGGGGTTTAAAATACTGGGTATTTTCTCTGGCTATATCTGGTGGATGGCCAGGGCGCCAAACCCCGAATCACCAGGAGAGCAGTAAGTACACGCCCTGGCATATCGGGAAATGTCGCGATCCTGCATATAGACGCACGACATTGTCAGGTGACGAGATATGTTAATTTTCAACAGCCTTGTATGAAGAGGTGGAATAACCAGACTTTTCGACCATAGACACCCCTACGACGCCGGTATCGCCCTAACTACACCACAAGGACCACAATTCCACTGTCCGGTATCGGCCATGTCCATGAAAGCCAACAAAAACTTCTTCAAGAACTTCACTCCGGTGCTTGTACGTGATAAGCCACTTCCTGGCCATAGTTCAACATCTACGGAAATCATCCTCCTATCGATCAATGTGACCGGAACCAGGCTTGTGGCATCGCGTACAGACAAATCGCTCAGAATATGGCGGTGTTTGCCCGATCGGGCTTCAGACCCCATCACCATAGAGGATGCCCATAGTAGGTCGGTGGAGCGGATTAGCTGGAATCCCCAGACAGAACACACATTTGCTCTGGTAGGACGGGACGAGTACATCAAGATCTGGAAAGGTCAGACCGGGGCGTTGGAGAAACAGATCAAAGTGGAGAAGTCGTTGGGCCAACTGGAGCCCTGTTGTTTAAAGATCGTATCGTACTCCAAAGACGGCAAGGTTCTTTTGACAGTGGATCGAGATTCCACAGTGTTGTTGTTTTCTGTGGACCACGACTATAAGAAGGTCCAGGAATTCAAGATCGAGGAGCACATCTACGATGTGCAATGGTTCAACCACCAGCATGACTTTTTCATCATGGCATTGAACAATGGCACCCTCCCAGTTTATGGCATAACTGGCGAAGATTTCGCTATCGGCTTGAAATCCACATTGAGTGGACATCGGTCGTCTGCAACCACCATAACCGTTGATCCCAGAGGCAGCTATGTTGCGATCGGATCCAATGAAGGTACCATCAGCATGTGGAATACTGCGTCAATGTTAAACAACAATGTCATTACTGCCGTGGACGAAGCGATTGCATGTGTGGATGCATCTCGAGACGGCACCTACATAGCTGTATCGTTTGACCGAGGCTCCAATGTCCGAGTATTTGACGTGGACTCCGGAGAAGAGGTGTATGAGGTGCAAAACAGTGCTTCGGGGCTGCTGACGTTCGCTTGTGTCGCCTGGTTCCCCAACAAAACAGCATTTGCCTACACCAGCGATTACGGCACCACCATTACCTTGACCAGAAAACCGGAACGTATGTAATTGCCGTCGGATTCGGCCGACACAAACATATTGGTATATTGCAGATCCAGAACAATAGATTTCACCCTGGTCTCATAACGTAGTGAAGCACCGCTGGGCATAAACAACCGTAGCTTTGGCCATGTTACTTCGTTTCCAGAAACGAAGGGTGTCAACTCGTGTATGGTTGTACATATTTGAACTACAAGATACTCGAGTGGGTATTTTTCACCCAGATTTCTGTTGATAATATCCAGATCTGTGGATACAAGGGATGCGAAACTGCAATCCGTGCATAGAACCCCATTGTGACATCCATATACGGGCAGGCGCATGCTGGATTTCCCATAGGCTGTCCAACCACAAGCAAGAAGTAGCAACCGATAAGTAATGGAGTAGCGATTTGACAAATGATAGACTAGCCATTGGACAAGTGATAGACTAGCCATTGGACAGCCATGCCACTACCAATCCCACTACCAATCGACTCAGGTTTCCATCCAATTCCACCTGCACAATTTTCACTCCACCATCAATCACTACCTGGCAATCAATGGCCGCCATCCATGGCCGTGGACATGCAAGGTAGAGATGTTACCGAAGGAGGGTGGGGCACACAAGTGCCATGCTCAAAATCTCGCAAAATCTGCCTGTATCTCCTAAACTGATGGTGGGCCCGAAGATGCCACTGTCAATGTAGAGATGCCCCAGTTTCATCGAGGGAATAGTTGCCGTTGGTGATGGAATGAAGGCACGTCGTCACAAAGGTGTAAAGGCACAAACGCACCTGGCACCTGGCACCTGGCACCTGGCACCAGCGAACATCTCCACCATGCATGGAAATGGAACATCAAAGAATTGTTGGTGGGCAGGACAATAGCACATGGTGCCAAAATTAGGTGACGAAGGAGTTTTAGTGGATAGATTATAGTTTATGCCGAAGAGTATGCATCGAGCGCATTTACATATTAATTGCAGAGAACACCCGTATCAGGTAACTGCATGCCATGCGTCTGTGATGGCAGTACCCGCAATATTAGCACCATTGTTGGTTGGCGGGGAGGTGTGTAGGAGTTGCCGCCTGCAGGAGGCCCACCATGCAGGAGAATGTGGATGCAGAAAGGTGCATGAGCAAATGTCGCGCGCACCTGGGAAGGAGAATGCGCGACATTTTCCTCACTGCGTGCCTGCGATTCTCCTTCTTGGTCTAATTAATCATCTTTCTAGAATCCCCCTACCGCAAGGCGTGGCTATACATTAGCGTGCTGCCAGCTTGTTGCTGCAATAGAAACCCCCTAACATGTGGACTGTCACTGCTATTCGTCAATCCTCCTACATCGTCAGCCTAGCACCTGCATCCACAACCTCCCGCATAACCCTGCCCCCGGGGGCGTGTGCTGCCCACCTCGCCAATTTTCTCGCTAACCTAGCGGAGAATCAACCGGTGAGTCAAGACCACTGGCTAAATCGGGCCACCGCCTCCTCCTACTACCCAAAACAACCGGAATATCACATGTGTAAATCTGGGACCGACTGCAGTAAATCTCAGACCGGGACAAGTTTCCATCAGTTTAGAAACTTGGAATTGTCCAGCATCTGGAACCTTAAACCTAGACCTATCAATCGCTTGCTCTAACTGTGTATAAACTCGCTAATGATCCGTGTCATATAATTCTCTTCTTGTACTGTCAACCTCGTAGGCTCCGTACCAGGCGCCTCGTCCTTAATCGCCCCAACCTCCTCCCGCACTGCCTCAAAACAAAAATCACCTCCAACTAAAACCCTTCTACCACGGCTAGTCCTTCGTCCATCCCCAGCTTTACAGCTTGCCATCTTAATCGTGGCGACAATCGTTTGATCCACCCTTACCCACCATGGACATGAGCCACCCGAGTCCCCCAGGGGCCTTCAGAACCGTGTCCACTGCCTCCAACCTATCCCTCAACTCGTCTACCACCAGTATTACCCGTGTGGCACTGGGCCCCATTAGTACCATCAATGCCAACTTCAATAAACAGCTGTCGGCCCAAGACCACTTGAACTACCAATGTCAATCCCTCAAGCAAAAGTTGGCCGCTATCGAGGGCATGGAACCATTCTTAAACTTGGCGTTCAACGCTTCAGAACAATGTGCTGAACAACAGGCGTTGGCCCTTTCCCAACAGATGCAACAAGATAACTCCCGCTCTACAAACGACTACCGTTCTTCAGTGGGATCCATGGGCTTCTCCATCCATTCTGATACCTCCTCATGCTCCAACATAACCGCCATAACCAACGGGGCTGGCCCAAACAAAGCGTTGATAAACAACAACATTTTCACCTTCACCGCTGGTGTGTTGCCAGCAAACCTCAGCGTGGATCCTGCCACCCAATTGTGGAAGTTATTCCAACAGGGTGCCCCCCTCTGTTTAATCTTCAATTCTATCATGCCCGAAGCCCAAATTCCCATAATCAGCAGTGACGACTTGCGTATCTGTAAGAAATCCGTTTACGACTTTCTCATTGCCGTGAAAACTAACCTCAATTTTGATGACGATATCATGTTCACTATCTCCAACGTGTTTCTGGACAGCACCCAAGACTTGCTTAAAATCATTAAAGTGGTCAATAAACTCTTGTCCATGAATGACGCAAAAAAGTTCGAACTCGACCCTGCACTTGTCAATTCTATGGCAGAAATAACCATATCCGATGACCGATCAAAGGTTTTCAAAGAAATCATCGAAACTGAAAGAAAGTATGTGCAAGATTTAGAACTTTTGGTTCTGTATCGTGACGATTTGGCTGCTGCCGAGTTGATTTCAAGCGAGCAGATCCATGTTCTCTTTCCCAACTTGAATGAAATCATCGATTTTCAACGCAGATTCCTCAATGGGTTGGAATGTAACATTCATGTTCCCAACAAATACCAAAGAATTGGAAGTATTTTCATTCATGCATCTTCTGGTCCATTCAAGGCTTATGAACCTTGGACTATCGGTCAATTAGCAGCTATCGACTTAATCAACAAGGAAGCTATAAATCTTAAAAAGTCTTCTACAAGATTAGACCCTGGTTTTGAATTACAATCTTTCATTATCAAACCAATTCAAAGGTTGTGTAAATATCCATTATTGTTGAAAGAATTAATCAAGACTTCACCAGAAGCAAGTGATCCAAACTTAGCTCCTTCTGCATCGTATAGTGAGTTACTCATAGCTAACAGTGCCATGAAGGATTTAGCAAATCAAGTTAATGAGGCACAGAGAAGAGCAGAAAATGTGGAATACTTACAAAAATTAATAGATAGAGTATCAAATTGGAGAGGTTTCAACCTCAAAGATCAAGGTGAGTTGTTGTACCATGGTCACGTTGGTGTTAGAGACGTTGACAATGAAAGAGAATACGTTGCCTATTTATTTGAGAGAATTGTGTTCTTTTTCGTAGAAACTGAAAAAGCAGTTGAGAACAAAGAAAAAGAAACAAAAAAAAGAAGAGAACTTTTATCCACTAGAAAGAAATCATCAGCATCAGTTACTTCAAATTCAACTGCAAATTTGTTAGAAACTTTACATAAAGCCAAAAGTGATAAAGCTTCTCCATTGGAATTAAAAGGAAGAGTTTACATACTGGAAATTTATAAC
The DNA here is from genome assembly GCA_030568695.1 of Suhomyces wounanorum. Classification (NCBI taxonomy): domain Eukaryota; kingdom Fungi; phylum Ascomycota; class Pichiomycetes; order Serinales; family Debaryomycetaceae; genus Suhomyces; species Suhomyces wounanorum. Next base: position 498,752 of record JAJMGL010000011.1, read on the forward strand.
ATTTCATCAAACAATAATAATGGGTACACTTTGGTGATTTCATGGTCTGGAAAGAAAGAAAGTGGATCTTTCGCATTAAGATACAGAACTGAGGAAACTAGAAATCAATGGGAAAGTTGTTTAAGAAATTTGAAAACTAGCGAGATGAATAACCAAATCCATAAGAAGTTGAGAGATTCACATGGATCCCAACTGACTAATGATTCATCCCTTTATGATGTCACTGCAGCTTACACAACATATTCACCTAATCCACCAACCAACAGTAATTCTGCTAGTTCAAGCAATGATAATATCAGTCTCAGATCATCAAATGGCTCATCATATCTTCGTCATCATTCTTCATCTTCCACATTTAGCATGATGAGACAGCAAAGAGCCAAATCAAGTGGTGGAACTGAACCTTCCTCCAGAATATCGTCAAATGGAGCACCTTACTCCAACACAACTCCAATTACAACTCCAACAGAATCATTCGCAAATGATATCAAGATCAAATTGGTCTATAATTCTTCAGAAGTGAACGAAATATTACAAGTGTCTACCAATATTCAATTTCTGGAATTATACCAAAGAATTTCATCGCATTTGGTATCCAATGGTACAATTGATGAAGATGCAAGTGTAAATAAGTTGAAATACAAGGATGAAGATGGTGATTTTGTTGTTATGGACTCTAATGATGATTGGATTTTGGCTGTGGATATGCTAGATGAACTTAGTGATGTGGATGGTGATTCCGAAGGTAGTGATTCAAAACGGGATTTGACGATCTGGGTGTCTTAATGAGATTTTAACACCGGTGTGCATCAGTGTGAGCTTATTTCAGACCTCAGAGGTCCTGATGATTGTGTTACAGTAAAAGCTCAGGTTGCATTTATCCGACATTTTCTGATCATTTTTGGGATTATTGGTTGATTAGTACGGATTTCTAGAGTCCACTATGTCAATGGAGTATTTACGTTAATACAAGATTAGCCAGCTAAATGTCGTGAATCGTCTTTTTTACATGTAGGGTCTATCCTGATAAGTTTCAGGAATGTGCTGACTTTGCAGACTTTGCTGTTGATTTTTCATTTGGCTTTGAAAAATTATTTCAAGTGATGTGACAAAAGGGAACCTGATTTCCTCCATTTGTTAAATTGAAGTGTGAGCTGCTTTAATTACATAATTATAGTACTAGTCTAAAATGGAACTGAAGATCTAAATGGTGGGCTTTTTGGTACCAGAAAACTTTAATTTAAGAGGTAACTAGCCAGGTTGGAATGGGTTTAGCTACAGGAGTTAGAAACATTTCCCTTGACAAGTATACTGATGCAAATATATCTACATGTTTGAAAAAACTTCATTTTACTTCCTGAATATTGCCTGTTTATCATGAAGGTCGATTATATTTTATTTATTGGATTTTAGACGAGTACGTTCATTTACCCCTTTCCAAAGTGAAATCATGCAAGAATGTTCGTTTGGTAGTAAACTCAATGTTTGTGGCACAAAAAGAACTGGAAATGGAATTAAAATGTGCTGGTACTAACCATCTCAACTTAACATGGTATCTACTCTTTTGAATAGTGGTGTCATTTTTAATGCAACTGAAAATTTGAGAATTTTGTCAAAATTCTTTGATCCAAGTCAACACCGTGTTAAAAGCCAAAGTTTGCTTAAAGTGCAGAATATCTGACCAAATAGGTCTGCTGTTCTTACAGAAGTGAACACTCATGATTCGGAGTGTTTTACGTTTTCTCACAATCATCAATAACTCTCGACTCGGTCTTCCACCAATTTCCTCGCAGCTTATCACCCGAGTCAATTCTCACACGGCTGACAATCTTATCTCTATACCTTCAAATTCATCGAAGCTAGGGGACCCCTAAATGGTTGCTAGACTATCTCATATTATTATATATCCATAAGTATCAATTGGATACTTAATTTGCTATTTCGGCCGCTGGTCTTCCGCTTAGAAATCTGCTTTATTTGATTCGCTAATAAAGTGCACTGAACTTTTTTTTGTCTTAATATCACATCTTCTTCTCCACAACTCACATCGCCATGTATTCTCCACTAAGGCTGGCGGTTTCTCGGTCAATATCGGGTCTGACCAAGAGAATAGCCAGAGACCGTTTGACTGGTGCCAAAATGTCAGCCAAATTCTCCCGTAATTTTGTTTGCAACCACTCGCTGGCAATGAGTCACTCGATGATTCGTGAGTTTTCATTGAGCAAAAGGGCACAACAAGAGGTCCCCATTTCACAAATGTCTGAAGAATATCAGGCTATATTGAGCCAGGAGAGAGCAGTTGACACCATCGATGTCTGCATTGTCGGAGGAGGCCCTGCCGGATTGGCCACAGCCATCAAATTAAAGCAGCTTGATAATGAACATGGAGATGGAGATCTTCGTGTGGTTGTATTAGAAAAGGCAGGAGACTTTGGATCTCACATTGTCAGTGGTGCCGTCATTGAACCAAAAGCTTTCAGGGAATTATTTCCTGAAAGTGAATTGACTGAAGAAACCGGAGGCATCCCACTTCCTGCTGATTTGGTCACCAAAGTCACTAAGGATTCCATGAACTATTTGACAGAAAGCTACGCATACCCATTACCAGAGCCTCCACAAATGGCTAATCATGATCGTAATTACATTGTTTCCTTGAATAATGTGGTGAAATATTTATCAGAACAAGCAGAAGAATTGGGTGTGGAATTATACCCTGGAATTTCGGTCAGCGAACTAGTTTATTCCTCCGACGGCTCTGTTAGAGGTGTTGCTACCAAGGATATGGGTATTTCCAAGGACGGCACTCCAAAAGACTCATTTGAAAGAGGAATGGAGTTTCATGCACGTGTAACGGTATTAGCTGAAGGATGTCACGGTTCCTTATCCAAGCAAGCTATTACAAAGTTTGATTTACGTGCAGAATCTGAACAGCAAACCTATGGGTTGGGTATCAAGGAAGTTTGGGAAGTCCTTCCTGAGAACTTCGAAAAAGGATATGTTGGTCACAGTATGGGTTACCCACTTTCCAGCGATGTTTACGGAGGTGGGTTCATGTATCACTTTGGGGACGGGTTGGTAGCTGTCGGAATTGTGGTTGGTTTGGATTACGGCAATCCATATATTTCTCCTTATCAGGAATTCCAAAAAATGAAGCTTCACCCATACTATGCTAACATTTTAGAAGGAGGAAAGTGTATCTCCTACGCTGCAAAAACTTTAAACGAAGGTGGTTACCAATCGATTCCAAAACTTTACTTCCCTGGTGGTGTATTAGTTGGATGCTCCGCCGGATTCGTCAATGTTCCCAAGGTGAAGGGTACTCACACTGCCATTAAGTCTGGTATTGTTGCAGCAGAGTCTATCTTTGAAGAAATCAAAGAACTTGGAGCTGCTGATGAGACGTTGTTTGAAGATCCAAATTACACTTCAATTGTATTGGAAAATTATGAGGCGTCATTTAAGAATTCGTGGGCATATGAGGAGTTGTACAGGGTCAGAAATGTTCGTCCATCCTTCAATGGACCGTTAGGGTTTATTGGAGGATTAGCACATTCTGGTATCACAACTATGTTGACTAATGGAAATGAACCTTGGACATTGAACCATCATTCGACTGATGCAGCTGCTACTAAAGACGCAAAAGACTACGAACCAATTGACTACCCCAAACCAGATGGCAAGCTTACATTTGATTTGCTTACTTCTGTATCCAGAACAGGTACCTACCACGACGAAGATGAACAATGTCACTTGAGAGTACCCGAACAGAACTATAGGCTCCATACAGAGAAAAGTTACCCTAAATACAAGGGGATTGAACAGAGATTCTGCCCTGCTGGAGTTTACGAATACGTTGAAGATGAGCAAGAACCATTAGGAGTAAAGTTCCAAATCAACAGCCAGAATTGTATACACTGTAAAACGTGTGACATAAAGGTTCCCGAACAAGACATTACTTGGACAGTTCCTGAAGGTGGAGATGGTCCCAAGTACTATATGTCTTAGAGTTATAATAGATATAAAATTTCAGGTTTCATAAAATACATAGGTAAAATTGATCAATAATTTTTACAACTCATTACATTAGGAAGTAAACCACGAATTGAAAAAACAGGTCCGGGTCGTGCTCAAGAACCTGCGTGAGAACCTGATCAAGGATCTAATTATGAACCTTATCAAGGTGTACATTTGATTAAAGTTACAATTTACAATTGCAGCTGAAGTTTGGATGTTCATGAAGTCGACATGTAAAACAGTGAGAAACGCATGACTTTACAGGTAAAACTTGTCATTTTAACAAGAAATTTGAATCTATAACTACCTTTAAGGATCACCGACACCCTCTATGGTTATCATTATATTGAAAGATTCTAGAGACAACGCCAAATAGATATATCCTAATACAACTATGTTGCTGGATGAGAGAAGTAGAGAGATAATAGAACAAAAGACCATAATACAACCCAATAAAATATTGTGTTAAGACCCAAAGAGAATATACAGCAAGTGGACAAAAATAGAAAAATGAATAAGCAATGGTTTAGGCGAAGAACTTATCCAAGTCAGATAAACTGATGTCCTCAGGAGCACCAATATCTTGGGTTAAAAAGCCTGAACGGATAACATTGATCCACTTTTTATTGCAAGAATTGGCTTTGATGTTTGGAGAACTGACTGAGGAAGAAGGATTGGAAATAGCCTTCAAGGCAGCTGCATGCAAAGCAGCGGCAGCAGCAGCAGCATTTGGACTGTGTGAGCTGGGAGCACGAGATGCTCTTGGGGCAGCAGCAGCAGCAGTCAAGATCTTTGATTTCTTGTTTAATGAGAGATAAGACATTGATTTTGAACGTTTACCATTCTTACGCATGGTTTCAACGTACAAATCTTCATCATCTTCATCATCAAAGACTTCAAAATCTTCCAATTCGAGGTCAGATTCTTGGGCTTTGGATTCCTCCTTTGAGTCTTTAGAATTTGAGTTGAGATTTGCTTCAGTTAACGAAGCGGTGACTGGAGCTGAGGAGTAAGGAACGAATAAATTGGATTTATCAATAGGAGAATCCAAGAAAGTGTTCTTGGTAATACCCAAATCAAACATGGTTTGTCTACGAGGTTTGGCCAACGTTGCTTGCTTGCCAGCCTCTAATGGATCGTCCAAGTTGATGTCTGAGGAAACAGTGGGACGAGATCCAATACCAGATCCCGACTTAGGGGATTGAGAAAGGTCATCACGTCCACTCTGATCTTGTTTTTGGATTTCCATTAGTTTTTTGACATGAACGTGAAAGTCCTCTGCTAAAAGTCCACGATAAACGTACACCATACGTTTTGGAGAAGCATCTGCCCAGTCTCTGGATAAAGCATACTTCAAATTGTTTTCACCTTTTTCCACACGTTTGACATAAGCATTCAATTTTGCAGAAACAAGGTTGGATGTTTTGGTAGATAAGTTTGCCATTTCTGGGTGTCTTTCGACCATAACATCACAGATTTGTTTGACGGTCATACCGCTACCTTCTGGATCTTTTTCGTATAGGATAAGGAAGATAGCGTACAAGACGTCATCTTCAAGAGATGGATCATTCTTTTGTTCTGGACGAGGTTTTTCTCCAGTTACGGGAATGGTGGTGGAAATTCCAGTAGCGATCGGGGCACGGGATGGGTTTTTTGGTTTTTTAGGTAAGACTTGGGAGGAAGGAGGAGTAGAAGAAGTGGTGGGAGGGGTGGAACCACGGGAAAACGGTTTTTTTGATTGTGATGAAGGGTCGTTAGTCATTAACGAGTCAGGCGAGATACTGCGAGAGGTCGGAGAAAGCTCACCTGGACTCATGCTTTTTTCAGGAGTCAAAGGGTTAACCGACTCATCGAAAGAAGAGAGGGCAGCATCGTTGGATTGGCTGACGCTGAGGGTCTTTGGATTGAATGATGGGGACGCAGGAATGGCAGAAACGGGAATACCCAAGGGTCTTCTGTCAGCTAAAGCCATATTCTGATTAACAAATGGATTTTTTTCTTTGTTAAGGGGACAGGATGGTACAGATAATAACCGGATAGGAAAAAAATTCGAGGTTTTAATGAATCTTGGAGTTATCAACGAACAAAAACGAACAAAAAGATTGATAAAAAGACTGAAAAAAAACGACTTCCGTTAGAATCTGGTTAACAATGAGAGTCCATATATGAAGAAGACGTGATCGAATGTAATGTTAATGGGGCCTCGTCAAACGATAATCAAATGCTTAACGACAGGCGATAACCTGGTGGTTAATACAGGCCAAACAAACTGGAGGAGCGAAGGGACCGAACGAACGGAACAACTGATGCTTACTCTTGCGATATATAACCGAATATATATCGAGCAGATCGAGGTGTAAATAAGGGTAGGAGCTTAAATCGGCGATAGCCTGCGGAGAGGAATTGATAAGTGGAATTGATAATTGTAAAAGATACAATCTTTCACTTACAGAGTACAGGATGGGAAGATGTGTCCTGCACAAACCCTCGATGGGACTGCTTTTCGGGGTCGTGCACGCGCTCAATGATCTGAAAAATTACACAAACAGCCATTTCAAGTGAACAATTCCGATATGGTTGCTTTCTATCACAACATGGGGTGGTTGCAAAGGAATGCTGGCATTGCGGGTCACCGACATTGGTACCCCTCAATGTACTTGATGTTTCATCGCCCTCCATCTTCCATTCCGAGCCAAGCTGGGGGCAAGCTGTAGGAACATGGTTGTGAATCGCAGAATTCCGTCCTATTCTGTGGTTGCGTCCTGTGCCTGGTATAGGGGTCCCGATAGGATGCCGGTCCGGAGTGCCGTGAACTACTAGCTTATCGTTTTCATCTAGGTGAAGAGCCCTAGAAGCTATAGAAAAGGATTAACCTACCAGCTGTCCAGAGTGGGGAAATCCCTATTGAACCCCACTATCCAGCTTTTCAAGGGGCTAGAGGGCTAGAGGGCTCAAGCCCTTGCTATGGAGGGATCATGGGGGCTGGTTAACATTACCTTCGCCCCACGGGGGGTAATCTATCATTATTGATGTCACTCTCACGTGTAGAATGTTTGTTATCTTGGAATGGCATTGAGGTAATAAGGTTATATGATTCCACGTGAGACTGTTGTCGCAGTCACATGAAAAATACGACTTCAGGGCTTCGGCCCTGAAGCTCAAAGGTTCTGCCAGGCCTCCGGCAAATTTCACCCTGCCACAACCCGCCAACAAGGCGATGGAACATCGCCAACACAAGCAACAACGTCAGTGATGGTGAGTTCAAAACGAATCTACACCCAAATTAGACTGTACTGATAGGAAAGGTGCTGTAGGCGGTGCAAACTGCTCCAGCATGTTTAATTGCACGTCAAAACAGACGAAGAGAAAGGATACATTCACCAAGCCACAAGCAGTTCCAGTCGAAGCGATGAGCTCTAGAACGGATCAAGGATGACCTCTATCAACAATCAACTGGGCGCCCACCAGATCAACATATGGAACACTCGCCCCATTAGGTAAGCCGGAACTGTAGACGGAAGCATGTGGTTGTGGTGCAGTATGCATGTAATTAAACGAAACGGGAATATTGAGGTCAGGTACCAAGTAACAGAAAATCCAATTAGACGACTTTGAGTGACTGCTGCCCACAAGTGTATTCGGTTAGCTGACGTATCAGTTTAGTAGCACTTCCCTGGGCATGCTCCATGACACAAATCATTCGTCATGCAAGGTGTACTTTTTTGACGTGGGGTTCTGCTTGTATGCGAATTCAGCACCAATTCATCCATTGTAGTTTCCAGTGCAACAGCACACCACCTCATTCCATGATAAAGCGACATTTCATAGCAAGCTACTGCGGTCCCGCTCATGACCTGATCTTTGCGGACGAAGGAAGTGTAGACGATTATTTGCAGACGTTGAAATAGTGGCTTATGCGCCGTGCCTTTTCTTCCTGCGACATTGGTGGATGGAGTGAATTATGTCTACCGAGGCTACTTTGCCCAGTTTTTGGAGCTGTCAGCGTCTAAGCCCAGACGCCGTTCGTCCTAGAACCTTTGGATCGAACACATTAAGTTGTAACCGAGACTGGGGCTACTAACAAATGCACCAAAGCTAATATTGTCAGGGGAAGCTATTCCTGGTGCCCAAAGTGATCTTTCAATGTGTGGCTAGGTGTGGATGATTACTAACTTTCCGACTATGGGAAACAGGCTGGGGTATTTTCCGTATTGTTCACTACTTCTATGTTGTTCATGCAGCATCAAAGTAGTTTATTCCAGGCTTGCAAACGAAACTTGTGATGCATAATAGCACCAAGCCGCAGAAACTTCTCTTAAGTGAATTTTAACGGGGAGAACAACCTTGCCAGCTTTACCGAAGATTGTTTCTGCCGGAAGTCGATGTCGTGCTTTACGTCATTGAAAATCGAAGGGTCATGCCATCTTCTGTGCCCCGACAATGCATTGTAATTATGTTAAGTAATTCGAAGTTAGTCTAAGTACTTTTCTAGGCCGAGTTTGGTTTTGACCTCTTGAGTTACATAACATGTTTGCACCAAGTTCGCCTCAAAGACCATAAAATCCGCATTTATCCCAAATTTGGGTAAGTGGCATTTAAATTGGTATGGTTTGCAAATTTAAGGTTGAACATAAATCGAACTATGGCCTAGCCCTCTCCGCTTTAATACAAGCTGCAGTCCGAGACCAATCCAGCGACCAATATTGATCTTGGTAAGGATGTGCCTCATCGGATTCAGTTGGTGGTACAAACCAATAATTTAAGGCAACATGAATGTTTTCATCGTCAGACATTTCAGTACCGAAGCTTGAAACCTCATGAAACCAGCCGGCTGGTAAATAGAGCATATCACCTGGTTCCAACCACACAGTAAAACGCTCTAAGTCCAAAAATCCCGGAAAATGCTTTTCTGCAAATTCCATCAAGATTGTTCTAGATTCGGCATCCTCAAAATCTTTGATATGTAATAATCCTGGTGGGATCCTGGAAAAGTTGGGTGGATCAAGCTTGTTTCCAGAAGTTGCAACTGGTGTAGAGCGTTTAATTTCAACTTCAAGCTGGTCAAGAAGTTCCGAGCGAATCTTATTCGAATCCGGTTCTTTTGTCCCCATGTCTTCTCCATTCTGCTCCAAATTGTCTAATTTCCATCTGATGATATCGGAGATTATTGCACCGTCTTCACGAACATGCTTCCAATTGCCAGAACGCTCATTGGCCTCATAATCAATAACACCACTATGGTATACTTTGTAGATGTCACCTACCGTATAAAGTTTTTGTGCATCGGCAGGAGAGAAGAGGGTGAACCTTTTACGACCACGAACAAGAATGTACAAGTTGTCTGCATGATCATGGTGTAAACCGGAAGAAGAACCCTTTGAATTTGGGATGGCCTTGCCTAGACCACATGTTGGATGGTTAGGGTCAAGAATGAGGTCGGAAGAGAGAGATCCTGATTGACCCATCCAAAGATTGATCTGCTGAGGTATGAGAGAGGAAAGGATATCGGGAATAATAGGAAGTAAGTCTGGACGACGCACCAAATTGGTTAATGGCGGTTGTAAAAGTTGCTTGATGCGATGGAACAGTTCCTCTGTGGTTATGCTTAACTCAGAATCAATCATGTCCGAATGAAATTCGGTTTCCTCATCGGAATGATTCAATTCATCAAAATCATCATGTAGATCGTTGAAGTCAATTGAATCATCATCACTCTCTCCGTAACCTTCCTCGAATGTTTTTTTGAAAGAATCGGAGTCGGAGTCGCTAGTTTCAACATGACCTGATTTTGACAGCTGGGGAGGGTGAGATATTCCGAAACCAGAGTCGCGGATAGCTATAACGTCTTGTTCAACCGAGTTGTGCTCTGCAAGCACATCTGTGGCACCCAAGCCCCCCAAAAGCCTGGATTCATCACCTACACCTTCATCTGCACCTTCATCTTCACTTTCATCTTTATCTTGCACATCTAGTGCGGGCTCTTCTTGTTCTTCCACTTCTTCGTACTGGGTAGTGAGATAGTACTGGCCCGAGCCATGCCGAATCATATCAAACATTTCCTTGGCACACACCCGAACCCGCTCCTGGCCCGAACCAAATCCATTTTGGTATTTGCGTTCCACCTGGAGCGTTCCTTCATATCCAAGAGTGGCCTGAATTTGCTCTGGGGAAAAACAATTAAGGTTGATTGTTCCACGGTTCATCAAGTGTGGATGTTTATCGACGTTGCGTTCGTCCGCCTCTTCATCTCCATTGTTGAGATGGGGTGACGCCAAGGGAGGATGATATCCTGTTAATTTCACAGGACACCTTTTAGAGACATAGTTTTCGTAAAACTGGGCTGATGTTATGGGGATTCCGTCGTAGTTTGTTTGGGTAATTTCAGTATTAGGAGCTATTGTGTATCCCTGGTAGGCCGCAGTCACGGTAGCAGGTCTTTTGGAAGCAGACATGGTGGTGGAAACTGGAGGTTTGAACACTGGAATAAAACCACGCCAGAAGAGGTTGAGAAGCGTCACGTGCTCGGACTTATGCCCAATCGGGAAAGGACGGTGGGTTTAGCCGCGGGCGTGCGGGGGCTAAATCGAAGCTGCCCTGTGGTTCCCCAGCACTAATACCAGAGCAGAATACACGGGACCGGGCGGTTCTAGTGGCCCCCAACCACACTAGCGACACATACAGCACGCGTTGCGTCTATAACGGCATTACGTCAACACAAAACACCACATCTGGCGCATCAGGATTAACCAGATGCATCTTCCACTTCGGGCTATAAGGTTTGTCCTGCACACAGGCGACGAGTCTATGCACAGTCCCCCACCTTGATTATAATTGGGAGTTTAGCAGGCCAATCAGCCATGGGCACCCGCCGTGCAGCAGGTATTCCAGACATATTGGCGCTCCTCGAGCTAAATAGGCGGAGGTCCGCAGTACCCACCGCGAATATCTGAAATTTGCTCCCGTTTCGGAGGCCACTGGCCGACGCAAAACCACTAGTTATTCCGGATTAGGAGCACATCATCAGAACAAAGGACTAGCATTAAACTATCCTGGCATTTGCCGGTGCCACAGCAAAGGGTTCAACGTCAAAGGGCGGGTGCGCAAGTACCAATGAAACAGCATTTTGGGGCCACTGCATCAAAATGTCTCGCAATCTGCACTGGAGGGACACCAGTGCATGCTTGTCACCACCATCACTTGGCCAGTTGCTGGGCAATTCCGTCCCTGGGGGCCCCCATTGGCGCCCATTGGCCCCCATTGGTGTCTTCTAACTGTGAGGCTTGCTCATCGAGTGGAACCACAGAAAAGCCTCGTTGTGGGCTTCCCTGAGCTTCTCTGGTGATTTCTAGCTTCGCCAGAATACGCCATCCTATGTTGGAGTGGCCAAGATAGCCGCAATTCTGGCCTCCAAACCTCTATTACCAGGCCATGGCGTGGAACGAAGCAGGAGGGTGGGCTTGGGTGGTTGCATTGACAGTTGGGGTTCTCTGTCGGTGTTCGTGGTGAACTTCCCTACTAGGGTTCCCCAGACTAGCAATATAGCCCGATTTGCGGGATCAGGATAGTTTCAATGGCCCACCAAGGTAAGGTGATTTTTGCGGCCGGTTGTATGGTGGTGAATGAGATAGAAGACAATAGAATGTTGAATATCATAACAAAAACATCATCAGAACATCACAAAAGTCACCACATCACAACACAACAACTCCACTGCATCAGACATTCCATGAAACCCGATTGACATGGGGTGGTGGGATGGATTCGCTTATTGTCACCCTCTGACACTGGCATTTATGGCATTTTGCCATTTTGTCGTTTTGTCGTTTTGCCTTTTTTCCATTTTGCCATTTTGCCATTTTGTCGTTTTGCCTTTTAACCTTTTTACCAATTAGTTGTTTTGGCATTTTGCCATTTTGTCGTTTCGTTGTTTTGGCATTTTGCCATTTTGTCGTTTCGTTGTTTTGACATTTTGCCATTTTGTCGTCTCGTTGTTTTGACATTTTGCCATTTTGTCGTTTCGTTGTTTTGACATTTTGCCATTTTGACATTTTGCCATATAGGGACGCTCTGTTGGTGTCTAGGTGGTGGATTTTGTGCAGAATGGGTCAGTACCAGCGGAATACAGGGTAATTCTTGGAGAGCGTGTGGACACTTTCGGTAAAGGGTGGCTAATCGGTACCCGAGGATCAGGTACCAGCTAGAGTCCGGGTTGAAGTTGAGTTCTTTTTTTGAATTTTTTGCCATCGATGGCGTTGGAGAGTTCGACACATAACTGATGCTCTTGATCGATTTGTGGATTCTAATCGAGTTATGGACTCTAATCGAAATATGGACTCTAACCTAATTATGGTCTATAATTCCCTATAGTACTTCAAATTTCATTAGGAGCTATGGTTTCTACGGGTGATTGATATAATGGCTTCATATTGTACAACGTATGTAGTGGTTAACACTTATGCAAAGGTATATGCCCCAGTGAAGGGGATGATAGGAAATAAATTAGGCAAACTATCATAATAAACCAGTTATTCTGATGGCTGATGAAAATGAAGTAGCTCTAGTGCTAGATGAAAAATACCGGTCTGGCGACAGTCTTTGATCTTTTGACATCTTCAGTGGTATCAATTTCGTAATTTGTAGATTCCAGAGTGTTTAAGTCTTCAAAGGATCTTTTCTTGAATGATGGAGGTTGCATGTCACTGATTGGACTACACCTGGATAATGGGGTGTTTGGGTTTGCTCTCTTTTGCTCAACAAAGATTTGGTCATTGGCTCTCTTTGGGCTGGTGCTATTGGACACCGGGGTAAGTGGGAGCATGCTTGGGGTGGGTTGTTTTCTGACAAACAGATCAGATTGACCTTGCATTCTTGGGGTCACTGGAGGATCCAATAAGGATGCTAAGGAGTCGGTAGCACAACTGACCAACGATTTCATCAATTGGGTGTACTTGCCGTCTTCGCTGAAGTACTTCACTTCCAAGCACTTTGGAGGGTTGTCCAAAATCTTGATCAAGTTTTTGAAGAAGTTCTTGTTGAAGAGGTTTTGGAATGACAGCACCGAGAGAATAGGTTCAGCATCGATCTCAGGGATTTGCTTGAGGACGTCGTTATAGAAGTTTAACAAGCTGATGAGATTAATAGGAATTTTCAAGGTCAAAATGCTGACCAAAATGCAAATCAACCCGATCTGAGATGAAGTGTAGTCAAAATAGATGTTTGGGTAGAATTGAAACAATTCACCAATGTAGTTGGACAAGGTTTTGATCTTGTGGCAGGATTTCTTGATCAAGTTAGACACGGTAGGGTTGGAGCCGTTGTTGATCAAGATGTTCAAGTACAAGTCGATGAAGGAGTCAAAGGTAGGGCTGCTCACCATCCAGTCCAAGGACTTGAGGATGTGCTTCTCCATCTCAATGAACAACTCCTTGTAGTAGGAGTCCACACAGATTTTGCGCAAGTCGTTCAACGAAGGGATCTTAAACTTGGAGTCCAAGTTTTTGCAACTGATCCAAAGACTGGTCAAGCCTAACAACTGGTAGTGTTGCTTCTTGACGATTCTGGTGGAGCAGTAGCGATCAATGATGTTGACGGTGAGAGGGAAGGTGGACTTGGAAAGGCCCAAGATGGTGATAACTTCCATCAAAAAGTCCAAAAGCAACGGACGCATACCAAGCTTGATTTCGGGCTGTTGCTCGATGAGGGTCAAGCTGGGCAACGTTTTGGACTCCAAAGAGAGCAAGTGCTCGAGCATGTCGAGCTGGTATTCAGATACCGAGGCCGCATGGCATTTGAACTCCATTGACTGCAAGGTGAAGGTCGAGGCCTTGACAGAGGCATTGATCATCCTCACCTGGTGAAAGGCGTCGGGAGAGTTTGGGTACATGGGAATAGATGGATGACCGTAACGGTTGCAACAATGACAATTGGAATGAAATGCGGTTGGCGGTTGGCGATGTTAACGACTCGAGGAAACAAGTAACACGAGTAGTTTAACAGAGAAGGTACAGATGGCTTAGTGGATGCCGAGGACGCTTACCAGATGCACATAAAGCGAAGGGACAAGGAAGGAGGGAAACCTGGGGAGGAGGATGATGACCTAGTGGATGAAAGAGAGGCGGTAGGTATCGAAGGTATATATAGTTAAATATACAACTGGTAGAGGTACAACCTGGCCTCAATGGATAATGGATAATGAAAGGTGAAGGAAAATGAAAAGTTGGTAGGTGAACAGGTAAAACCAGGTGGTGATATTCAAGTTATATATAAAGGACGGAGCCGAAAATTTTACTAAGTAAGAGTTTAGGTAATTCACCCTGATTCACAGTGCTATAACAACCAGAGTAGTACATAGATAATTGTCTCCTTTTCCTGTACGTCATTTCTTTTTTTGATAGTAGAAGCATGGAGATAACACAATAAGTCAAATAATAAATATGTGCATATTATACGTTTGTAGGTGGAGTGGAAATCTCTGAAGGTAGGATTTTTTTTTTGTCAATAGAAAAATAAAATATTTGGCTATAAATTTGAAGAAATATCCTGATAACAAGGGGGCCTGGCACACCGCATACTATCACGAGGGGTGCGGTAGTTGAGGGATCCCTCCCGAAAATAAGCCTCCAAAATTAACCCGCGGGGCAGTAGCCGGCTACATGCAGGAATGCGACATTGACCGTGGCGCCTTTAAACTGGGTACGCCGGAGGAGGGGTGCATCTGCAGGGGTTCATAACCATTGACCAACTGTGCCCTTCCTAACCGGCACCCTCCTACCAGGCCTAGCATGTAAAAATGTCGCACCCTCGCCATAGTAGACCTTCCGATAGTGTATTTTCGGCAACTTCTGGTCCTTGCTATTCTATTGTATCAGCCCCAGACTAATTTCATTTCCAGTCTGAGAATTGCTGTAGCTTCACCACCTGGTCTGTGTCTTCGACTCGCCAATTCCTAACACAATACCCTGGATCTTCCCGTCCATCCTCTCGCAATTTGGTTTCTCTGGTGTCAAACGCATGGTTTAATCGGGAAACTTGACGGTGGGTTGGATCAGGGTAATTTTGGCCCTCTCCACAGAATCACCATGTACAGGTGGAATTAATGCCGGCGCATCCAACTTCGAACTTCCTTTTTCTGGAGGTCCGTCAAAAGTCTCGGTAGGTCTATTCTCGTACCTGGCCGTCTCCTACAGGCAGCCCCTTCCTCTGGGTGCTGGGCTTCAGGTGCAGGTTTTCTCTGTTTCCAAACCTTATGAAGCCGGGGCTTGCTTTCTCTCCCGGGATTTAGGATATTTTTCAGACATGCATTGTCCCAATATCTATTTGAGATAGTGGACGAAACCACCAAATTGGGGAGCTCTGGCGGTAGTGGTTCGGTGATAGGTCCGACTGATTTGGTTGGTTCATGTTAGTTGCGCTACCTGTACCCTGTCTGGTACTTTCGTCAAACCTATGCTACATCCCATGCACCTGTAGTCATCGAGCCAGTGGACAATTGCAGGTTGCTGTGGTCGATTTTGCAGACATTTGTCCGGCCACCGGACATGGCTTATCACAAGCTTTTGGCAGGTATGTGCCGTTGTTTCATGACATGTCATGGGCAACAGCTTTCTACTTTAGGGCAGTTTTGTGGGCTTGTGGATTTAAAGTTGAGGAACCGAGGGTCTGCCATCGATCGCCCTCTACTGGAAACATGCCCATAACGATCAATTCCTCTGGCTATGCTACAATGCCGTTCGATCTGGCCGGTAACCTCTTGGCCAATATTTCCCTGTAACCATCGGGGCTGTCTGTCCACCTTCGGGGTCTTCCCATGTCAATCTGCTGTGGCATTTTCGCCGTCGTGCGCAGACTGAAAAATTCTGATGGCCAGCTATTTGGGATATCCCGATCTTCCAATGCTGGCAACCGCATATGTATGATGTAGTGGCTGCCCTCCTTACAAGATCTTCCATTCCTAGCCTCCTATCGGTCCAAACGGCCTGATTTTTGGTCCACTCCATCCCTTGGAGCACATCGCAAGATTTTTCTTCTCACTACCAGCGCCATTGACCCCGAGTGCTCCTTGGTCTAACTACCAAACGAGTCGGACCATTTTCACAGTGCTCTGACCAACCCTGGTTGCTCCAGGTTTGGGTCTTGGTACTGCTACAAAACCACAATTCATGCATCTTTACGTAAGCTTCCACCTTATTCCCAGATTGGCAATGTAATGGAAGCACGTGACCCCTTTTTCGGAGAAGTGCCGTCCACTGCCAGAGTTACCAGGTTTTACGGTGCATATGTGGTACCTAGACGAGTCTAATCCACCTCAAGTTGCAGGGAGGAACCTGCCTATTTTTGGACTGAAAAATTGTCCACGCTGGCCGCTGCCTGATGGTTCAAATCCCTCTTTATATAGGGTTTTATGCCTAACGTGTCAGCTTGGTATTTCAAGCCCAATGGCTTGGAAGAGCCCATCAACGTCATCGTGGTTTAATGCCTTGTGTCTCAATGCTAGCCTTCTTATATCAATGGTGTAGCTGGGGTGGTAACCCCGCGACCGTTGCCTGCTAGTAAATTTTCCATTTGACCGTTGGTAGAGAAACTGAGAGTGCGGTGGAAAATCAAAATTTGTGAATAGAAAGAATCCGGTTAATAAGGTTGCTCATCGCTTCGTCTAGTTTTAATACAGGATGTCGGAAGAAATAAGCCAGCCCGTTGGGGAGAGCCATGATGAGATGGTGGCCAGGCATAGAAAGGAGTCCAAGGACTTGATAGCCACCATCACCGGTCTCAAGAAGCAGGCCACCAAGAAGACTCGCAAATCTGTTCTCAACAGATGTCAGGAGTTACAGAATGAATTGGACAGAAAGCACAAGTTGGAGCTTGGCCAGCAGAGCGGAGAAGTGGTTCAAGGAGAAGTTTCACCCGAAGAACTTCTTGCACAACTTGAATTGGACTCTTCTGAGGCGTCTGGTTCCACTCCGTCCGATTCCACTTCACAACCCTCCACTGGGGCTGCTATAACAGGAACGGGAAACAAGAAGAGAAACCGTGCAAAAGAACGTCTTGAAAAGAGAAAGGCAGAAATAGAAAGAGTGAAGCAAGAAGCTTCAAAGGAGGCAGCAAACACAGTGGACTACAGACAAATTGAAATCGATTCCATGAACCATTTGCTTGAATTGAACAATCTCAAATTGCATGAAATAAAACCAGATGGGCATTGTTTGTTTGCGTCTATTCAAGATCAATTGAAAACTAGACATGGGATCACTCAAGAAATACAACAATTGAGAGACGTCGCTGGAAACCATATCTCAGAGAATAGAGATGATTTCATTCCATTTTTGTTTGATGAAAACACTGGTGAAATCAGAGACCTTGATGAATACGTCAAGGAACTCACATCCACTCCAATGTGGGGGTCTGATATGGAGATTTTGGCACTTGCTAAAGAGTTTGAATGTCCAGTAAGTGTCTTTGTTGCTGGTGCTTCAACCATTGTTATGAACGAAGCTGGTGAAAAGCCGGAGCTAAAATTGGGCTATTACAAGCACTCTTATGGATTAGGAGAGCATTATAATTCGTTAAGAGATGCCTAATCATCATAGAGATTGTATAGAATTTACAGGTAATAATGCTATTGTAGTGTGTCACGTGTTAGTAAAAATGTCGTAGGCCCTTGCGACATCGATGGTTTTGTGACACAAACGCCACGTTAGTGAAGGTGCTAAATTATGCAAGACCCTCGTATTTTTGACGGGTTCCGAGACACCTGCGAGACATTATTTTCTAGATTGGGGTAAATTGAGTGCAGAACCTCCACAACTCTTATTGGGCTGTGCACTACTTCTTTATCCAGAAGATATCCTCCCTAAACAGTATAAATAGTCCAGACAATAGAATGGAAATTATTGAAGCTTCGGGAAGCAACCCTGGCATGTAATTGAAACTATTGAAATGCAGCCCCTTGTGTTGACAATAACTATTATCATCAAGATTTAACCTAAGTTATAAATGGATGGATTTAACCTTGAAAGGGAATGATTGTTTAGAACAGCTTTCGAGGCGGACATAACATTAAGTTTGATTACTTCATCCTATTTTCCGAGTAGTAAGTAAGCTTTGGTTGAATTACACCCAACGGCATCAACTTTAAACCCTATTGGTAGTGAAATTTTTCAGTTGTCAATAGCTCCGAGCGCATTTCAACTGTTAACAGTTTAACCCCTACGACATGGATGAAACTTCGTTGGTAAACAACAAGAACGAAGGTTACGGTAGCATGTAGCAACTGATGCAACGAAGAAGTGCCACCTCCGATTCTAGACTAAATCTAAGCGTAGAGAAACAAGACCTATTGTTCACGGCCAGATCTCCTGGCCAACCATATGTCGCTGAAAAACTCCTCAAAAACAATTAAACTATAGGGTTGCGCTATAAGAAAAGAAGGTATTTTTTTGATTATACACACCACGCTTCGGATTCTGGGCATAATACAGCGAGCCAAAGCATGTTGAGAGAAATATGAAGAATGTCAATAATAGAGTTGTCAAACGATGAACAGTGCTAGCTGTAGGTACCAATTCCAGCGCAGGGGAACCATAGGAAATTGACTTGCTTCTGATCGGCACCGCCTTCTCCATTGCACATCGAGATTTTCAGATTTCACCCATTAACCTGTGCAACACTAATCTCCAACCATCGCTACGCCTTCCCAAATTTCATAATTTTCACTCCATCGGGCCAGTTATTGCCCACCAGATCTCGGCTAAACATCGGTGGACCGAGCCCTACTACATTCTCACACCACTATTGACGGGAACTAATTACCCAGTTTGTCCAAGCAAATGTGGGGGCAACCTTCAAATCCTGACTTGTTGCTGGTCAAGATCGGCCTGTTCCACATACCAGGCTAGGGACAATTCTCATGATGGTTGGGGGCATCTTTGTTTGTCTACGATTTCCCTTTTGTTGCGTAGCTGGCCTTTGTAGGGGTCCTTTGTGCTGCCTGTGGTGGCCTTGTTCTCTGGTGCTCTCAGTTGTTCGTTGTTCATCACCATGCAGTATGAACCTTTGTCCCCGTTCCCACGAAATTATGCTTTACTCGTCTACAAGCATGGGCGGGCTTCGTTGCACGACATCTGCTTCCCATGTAAGTGTTATCGCTGGTGACAATTGACCCATCGAAGCGGTGGGCCTAACAATCAAACAATAATGCAGTTGAACGCACCGGTTCATCGGCACTGTAGATGACAAGCCCGGTTCCTGGAGGTCCCAACCACATTGTGTGGATGTCCGAGGACTTGTGGCACCACGCCTGTGTTTAGTTGATTGCTGTCAGCCGAACTGGGGGTGCCTGTGGTTCACTACCGGCAGTAGTATACTGCCACTGGGACTAGGGAGACCAAGCCATGGCAAATGTCGCACTCGCATCACCATCACCACCATCGCCACAAGGTAGCAGATGCGACATTTGAACCACTTCACCGGCTCTGGGGTGATAACAGCGCCCCAACCCGCTAATCCTTACCCACCCACATGGACCACGGCCTGTAGGGCCTGTGCAGACTGGTGCAAACCGGTATACAGCTGTACAAACCGCAAACCACAAACCATGTACATACTGCAGGAGTTCCCCTGATCTCGAACAGGAAAAATCCCGAACTCACAAACCTCCAATGTTCTCCCCTATTGTAATGGGCAAGGACAATTGTGGACAACGCTAATTTTGTAGTGTGAGGTACATGATCCGGCAGTAACAATAGGCGACTTGTCGAAGTGGTTGGTTAATTCCGGTTGGGGTGTGGTTCTGCTGGGGATAAGGTGCAGTTTGGGAGCTGGAGGGGAGTTATGTCAAATGGGGTAGGGAGAGGTAAGGGAGAGGTTGGACATTGGATAGGTCATGGGGGAGGGGGTTAGATAGGTTGCCGGGGGGAGGGGGGACAAACTACTAAACTAACCCCAGGTGTATGCGGATAGAGGAATAGGAATAGGAATAGGAATAGGAATAGGAATAGGTATATGTATAAGTATAGAGGTATAGATAAGAATAGAGGTATAGATGTATATGTATAAGAATAGAGCATGTATAAGAATAGGTGTATGTATATGTATAAAAATAGGTGTATGTGTATGTATAAGAATAGGTATATGTATATGTATAAGAATAGATGTATAGGTGGCCTGGTAGGAGGTGTCCTGCCGGATATGAGGTGAGAGGTGAGTTGTTGGATGTGGGAGGTGGCACGGAACTAAGAAAAGAGAGGTGAGAGTGGGAAATGGAGGTGGGCCGGAACATGGTAGCCTCCGTAATGCCAGGCTTCCGAGGGTGCGACCTGCACACGCCAGAAGGTGCCAGGCCTGCTCTGGTAACTGAGGGTGAGCCAATGGGGGCGGAGGGGTGCTGGGAATACGGGTCCATCAGGTGGACCACACCCCAGCGTACCACAGGCTAAGGATCGACTGGATTCGAGGGGCAGGGGACCAATATCCTGGCTGCAACGGATCTGGCTGGCTGCGACATGGACCTATCCCTATAACACAGGGCCGTGGGGGAGGTCCCGATTGCAGTATCCGTTATGAGCCCTATACTC